>LR750682.1:182223-331758 GCA_902729485.2 Mus minutoides | reverse complement strand
GGCTTAGGGCTTAGGGCTTGGG
This sequence comes from Mus minutoides, assembly GCA_902729485.2. Lineage (NCBI taxonomy): Eukaryota > Metazoa > Chordata > Mammalia > Rodentia > Muridae > Mus > Mus minutoides. Next base: position 331,736 of record LR750682.1, on the reverse strand, counting down.
CTAGGGCTTAGGGCTTAGGGCTTAGGGCTAGGGCTAGGGCTAGGGCTTAGGGCTAGGGCTAGGGCTAGGGCTAGGGCTTAGGGCTAGGGCTAGGGCTTAGGGCTAGGGCTTAGGGCTAGGGCTTAGGTCAATCAATAGCAGCATACACAGCTGGTTAGCGCTCAAACTCTTTCATGAATGTGCCCAGGGATGGGCATGGGAGTACACACCTATAACCCCAGCATTTAGGAAATGGATGCCAGGTGGAGCTCTGTGAGTTCCAGGCCACTCTGATCCACACAAGGAGTTTCAGGTCAGCCAGCAATACACAGTAAAGCCATGCTCCCCTCCCCACAAAAAAAATGAAGGAAAAGAAAAAAAGGGGGAAAATGCTGGCTGCTATCATTGGAAGGCTTGACTAGCCCACTCAGAGAGCTGTGTGTCCCTAGAGGCCTGGGGACCCTTCCTAGTACCTTATAATAGAGAGTCTGGCTTCCTCTCAGAACAAAGGCTCAAAGGGAGAAAGCAGAGTCACACATCTCTTTATGAGGCTGCCTTGGAGTTAACTGACTAGAGGAAAGTCTGTAAGTTCCATGTGTTTCTTCTTGTTTGCTCTGGGTTTTGTCCCTCAGTGCTGGGGCTTATCCCTGGTGCACATGATGGTGTCCACACTGAACTAAGCTACATCCTCAGAAAGTTTGTTCCTGGGTAAGCGAAACAGATGACTTCAAGGGCCAGGGCAATTGCCGATAAGTCTGATCCTTGAACCCACATGGGGAGCCTAGCTCATCAATGGTGTTTATCGAGGGTTTGTTTTGTTCTGAGAGAGGATCCCTACCCTGGCGTACATAGTTAGTTCTAGGTTCTAGGACAGCCAGGGTTATAGAGAAAAACCTGTCTCAAAAGAGAAAAGGAAAGCCAGGCATGGTGGCGCACGCCTTTAATCCCAGCACTTGGGAGGCAGAGGCAGGCGGACTTCTGAGTTCGAGGCCAGCCTGGTCTACCAAGTGAGTTCCAGGACAGCCAAGGCTATACAGAGAAATCCTGTCTCGAAAAAACAAACAAACAAAAAAAAACAAAACAAAACAAAAAAAAAAAAAAGAGAGAGAGAAAAGGAGGGGTGGTGTGTGTGTGTGTGTGTGTGTGTGTGTGTGTGTGTGTGTGTGACTGTAATTGGTCTTGCAGGACATGCTGATGGAAATGCTCCAAAACAGTTGTTTGCAAGGCAAAGACCTACAGAGGACAGCAGAAGCCAAGGGTTTGGACCACATCTTTTGTGGGTTGTTGTTGTTTTTTGTTTTTGGGTTTTTTTTTTTTTAAAGATTTATTTTATTTTATTTATGTAAGTACACTGTAGCTGTCTTCAGACACTCCAGAAGAGGGCGCCAGATCTCATTAGAGATGGTTGTGAGCCACCATGTGGATGCTGGGATTTGAATTTATCACCTCCGGAAGAGCAGTCGGGTGCTCTTACCCGCTGAGCCATCTCACCAGCCCCTGGGTTTTTTTTTTTTTTTTTTTTTTTTTTTTGGCTTCTCCAGACAGGGTTTCTCTGTATAGCCCTGGCTGCCCTGGAACTCACTTTGTAGACCAGGCTTTACTCGAACTCAGAAATCCGTCTGCCTCTGCCTCCTGAGTGCTGGGATTAAAGGTGTGTGCCACCACTGGCCTTTTGTGGGTTTAAAGGGCTCTGCCTTGATCCCATGCCTCAATCAGAGAACAGAATAAGGAGAAGTAGAAACATCTTTCTTGGGATTGGAGAGATGGCTCCTTGGTTCAGAGTGCTTGCTATTCTTTTTTTTTTTTTTTTTTTTTTGGTTTTTCAAGACAGGGTTTCTCTGTGTAGCCCTGGCTGTCCTGGACTAACTCTGTAGACCAGGCTAGCCTCAAATTCAGAAATCTGCCTCCCGAGTGCTGGGATTAAAGGCATGCGTCACCATGCCTGGCTAGGGCTTGCTATTCTTGCAGAAGACCTGGGTTTGGTTCCCAGAATCCACAGTTGCTCACAATCACATGTAATTTCAGTTCTAGGGGTTCTGGTACCCTCTTCTGTCCTTCAGGAACTCCTATATGCACATGGGGCACATACATACACATATACAAAATACATTTAACTATACTTACTGAGCACATGCATACACACATGTTATGTGTATGAGTATGTGTGTGTTGATTACATCTATATAAGATTTAAAAACTACTATAGAAGACTTTATCTTTTATTTTTAGTTGCTCAATAAACAGAAATCAAGATTGAAAAATAGTCTGGGCTACAAAAAAATTCCTGTTTATTTTTAAAATTTATATTACATTTACTTATACATATAAGCCTGGTGGTTGACCATGTGCCACAAGACACATATGAAGGTCAGAGGGTCACTTGCTTCAGGAGTTGGCTCTTTGTCATGTGGGTTCTAGGTCAGGTTGTCAGGTTTGACATAGAGCATCTTTCTTTATCTACTGAGCCATCTTGCTGGCCCCTAGAGATCCTGTTTCAACAGGTTTGGGAGATAGCTCAGTCAGTAATCTGCTTACCTTGCAAGCACAGAAACAAGAGTTTGGTCCCCAGATCCCATATGTTAAAGATTTATTTATATTATTTATATGAGTATACTGTGGCTGTCTTGAGACACACCAGTAGAGGGCATCGGATCCCATTACGGATGGTTGTGAGCCACCATGTGGTTGCTGGGAACTGAACTCAGGACCTCAGGAAGAACAGTCAGTGCTCTTAACCGCTGTGTCATCTCTCCAGCCCCAGATTCCATATGTTAAAAAGCTTGGGGGGGGGTGGTTTCAAGCACTAGTTTGTAATTCCTGCTGCTAGTCTTAGCCTAGGCTATGTGCTGACTTGCAGTCTCAGGAAAACCCAGTAAACACAAAAAGACCTACACAAACACACATACAGATACACACACATACATACTCACACACACACACACACACACACACACACACACACACACACACACAGAGGCACAGGCACATGCACACATGCACGTCCCAGAGAAAGAGTCTATTTACAAAAAGAAACAAAAAACCACAGCCGGGCAGTGGTGGTACACGCCTTTAATCCCAGCACTTGGGAGGCAGAGGCAGGTGGATTTCTGAGTTCGAGGCCAGCCTGGTCTACAAAGTGAGTTCCAGGACAGCCAGAGCTACACAGAGAAACCCTGTCTCAAAAAACAAAAAACAAAACAAAAACAAAAACCGAAAAAAAAACCCAAATGTTTATTTAGCTGGTACTTCAAGTACCAACTTGCTGTCTGGAATGCTGCACCTGAAGCACTGACTTGCAATTCTGTCTTATAAACAAAAGAACTGGGGGTCATGGCCCCTCTTCTACCAACCCGCTATACAAACCCTAAGAGGCAATCAACGGAGCAGCCTAAGGCACACCCTTCAAAAATATAGTGATAGGGCTCGCGAGATGGCTCAGCGGTTAAGAATGCAGACTGCTCTTCCGAAGAAGGTCCTGAGTTCAAATCCCAGCAACCACATGGTGGCTCACAATCATCTGTAATGAAATCTGATGCCCTCTTCTGGAGTATCTGAGGACAGCTACAGTGTACCTACATATAATAAATAAATCCAAAAAAATGTAATTAAAATATATATAGTGATAATAAAAATACTGAGATGAAGCAAGACACACTGAGCACACCTGGGGTCCCCTACCCCACACCCAGGTAAGGATTCCACGGTGACTATCCCAGAAGTGGCTTCAGAGCTTAGTCATCCTGAGCGGCTATCACATCTGAATGACTGGCTCAGACAGTCTGCTTCCAGAAGAGCCTGTCCCTCCAGGATCTGTCTTGTATGAAGCCACCATCCTCTTCTCAATGTCTTTTTTTTTTTTTTTTTTTGGTTTTTCGAGACAGGGTTTCTCTGTGTAGCTCTGGCTGTCCTGGGACTCACTTTGTAGACCAGGCTGGCCTCGAACTCAGTAATCCGCCTGCCTCTGCCTCCCGAGTGCTCGGATTAAAGGCGTGCGCCACCACACCCGGCTTCTTCTCAATGTCTTAACAAGGACTGACACATGTTTACCACAGCCTGCTGCTGTGACATGGTTCAGTGTTCCAACAACCTTGGGTTCGGTGGATCCAGTTCTGGGGCCATCTTTCAGTGTACACAATGTTTCTGACAAATGCAGGAACTAAAACTCAATTTTAGTCTACTTTTTCCAATTCATCTACAAAGATAAAATACAACAACTCCAAACATGTATGCTATAAGAGAGTAACGAGTGGAGCCGGGCATGGTGGTGCACGCCTTTAATCCCAGCGCTCGGGAGGCAGAGGCAGGCGGATTTCTGAGTTTGAGGCCAGTCTGGTCTACAGAGTGAGGTCCAGGACAGCCAGGGCTATACAGAGAAACCCTGTCTCGGAACCCCTGCCCCCCCCACCCCGAAATAAAAGAGAGTAATATACAAAGTGTGGTATTTATTTTTAAATTTATTTATTTATTTATTTATTTATTTATTTATTTATTTATTTTTGATACAGAGTCTCATGGTGCAGTTTTGGCTGTTTTGGAACTCAATCTGTAGACTAGGCTGTGGGACATAAAACCATGCCAAGATGTTTGGCAAGGTAGAGCAGGTTGAGACCTGGAGACTCGGTGGGCACACACCTGAGACTTAGGTGACTCCTCAACCCTGCCAAATTCCTGACCTGGAACACGTGCCATGCTTCTCACATAAAAGAAATGTGTCATACGTAGGCCCAAAACAGTTCTCCATGCTAATGAGGTCCACAGAGTCCCGGAGTGTTTAGCCAACAAGCTTCCCTTCCCAGAAATTCCTCCTTGAGAAAGGTATTTGATCTTTGGTCTACCCTGAGAGGTGGGTATGGTACAGTAAGCATCCATTTTCCACCATGAACAACCAATGAACTGTTTAGAACTATGGACTGTCTCTTTCATCTGGATCCACCATGGGAAGCCTTGGAGAAGGTATTCACCTACAGAATTGCAGCTTAATTCTCCCGAAGAAGGCCTCTGTGTGCTCCCTGCCACAACTGCCACCAAGCCTGCCCCTACCAAGCTTAGGACAATCATCGCTGGGACAGGCCTAAGATCCCCTTTCCCGCTGTTCCCAGTCCTTGAGTCCCCGACTCTTTCTTCTGTTCTTCTGAGACTCCCAGCGGCACCCACAAGTCCAAGAGCCTGAGAACCCCACAGCCCCGGCCTTGTCGCAGGCCCAGGGAGCCCCACCCTCAGAGCAGTATCTCAGAGTTTCCCTACTGCCCGACTAGCCTTGAACTCACAGAGATACAACTGCCTCTGCCTCCTGAGTGCTGGGATTAAAGGCAGAAGCCACCGCTGTAAGCTGTGATGAAGGCATCAAATTTAACTTTGATGTTCTTGGTTCTTACAAATCTTGAGATGGAATGAACCGATGACGGCATGTTGCTGTGGGGCATCTGTCAGAGACAGCTGCTCAGGCACAGATTTAAGCCAATAAAAAGTCTTTACTACTGGTGGCAACTACACTGGATAGTTCTCAAGGTGAACTTTTAAGCACAAAACCCCCACATTCTGTATCCACATCCTTCAGTTAACAAGAACAGTTAGCCAGGAGCAGAACTATAGAAGCTTAAAAAGCAAGGTTAGTACATTTATTTATTTATTTATTTATTTATTTTTAAAGATTTATTTTATTTATTATATGTAAGTACACTGTAGCTGTCTTCAGACACTCCAGAAGAGGGCGCCAGATCTCGTTACGGATGGTTGTGAGCCACCATGTGGATGCTGGGATTTGAACTTATCACCTCCGGAAGAGCAGTCGGGTGCTCTTACCCGCTGAGCCAACTTTCTCAGAACTGTGGACTTTGATGGATTAGGCCTTTGTTTCTGTTTTGGCAGGTGTTGCTATTTCCATGCCGAGTTTTACAGCCTGAATGGTGCTTCCATCTTGGAGTCAGTTGTGCTACGGTCTGGGAGTGCTGTTACATGCATATGTGCTAGAGATCTGCCACTAAGCTGTATCCTCAGAACTGTTTATTCTTTTCAGGCAGGGTCTCCTGTAGCCCAGGCTGGCCTTGGACTCCCATTCTTCCTGCCTCAGGTTTTTGAGTTGGTTTGTAGGTGTGACCCACCATGCCTAGCACGCATGCTAGTGTTTTGCTGTGGTGACAAGTATCTGACAAAGGACTTTAGAATTTATTGTGGTCCATAGTTCCAAAGGTTTCAGTTCCTCATGAAGGGGGCGGGGGCGGGGGGGGGGGGAACAGCAGGGCTGGCCAGGAAACAGAAAAAGACGCCAGGATCTCTTCTTTCCCTTCTGTGTTCCACAGAGGCTCCCAGCCTCCGGGCTAATGCCAGCTCACATCTGAGCGTATGTTCCTCGATTAGCCAATCGTTTTTGGTAACTCCCTCATCGCTCGCCCAGAGGGCCTTGATTTGCTAACCCAGGTATCTCTCAATCCGGACAACCAAGATTAAGCACCACAGAGTACAGGCTTAGTTATTTTGACTGTCTTTATTTCAGGTTTTCCGAGTTACAAAATGGTAGCAGTAATAATTCTCAGCCTGCATTGCCAGTTACGATGAGCTGGTTTAATGCTGGCTTGGCTCATTTTAACAACATGGGGGGCGGTGGGGGGGGGGGCGCCAGGCTTGGTGGCGCACGCCTTTAATCCCAGCACTCGGGAGGCAGAGACAGGCGGATTTCTGAGTTCGAGGCCAGCCTGGTCTACAAAGTGAGTTCCAGAACAGCCAGGGCTACACAGAGAAACCCTGTCTCGAAAAACCAAAAAAAAAAAAAAAAAAAAAAAATCTGTGGATTAGGTGTTCTAGTTAAGGTGCTGATAACCTCTGACCCATGGCCTGTTCTGTATAGCTCATGAGCTAAAATGTTTTTTGTGTTTCTAAATGATTGTGAAGAGGAGAGGGAGGGAAGAGGTATAAGACAAAAAGGGAAAGGCTAGGATTGGTGGTATATGCCTTGGTCTTTTGAGACAGGCTTTCTCTGTGTAGCCCTGGCTATCCTGCTTGGTGGAGATATTCAATGGTTTCAATAACATTCTAAAACTCAGGGCTGGAAAGGTGGCTCAGCGGTTAAGAGGACTGGCTGCTCTTCCAGAGGACCTAGGTTCAATTCCCAGCGCCCACATGGCAGCTTACCACTGTCTGTGACTCCAGTTCTATGAGTTCTAACATCTTCACACAGATACACATGGAGGAAAGACATCGATGCACATAAAATAAAAGTAAATGTATATATTTTTTAAAATCTAAGACTCCAATTTTTCCTAATAAATATGTATTTTTTATTTGTGAGTTTTGTGCTTGCTGGTTACAGGTCTGTACCACTCTGCCTAATATAGATATGCATGATACTATAACAGAACACATAATAACTTGCACTGATAGCTGTACAGGCACAGACTTACAAATGATCAAAGAAGCAGAAAGCCAGGATGGTAGCACACACCTTTGATCCCAGCACTTGAGAGGAGGCAGAGAGGCAGGTGGATCAATATATGTAGGCCAGCCTGATCTACATAGCAAGTTCCAGGGCTATAGAGAGAGACCCTATGTTAAAGATATATAGGTATATAGATATAGATGATATAGACAGATGGTCTATGTAAAAGATAGATAAATATATAGATAGACAGACAGATATAGATGATATAGACAGACAGATGGTAGACAGACAGACACAGACGGCTTTTGAGCCAGGTGGTAGTACATGCCTACAGTCCCAGAACATCTGTTATTCTTGGCATATGAGAAGCTCAGGCAGGTGGATGTTAAGTTCCAGTGTATACTACATAGTGAAAGGGTGGAGGTCAGGGTGGGGAGCTCTGAGCATGGGGTGTGTGTGGCTGTGACCCCAGCACTTGAGAGGTGGGAGCCCCAGGAACATTGCATAGTCAAGGCTGTCTCAAAAACAAAATGGGAAAAAAAACCAAACCAACTCTCGTTCATTGCCTTCCTTGAAAACTAGATCTGAGGCTGACTTGAGTTTTTTTTTGTTTTGTTTTTCGAGACAGGGTTTCTCTGTATAGCCCTGGCTGTCCTGGAACTCACTTTGTAGACCAGGCTGGCCTCGAACTCAGAAATCCGCCTGTCTCTGCCTCCCGAGTGCTGGGATTAAAGGCGTGTGCCACCACTCCCGGCCTGACTTGAGTTTTTACTGAGAGCTGACAGAAAGCCCAACCTTCACTGTTTGTCAGGAAAAGGGCAGAGCGGTGCTGAGTCGAAAGTATGACCGGCTAGTCACACTGAGACAGTTTTGTTTTGGTCTATGTTTTGAAAGTAAAAAAGGACAGTTTTCTGCATGATCCCAAAAGTACATTCAGACGTCTGAACACCTGCTGGCTGTTGTTTGCTAACAGGGATGTGACCCTCCTGCCTCCCAGTAAGCTGTCTGTGCGTTTTGGTATTGCCTCCTGCCTTTTAGAATTAACAGCCGTTTCACAGTTAACTGGGAAAGGGCAGGTGTGTTGGAGATGCGGAAAGGAACCAGCAGAGGCCAACCTAAGCAGCAATGCTGTCCTTTGCACCGAAAAAGACGGGAGGAGGGGAGGAGGGCCAGACTCTGGTGATTTAAGGTGACAGACAGACACCAAGAATAACTGCCTTTGACTTTAAAAGCTGTGGTAAGAAAGGACATAATTAAATTACACAAGTACAAAGAGGGATAGAGAAAGACGAAGAGGTATTCTCAGGTCAGCCTGCCACCACAGCCGCATACTGTTCTCCCAGCGTTCCCTAGAGAGTCTTCCCCACCTAGTGACATTTGAGGTATTAAGCATGTGAGATGAGATTGGGCACCTTGAGCATGTGACTCATAAGGGGCTGGCCGTGCTCCCTTCCTGCTGAACTAGTTTCTTATCCCAGAGGCGGATCCTGAAGCTCATGTGTTCTCCAGTTTCCCAATACTCTGCAGGCTTCTATCACTCTCACTGAAAAGGATGAGGAAAAGCTAACAGATCAGATTCTGCTGTGGGGCGCGCAGTTTACCTCCTGGAAATCCATCGTGGGAGAAAAGGAAGGAGTCCGAATGTACTGAAGATGGAGCCCAGGGTCCTTTCAGTTATAATTGCAAAGAAGAGGCTTTAGTGAAACCAAGAAACTGGTCTCATTACTCGTGGTTAATACACCAAAATGGGTTGGGCATAGTGGTGCATGCCTTTAATCCCAGCTCTTAAGAGGCAGAGGCAGGAGGATTGCTGTGAATTCTTGGTCAGCCTGGTCTACACAGTAAGTTCCAGACCAGCTGGGACTATATAGTGAGACTCTGCCTCAAAAATAAATAAGATGGGGCTGGAGAGATGGCTCAGTGGTTAAGAGCACTGGCTGCTCTTCCAGAGGTCCTAAGTTCAATTCCCAGCAACCACATGGTGGCTCACAACCATCTATAATGAGATCTGATGCCCTCTTCTGTGGTGTCTGAAGATAGCTACAGTGTACTTACATTTACTAAATAAATAAATCTTAAAAATAAATAAATAAGATGGGGGGAGTTGAAAAATGGGAATCAGGTGAATCTGACAAAAAAAAAAAACAACATTATGTACAGGCATGGAATGTCAGATAATAAGTTTTAAAGTATTCTAGAAAGAAGTAAAAAGGGAATGCAAACAAACTCTTGTCTTCAAAGCCCGTGCTCACTCTCCCAGCATGAGGGTGTAGGCCTGGATGTCAGCATCCCTCCCCTTCCTAATGCATCAGCTCCCTCATGTAATACCATTCCCACCACGGAACAGTGACTCTAGCCTCAAACAATTTACTATTCAGCTTTTTCAGAAGCCGACAAAATCCCAACAGTTTGTCATCTGCTGAAGCACTTGAGGGAGTGTTTAAAATCTCAAACGGAAAGCTGGGGGTGGGGGCGAAAGGAATGTGTTAGTTCATTAATTTGAATAAATAATAAATAACACCCTAACAGAGTGGCCGGAAGTGTGTTAATCTTGCCAGCAGTGAGTTTTTTCCAAAGGACAATCACTTCCACCTTCATTTATTGGAATTGCTTGGAAGCAGAAGTCAGGAAATCCTCTCCCTTGATTTGTGGTATTTATGTGGCTGTTGTTTATAAAGAACAGACTTTATTCTCAAGCCTTGACATTTTCAAGTGATTTTGCTCTTTAATAGAACATAGTCTGAGTTATTTTTAAAGGTTTCCACACGAGAAGTAATTTTATTCCTATATTCTGGGAAAATAAAACTACAGGCAAAGAATGCTTAATTCTTTTTGCTGTCCTTTTGAGCCTGTCCTCCTGTAGCCCAGGCTGGCCTCCAAATCACATTAGGATGGTCTATGTAATGAGCTCCAGGACAGCCTGGGCTATATACAGAAGCCATGTCTCAAAAGACACTGAGAACAACAGCAAAACCTGGCTAATTCCTTCTTTGAGAACATGTGTGCTTGCTACAGGGATAACTTTAATTCTAGAAATTATCTTTATTACACTCATACCATTCTAGTTAGGCTATTTGGGAAGAATGCAAATTGTTCACATATGAGGAAGTCAGCTCTTTTTCATAATAACCAAGAATCACTTCAGAGTTTTTTTTGTTTGTTTGTTTGCTTTATAGTTTTTTGTGGGTTGTTTAACAAAGTAAAACAAGTAATCTTCTCACTAAACAGGTTGTCATAAGGCTGCTTGCTCTGTCAGCCTAACCACCGGGCATGATTCCTGGAACCTCCATAAAACCAGGGTATGGTGCTGGATAGCTGTAAGCCCAACATTGCTCTGGTGAAATGGGAGACTGAGACAGAATGGGCTAGAGTCTCTGGGGCCATCTGGCCTGGAGGCGAAGCACGGGAGAAACAGTAAGACAGATCTTATCTCAAGGAGGTGAAAGGTCAGAACTGATTCCCAAAGTCCTCAGACCTCACAGAGGTCCTGGCACACACACAGACACACACTGGCTGTGTGTATGTATGTGGTTGTGTATATGTGTGTGGTATATGTAGGTGTGTGTGTAGGTGTATCTACAGGTTTGTATATGTGTCTGGTTGTGTGTATGATGTGTGTGTATGTAGTTATGTATATGTTATATGTGGCATATATGTGTGTAGTTGTGTTTGGCCTGCATGTCTATTACCACATTTGTACCTGTTGCCCATAGAGGCTGTAAGAGGGCATCGGATCCCCTAAAACAGATGATTGTGAGCCACAATTTGGGTGGTGGGAATTGAACTTTGGTCTTCTGCAAGAGCAGCCTGTCTCTCCAGCCCGTAACCAGCTTTCCTCCTTCATATTGTTTTTGTTTCCTGCTTTTTTGGGGGGTGGGGTGGGGGAGGGTTGATACAGGGTTTCTCTGTGTAGCCCTGGCTGTCCTGGTACTCACTCTGTAGACCAGGCTGGCCTCAAACTCAGAAATCCACTTGCCTCTGCCTCCCAAATGCTGGGATTAATGGTGTTGTGGGCCACCATTTCCCAGCCTGCTTCCTGGTTCTTGTAACAATGAGCAGCACTCATTGTTTGGCTATTGCAGGTGTGTGTGTGTGTGTGTGTGTGTATGTGTGTGTGTGTGTGTGTGTGCAGAGAGTGGGGGTGGTACTTGCTATTTGAACAGTGAAGGTTGCTCTGATTAATGAAATACAAATAAAAGCCAATAAAATTCATTGTAATTTTGACATCTCAGATACTTTTGTCTTCTTGCAGTCCTGATTATCAAACCCAAAGCCCACATGCAGGTGCAGTGGTGCCTGTCTTTAATCTCAGCACTCAGGAGGCAGAGGCAGAGGCAGAGGCAGAGGCAGAGGCAGAGGCAGAGGCAGAGGCAGAGGCAGAGGCAGAGGCAGAGGCAGAGGCAGAGGCAGAGGCAGAGGCAGAGGCAGAGGCAGAGGCAGAGGCAGAGGCAGAGGCAGAGGCAGAGGCAGAGGCAGAGGCAGAGGCAGAGGCAGAGGCAGAGGCAGGTGGATCTCTGTGAGTTTGAGGCCCGCCTGGTCTAGTGAATTCCAGGGCAGCTAGGGCTATATAGAGAAACACTGTCTCACAAAACAAGGCAAACAAACTACCAAAGCCTCACACCTGCTAGCAAGCTCTCTGTCCCTGAGACTGCAGACAACTATCAAAGGGGATTCGGAGTCCCTAGGGGGACCCTACAGCATGACTATAGCTAAAGGGCTGGAGAGATGGCTCAGCAGTTAAGAACACTGACTTCTTTTCCAAAGGTCCTGAGTTCAAATCCCAGCAACCACATGCTGGCTCACAACCATCTGTAATGAGATCTGATGCCCTCTTCTGATGTGTCTGCAGTCAGCTACAGTGTATATATATATATATATATATATATATATATATATATATATAATACATCTTTAAAAGAATATAGCTAAAAACATGCACTCACAAGATGACAGGTTATAAGGAGCTTCCCAAGGAGATTTTCCTCGGGATGGGCAGGGGCAAGCACCCGTGTGACAAGGGGCTCACTGACCACATCTGAAATGGCTTTTCCCTCCCCATAAACTTTGTTGTTTTCTATAAACCAGACTTGCTAGGCACAGACTTTCATTCTGGTCTTTCTGTCTTCATTTCCTATTCCATGCGTGCTAGGCTGCATAGCCAGCGTCCATCATAGGCAGCAGGTACAGGATTGGCAGGAGAGAATGAATACACCCTTGAGACCAGAGTTGGGAAAATAAGCTTATTGAGTGTACTCTAAGAGGATAGAGGGCAAGGACATACCAGAGTACTGGCTGCAGTTTGAAATGCTTTCTAAATCACAATACTCACTGAACACAATTTTGGAATTTTAGGAAAGTGTAGTGTGCTGGCTGGTTTTGTGTGTCAACTCGATACAAGCTAGAGTTATCAAAAAGAAAGGCATTTCCCTTGAGGAAATGCCTCCATGAGATCCAGCTGTGGGGCATTTTATCAATTAATGATCAAGGGTGGGAGGGCCTGTTGTGGGGGGGTCCATTCCTGGGCTGGTAGTCCTGGCTTCTATAAGCAAGCAAGCTGAGCAAGCCAGGGGAAGCAAGCCAGTAAGGAACATCCCCCCATGGCCTCTGCATCCGCTCCTGCTTCGTGACCTGCTGGAGTTCTAGTCCTGAATTCTTTTGGTGATAAACCCTTTCCTCCCCAACTTGCTTCTTGGTCTTGATAAGCCCTGACTAAGGCATGTAGTGTAAGGATGATACAAAATTGCATTATATTTCCTATGTCTAAAGTCTACAGAAAATAACAAATGTTACCAGTGACAATCTTAGGCTCAATAAAAGTTGATTTCAAAAAAGTAGAATGAATACCCAAGGTCAGAGGCATTGCTCAATGGTAAAGACACGGCCAAGTCTGAAGTCTTGACTTCACTCTCCACCATCTAGGTGGTAAATGGTGAGAACCAACTCCCTTTTCCAGCCCAAGTGCTATGATAACAGGCATGCATCGCCATGTCTGGTTCGGTTGGGGGTTGTCTGGTTTGTGAGGGGGTTGATCCAAAAATTCTATAATCTGAGCCACATCCTGGACAGTATTATGAATTTTGTAAGGTTCATGCTGAAGTAAAGGGCTACCTAGGGCTCACAGACATTGTGTTTAAATAGGAGGCTTTTCCCTGAAGCTGCCTCTGGCAATGATGGATGTCCACACTTGGACTTTATACTTTGAGAATTGTCACCTCAAACAACAATAAAATCCCAGTGCTTGGGAGCCAGAAGCAGGTAGATCTTTGTGAGTTTGAGGTCAGCCTGGTCTAGAAAGTGAGCTACAGGGCAGCCAGAGCTTCACAGTGAGAACTTATCTCAATGCACACCCCCTCCCTGCCCGCCACTACCACCACAACACAAATCACCTCAGAAGATAAAAACAGCCAGGCATAGTGGTACACATCTTTCATCTCAGAACCTGGGAGACACAAGCAGGTGAATATCTGAGTTTGAGGCCAGCCTGGTCTACAGAGTATGTTCCAGGACTTAAAGGGCTACACTACACAGAGAAACCCTGTCTCAAAAAAAAAAAAAAAATCAAAAAAGAAGAGGAAGACAAAGTATTGTCTAACACAGTTTACTTAAGGACCAGTGACCACTACTTTCCTCCAAAAAAACCTGGAAATTATTGTGCTGTGGACAAGAAATCTCAGCACATAGAGAGAGAGACTAGATGCTTTTTTTTTTTTTTTTCTTTGAGACAGGGTTTCTATGAATAGCCCTGGCTGTCCTGGAACTCACTTTGTAGACCAGGCTGGCCTTGAACTCAGAAATCTACTTGCCTCTGCCTCCTGAGTGCTGGTATTAAAGGCGTGCGCCACCATGCCTAGATGCTTTTTTTTTTTTTCCCCCTAGATGCTTTTACTAATGATGATCCGAGCAGTGCCGAGTCCCAGTGCTAAAGCGGCAGACAAACAAACACAGAGAGAACTTGGAAGAGGCCTCCCCACCGTGGACAAGAGAGACACAGGAGCAGACCGGACACAGATCCCCCACGGTGTGTTCTTCAGGTGGCCTCAGCCATGGTCACTGAACGTCTAGTTGCTTCTATCTTGGACAGAATTTTATTTTGCTCTCTTCTTCCTGGAGTGTTGTGATAAAGACAGCAATGAAGTATCCTAGAAATAGCTGGCAGGGGAAGGTCCTATGAGGACAGCATTAACTGGTGGCACAGTGAAGGGCACGTGATACACACGTGCGAGCTGTATCAGCCATCATGATGACATTGGGGGGGGGGTCACTTCATTTGCTTTTCTTTCTCTTCATCCATCAAAGCAAATTCCACAGTCAAGATGTCTACACTTAGCCGGGCGTGGTGGCGCACGCCTTTAATCCCAGCACTCGGGAGGCAGAGGCAGGTGGATTTCTGAGTTCGAGGCCAGCCTGGTCTACAAAGTGAGTTCCAGGACAGCCAGGGCTAAAGAGAAACCCTGTCTTGAAAAACAAAAACAAAAAAAAAAAAGATGTCTACACTTGAGGTGACCATTTTGGTTTCCCTGCACCCAGGGAAGGATGTTACAGTTCCTCCACTTGGGAATGCTCCCCCGAATCTACTGTGGAACAGCAGGCTCTTGTAGAAGTCATCACAGGATGTAACAATGGCTCCCTGGATCTGATAAGCATGCAGGTCAATGGTGGTCATGTGGTCTGGTCCCATGACCAGTACTAATGGTGCAGAAATCACAGTATGACCCTTTCCTTTTTACCCTGCAGGGCAAACAGGGAACTGGGTCACTGCAGTGACCCTGCATGGGGCCAACTTGCACACGTGGATCTTGATGAGCAGTGCCTTTAAGCTGTGTTCAATTTCCTCAAGCCCTAGGTGATACAGCATCTCCCCTCTCTGACTTTCTTTCATGGTGACAGTGGTTTTCTGGTGAACTTCTCAATGACCACCTTGCCCAGTTCCAGGCCAGGAGGTCAGCCACTTACCGGGACAGGTCCTAGTATTAGCCACCTCCCCGCCCCCCGCCCCCCCTACTCCCCAAGGAAGGCAATGTCAGGCACTGTAGATAACTGTAATGTGTTTCCTGGCTAGCAAATGCTTATTAGACTACACTTTTGTTGTATGACCAGGGTCTCCTGTTTCCTAGGCTGGCCTCAAACTCCCTGTTGTAGTGGATACTTCTGGTTTCTTTGGAAACTCATATGATGTTTTTCTGGGGCAGACAGGTCAAAGGATGATTTGCTGAAGCAGACACATGAGAGGACTTGGGATGTTAGAAAGAATGTAACTATGACCCAGCAGATGGTGGGAGGTGGCTCTGGCATTGCTTAGCCTTGCTCTGCCCCAGTCTCCACTGAGGACATGCACGTATTGTATTGGTTCACCTTGCTCTGACCCTGTAGTCTCCACTAATGACACGCAAGTATTAATTCACCTTGCATTGATTTGCTGATCTTTGCTTGCCATGACTTCATAGAGAATAACTCGACGCAGTACTTCTTATAATGTCTTGGCCGCTTCTTGCTACTCCTGCAGGCTCGGAGCAGCTCAGCAGAGCCTCGTGGTTTCTTCTGGATCAAACGGTCCTTGCTGATTCCTGAGTGGTGACTGCCAAGTGGACTGGACTGCAGCTGCTGATTCCTGTTGGTGTTTTGTTAGAGGACTGGACTGCTGACAACAGAGATTGGAATCGCCCCAGACAACTATTTCTAAACAGGTCCCACTTTCTAGTAACCTTTCTTTTCCACTACCTCTGGAGGGTAGAGGACTAGAAGGAAGGCTGAAGCAGTTAGGATCCCTTATTAAAGTAGGTGTGGAAGGATGGAAGCCTATGTAGGAAAACAATGGTTCTCCACCTTCCTAAATTCTGTGACCCTTTAGTACAGCTCTTCATGTTGTGGTGACCCCACCCATAAAATTATTTTTGTTGCTATTTCATAACAGTTTTTGCTACTGTTTTGAGTCATATCTGTTTTCTGGTAGTGTTAGGCAACCCCTGTAAAAGGGTCATTAGCACCCATCCCCTGACTGGGTCATGACTCACAGGTTGAGAACCACTGTAGAAGATGGCCTCACTCCTCAGGTCCTTCTCTTCCCTCTCCCAAGTGCTCAAATTACAGGCTTATCCTCCCTGCTCAAGTTACAGCTCCCACTAGCACGTCCAGCCTTTCTGTCTGTTTGCAACAGGTTATCCCTACCTAGTTGTCGGCCTGGACTTCATCTGTAGACCAGGTAGGCATCAAAGTCATAGAGACCCACCTACCTCTTGTCTTCTCAATTCTAGGATTCCCACTAAGGCGAAAATCACCACAACCAGCTTCTTTGGGCCCAAGTTCTCACTGGTTATCCCAGGATGACCTTGAACTTGTAATCTTCCCTCCGCCTCCCAAGAACTATCTGGCTGGCTCCCTTCCTTCCTTCCTTCCTTCCTTCCTTCCTTCCTTCCTTCCTTCCTTCCTTCCTTCCTTCCTTCCTTTTGAGACAAGCTTTCTCTAAGTAGCTTGGGCTGTCCTGGAACTCACTCTGTAAAGCAGGCTGGCCCTAACACTCAGAGATCCACCTACCTTTACTTCCTGAGAACTGAGATCAAAGACATTTGCAACCCCCCTCCCCCACCCCTGCTCAAGAGCTGGAATTTGAGACCCGTGTCTTCGTTTCTGGCTTAGGAAAACTTTCTATAAAAATTGTAGCTGTAAGCCCACCAGAGAGATACATGGACACTCGTAAAGCTGATTAGAGAGTTTTTGTTGCCAGACAGCCATTGCTCGGGAACTTTCCCACACCGAGCAGCCCCAATTCTTACAGTTCTTTGTCTTTTATGCTCAAAACCCAAATCCTGGTTCACATACTTTGGTTAGCATCAATAGTTAGTGAGAAGCACACTACAGAAGCCCCAAAGCAAGGAAGGTTAGTCCATTTAGAGACTTCCCTGAATCCTGGAACTATGAACCGGGGTTTTTGATGGATTAGGTCTTTGCTCTCATTTTGGTACTGTTAGGATTTATGTTCTAGTTTTAAGGTCAAAATGGCATCACTACTATGGTATAAGTTGTACGACAGCCTGGGGGTGGGGCGAGGTTACACAGCCACTCCAGTATTAGTAGTTATTATACAAGCATCATTAGTTAGAACAGATATAATTTAAGTTCACTTTCCAAACACTTATACTAAATTTCAGTTATTTGGTTTGGTTTGGGTGTTTCATTGAGGCAGAGTCTCTTGCAGCCCTGCTGGCATGTGTTAAACTCATGAGGTAGCCAAAAGTGCCCTGTAATTCTGCTCCTTCCGTCTCCTGGGTGTTAGAAGTACTGGCTTGTGCCACCGTGCCTGGCTTAGATATTCACTATTGAAGCCATGTGCTTTTCAGTTTTCACAGACTGTTTTTTTTTCCATCCTCTTCCTCCTCTCCATTTTGCTTAAGTGACTGCAGACCAGTTTATGACCATGTTGTTCTAACCAAGTAAAGTGGCCTGAGCAGTATACAGTATACAGTATAGCAGTATATAGCAGGAGCTGCAGATAGTCCTCAGAGGCTGGCCAGGAACTCCAGTCTTCACTCAGGAACTTGAAGGTAAGCACAGAGCACACCCACAATCCTTTGAACTTGTCTGACACCACTGGCTGAGCAGCAGTGACCTTAGGAGCTGCTGTGGTCTATTTGCCCTGAAACTCCAATATATATTTTTTCATTCTTTGGGATCCAAAAATAATTTTTTTTATGCATGTGAGTACACTGTCACTATCTTCAGACACACCAGAAGAGGATAACAAATCCCATTACAGATGGCTGGGATCAGATGAACATGTGTAACCTGTGTACTAACCTAAAAGTACTAACCTTGGGATTAATTCCACTGCTGGGAATTGAACTCAGGACCTCTGGAAAAGCAGTCAGTGCCCTTAACAACTGAGCCATCTCTCCAGTCCCTAAAACTCCTTGGTCACAGCCTTTTCATTAGTAGTTTCTCTTCCTTCTCAGTCTCTTCAGGATCTCCATGGAAATGGAGAGCAGGCATGTCTTCCCATGAGTGTTCATAGGTGATGGGGCCACATGTCTGCTATGTGCAGAACTTCTTGGGTTACAGTCTACCCTCAGACCCACTGACCTGAGGCTGTTGTGGGGGACAGCAGTGTGTCCACACAGCACGGAGGAGAGATGGTAGGTGGGTTGACAGCTCTATGAAGAGCTTGTGGACAGCCCTAGACCAGTCACACCAGAAGCTGTAGCTCTTGGGAGGCTGCTTGGATTGGGTTAGTAAGGGAAACAGTGCTGTCAGCAGCAGAGTTTCCAATGGCAGCAGTGGTACTAGCCGCCACCAGCAGCTCCTCCCAGGTTACCTTCAGATTTATGATGCAGACCTTGCAGGTGTCCCATCCCATCTGCAAGTCAAGGTTGGTGCCGCCTGAGTGGGCTCCAGGCACAAGGAATCTGAGGGGTCTTCCTCCATCTGCAGAGCACCAAGGGCTCCAGACAGTGTATGGAAGTTTCCCTTTAAGTTATGACAGGAATCAAGAACAAGTCTGTATTACCTTCCTGGGGCAGCCAGAAAAGGCTGAGGCCACACCATGGAAGCAGACATGTTTGATCTTGTGGCACTTGTGAATGTGGGCAGCCACCTCTATCGTCCTTTTTTTTTTTTTTTTAAATTTTTTTTAAAGATTTATTTTATTTATTATATGTAAGTACACTGTAGCTGTCTTCAGACACTCCAGAAGAGGGCGCCAGATCTCATTACGGATGGTTGTGAACCACCATGTGGATGCTGGGATTTGAACTTATCACCTTCGGAAGAGCAGTCGGGTGCTCTTACCTGCTGAGCCATCTCACCAGCCCTCTATCATCCCTTTTGCTAGCCGATAAAAGCCTATGATGATGTCAGTATTTCTGTTTAGTTTACAAGCTGACCGAAAAGTTGTGAGTTGATTCTTATAATATATATTGAATTCTCATAATCTTTCCAAATATCATATTCTAGGGAAGTATTTCAGAGGTAGAGTGTTTGCCTAGCATAGAGGAGATCCTGATCTCTTGAGTACTAGAGAAACAACAATAAACTGCTTGTTTGGTTTTTGTTTTGTTTTGTTTTGTTTTTGGCACAGACATAGGCATGTCCACATGAGCAGGCAAGTGTATGGAAATCAGAAGACAACTTTCAGGACTTGATCCTCCACCACGAGGTTCCAGGGTTCAAACCCAAGGCATCAGACTTGGCAGCAAGTGCCTTTTCCACTGAGTCAACTTGTTAGCTACAAGCTTGGATTTTGTTTGTTTGTTTGTTTGTTTGACACACGGTCTCACCACGAAGCCTCAGCTGGCTTGGAGCCCACTATGTAGACCAGGTTGGCCTCCAATTCAGAGAGCCAGCTGCATCTGTTTCTAGGATGCAGGGGCTGAAGACATATGCCACCACACCTGTCGAAAACAATATAAAACACAGCAGTCCAATGCCAGGCTAACTTAATCCCAGGTACCTGGGAAGCAAAGGCAGCTGGAGCTCTGAGTTCAAGACCAGCCTGGTCTACAGCCAGGGCTACACAGAGAAACCTGTTTTGGAAAACCCAAGCCAACAACAACATGTTTTAATAATAATTTTTCCAATACTTTTTTTTTTTAATTTTATTATATGTAAGTACACTGTAGCTGTCCTCAGACACTCCAGAAGAGGGAGCCAGATCTCGTTACGGATGGTTGTGAGCCACCATGTGGTTGCTGGGATTTGAACTTATCACCTTCGGAAGAGTAGTCGGGTGCTCTTACCTGCTGAGCCATCTCACCAGCCCCCATCCAATACTTTTTCGTCTATGAATAAGTGTTTGATTATTATATGACTCGGCTAAGAAGATGAGTGCTTCTCCTCCAAGAGAATACAGTTCAGATCTGGGTGTTGGCGGGCATCTTCATTTAGCTTGCTCAGTAAGATAGAAAGAACATTAGAACTCATGCATTTATCAATGACAACGGTACTCTGAAGAAGCATATAGGAGCTTACTAACAGCCACCCAGTTTCTCGTGCTTCTCACTGCAATGGCTGCTATAGCTGCTCTTCTACTCAGATCTGCTTCATTAACATTTTCTCTACCAGATGCTGTAGATGCTTGTTTCTACAAATTAAGCATGAAGCTGAGGGTGTAGCTCAGCTGCTGGTGTGCTTGTGAACACACACAAAGCCCTGAGTTTGATCCCCAGGACTGTACAAACCACAACAACCGGCTGGAGCTGTACCTATACTCCCAGCACCTGTGGAAACAGGGAGATCAGAAGGCCAAAGTCATCGCCGGCTACAGGGGAAATCATGAGACCTTGTCCACAAATAAATAAAGCTTTATTGGATCACAGCCATGTCCGTCCTCTCTGAGTGGTCTGCAGGTCACTTTTGTGTGAGAGCTGAATAACTGTTACGGAGACAATGTGTTAGAAAAATCTACTATATTTCCTAGCTGACTGTTTTGTTTGTTTGGGACACTGTCTCCCGGTGTAACCCGGAATTATGTAGCTCAGGCTGGCTCGGCACTCAGGCCTGCTTCTGCCTCCGGAGTGAGTGCTGAATTACAGGAATTACAGGAATTCATCACTACAACCTGTTAGTAGTTGGCTTCTTTACAAAAAATATTTTTTGCTGGCTATTGGTCTAGAAAAAAATTTAAAAGCAATAAATGAAGTCCTGCACATGGCGTGTGTGTGTGTGTGTGTGTGTTTGTGGTGTGTGCATGTGTATACCAGTACAGAAATGCCTTGGCACACACGCAGAGGTCACAGGATAACTGGTAGCAGTTGTTCCTGTATGTCCACACAGGCTTCCAAGGATGGCACCCACGCTTGCACCGCAAGCACTTTTACCAGCTGAGCATCTTGCTGGCCCAAAATTTGATTCTTAAGAATGGTTTTACTAGGGCTGGTGAGATGGCTCAGCAGGTAAGAGCACCCGACTGCTCTTCCGAAGGTGATAAGTTCAAATCCCAGCATCCACATGGTGGCTCACAACCATCCGTAACGAGATCTGGCACCCTCCTCTGGAGTGTCTGAAGACAGCTACAGTGTACTTACATATAATAAATGAAATAAATCTTTAAAAAAAAAAAAAGACAGCTATAATTGTACCCATATACATAAAATAAATAAGTAAATCTTTTTTTAAAAATCCTGATAGTTTAGCATTAGCACTTGCAAATTCAAGCCCCCTGTGGTGTTCTACCACCTATACTTCCAAAAAGACCCTTTGGGAGTTAAGTTAGTGGTCTAGTAGGTAAGCAGCTGAAACAAGATTTAGAGCCAAAACTCCAACACAATCTACACATTGTTGTTGTTGTTGTTGAGAATGGTCCCCTTATTGGCTTGGTCCTGTGTTTTCTATTGAGGGGATTCTGTATATAACAGCATAAATTTGTTGAAGTACGGTCCCATATTGTTAAAGAGTACACATACTCTTTAACATTCTCATGTACTGGCTGGTTTTGTGTGTCAACTTGACACAAGCTGGAGTTATCAAAGAGAAAGGAGCCTTCCTTGAGGAAATGCCTCCATGAGATCTAGCTGTAAGGCATTTTCTCAATCAGTGATCTAGGGTGGGAGGGCCCATTGTGGGTGGTAACCAATTCTCAGGCCTTGGATTATTCATGTTTAATGGTGTTAACACAAAATAAGCAGGCCATTAGCCTACGGTTATTTTTGTACCAGAAAGTCCTTCTAACTGATTAATTCTGAATCGAGACAGCCATTCACAGATAGCCAACCAGTCAATTGGTTATGTAACTAGGGAGCTGCCATGTGACTGACCGTATCAAATAAAGCAATGCCAGTATCATTACTTCCTTGTTCAGCTTATGAAGCTCATTTCCCAAGCTGTTAGAGAAGTTTGCTGATTTCCCATTTAGGAAAAAAACAAAACAAAACAAAACAAAAAAAAAAAACAAGAACACAAACCCTTTTAATCTTTGAATAAAGTTAATTTGCCTGAAGATTTTCTTCTTTAGTATATTTACCCAGAAAGCAGTCTAGGTTAGATTTTTGGATGATATTCTGTCGTTGGTAAATGGCTCAATTCCTTAAAACTCATTCATCAACAGCTTTTTGTAGGTTTTATTTTGTTTTGTTATTTTTGGGTTATTCTCACTCTGTAACACAGGACACCCAGGGACTCAAGGCAACTATCCTCCCTCAGGTGCCAGGATGAAGGCCACATGTCCTGTGCCCTTTGTCAGTGACTGCTTTAGGAGTTGAACAAATCTTTCTACCACTGGACTTTACGATACTTATCAACACTCACACGAAAAGCCTCGGAATTCCTTTCGTTTGGTATGTCACTAGACCTCAGGAAAGGATACTATCAAAAGGCTTCGTGCTGAGTGGAATGGTGGTGGAGAAAGACTCTGAGGGCTGGATGGCCAAACGCTAGGTCTCCTCGCCATTATTCAGACCCTCACATTCCTAGTGCAGAAACAGAAACAGCTCCTGCAGATACTGTTGAGAAATGCAAGCCCACTCTAGGGTACGTGCTACTACCCTCCTCTTAGAGTCTCTTTTTAAAAAGATTTGTATTTATCTTATTAATATGTATATGTGTGTGAGTGTGTATTGTGTGTGCAGTTCCTCATGGAGGCCAGAAAAATGGTGTCAGGTTCCCCAGGTGCTGGAGTTATGGGCAGTTTTGTGAGCCAACAGCTCAGAGATCACTTCAGCTACACAGTGAGTTCCAGGCTAATCTCAGCTACATCTGATGACCCTCTTCTGTCTCAAAAGAAAATGAAGGAAAACCATCCGTTGTTGCAAACAAACAAACAAACAAACAAACAAACCAAACCACAGCTCTTGGAGAACGTGGACACCACCTACTCTTATCTAATCCTATCCTGTCCTGAGGAAACTCAGGTCCACTGAGGTGAAGTGATCCAACGTAGTCTGAACCAGGCCTCTTGGGCAGCTCTTTGCAGCAGAGGGCATGGCTTCTCGTAAAATACCTTCCCACAGAACTTACCCCGACAGCACCAGGAACTTCCCTGAAGTTGCACTTAGACTAGATTTCTAGGTGAGTCTCAGATCAAACTGCTACAATCTCCATTCAGAGATAGGGTGAGCCAGAAAGGGGACACGACCAAGTTGGAGGCTGACACAGGAGCCACGCCTCCTGCAACACAACCGCTGTAGAACACGCCGCCGGGAGCGAGCACGTTCTCTCCAAGGCCGAGCGGGAGGCGTGCGCGCCTCCGCGGCAGGGGGCGGGGCTCTGAGCGGGGCCGGGGCGGGGCCGCGGAGCTGAAGGTGCTGCAGCCCAGTTGCGACAGGTGCGCTGGGCAGACAGAGCGCAGGACCGTGGCCGTGCAGCGCCGAGCCCCGAAGGCTTTCTAGTCAGGTAAGCGCTTCCTCTCGCCTCGCCCTCCGCAGCCTGCAAGCGCGCGGAGACCCTGGCTGCGCCCCGCACTCTCCCCGCGTATTTTGAGGCGGTGGGAAGCAGGAGTAGGAGGCTCACCCCTTGAGGTCCACGTTGGAGGAGCCTCTCATGCTCCTCCCTCCCTTCTGGGAAGTCCGAGGGACTGAGACTTCGCTGCCGGGGCCACTGGTCTCGAACGGGATGGAGGGAAAGTGGCATTTCATCAAAAGTTAAAACATCCTCTTAGGGATGTAATCCTGCAACTCTTTTCCTTCTTCCAGGCGGCCGTTCCTTTTCCAATTTTTCTCCCTTCCATTCCTCCAGATGAACTCTGCTTAAGACTTAACATCCTTCCGAACAGTTCTTACTTGCTGTGTCCTTCCCAAATCGCTATGATGTACTTGAGCTGGGATCCACTGCTCACTCACATCCGTAGGTGTTAATATTAGGTAACTGTACACCCCTGGCCACACACACTAGAGCTTGAAGTCGTGGGTGCTAGGAGCGAACCATCTGGCACCCGTCCTAGCCTCCGTATTGGTGCTCACAACAATGAGTTTAGCTGATCCTGTTGAGAGATACTGATCTGCTATTGTCTTGCAACTAATTCCAGCTTTCAAAAATCTGCCTAATCCAAATGGTTCTGTTGACTTTATAAGTTAGCCAAAGACTGTGAGGCTATGTTTTTAAGACGTTGACCTTTAGAGGGCAGATCATCCTTTGCACGGAAGTGGGTGAGTGGGCTACTTTTTATCTACATAGTTACTGGTACAAATACATATTCCAGTTAGTCTATGGACCACCAAGTGTGATCATGTTTAGACATCCTTCAAAAATATAGTTAGCAGGAAAGAACAACTCCTACTTCTCCTCCTCCTCCACCTCCTCAAAGCTGTCCTTTGTCGTCTCCTCCTCCTCCTCCTCTCCCTCCTTTTTCTTCTTCTCTTCCTCCTCTTCCTTTTTCTGCTTCTTCAAAGAATTTCTGACTAGCCTTGAGTTGGCTATCTAGATTTGGGTGGCTGAAATTTGGCTGCCTCTGCATCTTGAATGTTAGGATTAAAGGTGTGCTCCACTGTCCCTGGCCTTCAATATATATATATTTTTAAATTACCATTTGTGTGATGTGTGTTCATGAATACCAGCCAGCGTGCTATGGTCGGCATGTGGAGGTCAGAGGGCAGCTTATAGGAGTTGGTTTTCTCAACCTTGGGATTTGAGGATCAAACTCTGGTCCTCAGACTTATGCAACAAATATTTTTTGTCTTCTGAGCCATCTTGCCAGCCCAGAGAAGTTCTTTTCTTTTCCTTTCTTTTCTTTTCTTTTCTTTTCTTTTCTATCTTTCTATCTTTCTTTCTTTTGCTTTTTTACATTTATTGTGTGTGTGTGTGTGTGCGCGCGCGTGTGCGCGCGCGCGCCCACACATACTGTGTGGCATGTGCATTTTATGTAGGTCAGAAGAGAACCTTGGGGTCTGTTCTTTTCTTCCAGAATTCTTCCTGGAATCCCTGGGGGTTCCAGGGATTGAACTCACGGTGTCAGGCTTCATGGCAAGCACCTTTTACCTGATAAGCCATCTTCCCAGCCTGGAAAAGCTTACCTCTTTTTTTTGTTTTTGTTTTTTTTTGTTTTTGTTTTTGTTTTTTTGGTTTTTCGAGACAGGGTTTCTCTGTATAGCCCTGGCTGTCCTGGAACTCACTCTGTAGACCAGGCTGGCCTCGAACTCAGAAATCCGCCTGCCTCTGCCTCCCGAGTGCTGGGATTAAAGGCGTGCGCCACCATGCCCTGCTCAAGCTTACCTCTTTTTAAAGGTCTGCACGCACATATATGTGCATTGATTCAATAATGTAACATGGTACTAAATTATGTTAGGAATTCTTGAGGGGACAAAACATCTTTTTTTTTCAGTGACTTTTATGCCCATTCTTTTGTGGATTCAAAGTTGCAAAAGCTCCTACCCTTAAAGAGCCTACAACTAAATGGTTAGGCAACACCACAGATACAACCTATAGTATTGGTGAAATCATTTGCTGTTATTGTTTTGGTATTTCTTCTCTCTCTCTCTCTCTCTCTCTCTCTCTCTCTCTCTCTCTCTGCACCCGGCCTCAGAAAACCTCCCAAGTTATATGACGCTATCAACCCCTGGGGCATGCACATGCTAGGGAAGTAGCCCATTGCCGCATACTTATACCACTCCAATTTCTTGCCTTGTCTTTGGTCAGTCAACTCTACAGTCTTTTGAAAATGGGATCAGAGCCTGTTTAATTCTCCAGCAATTCAGTAGGTGGGTGGAGTGGTTCTCACTGCTAATGTGTTAGACTCAGAAGCAGAGTTATCAGGTAGTCCCTGATCTGTAAGTAGAGTCTCTGGGCCGAGACAGTACTGCCATCAACGTTAGCAAAGCAGTGCCATTTTGTAAAAATGACCTCATTGTATAACTTTGTTTGACTTGGTACATTCAGGCTTTGTTCCCGACTCTAGTTAAAGGTGGGGCCAAGTTTCAACCTAATAATTGTAGGAAGAGAAGGCTCAGAAGTGAAAATAGCTCTGTTAACAGTGGAGACACTGTTGGCTGTGGAGGTGCCCTTTAGATACCTTGTTTTGAATGTATTTGTTTTGACTCTGGGTGTACCTCAGTGGTGGAGAGTGAGTTTAGCATATGTAAGAGGCTGTGTTTAATTCTGCACACACAGAGTATAAAGCATATCCTGTCTTATGCCAATTAGGGGGAATGTTCTGAGCCTTGGAGGATTCTTTGGGAAGTCTGATGATCTGGTGATCTGAGACTAGTGGTCGCCTTTGAAAACTCTTCATTTGACCATAGGCTTTTTGTTGAGGTTTTGGGTTTTGCGGGGATTATGTCCCATGAAGCTCAGGCTAGCTTCAGATTGCTGTGTAGCAGAGGCTAGACTTGAACTCCCACATCTCTTGCGTTCATCCTCCAGAAGACCACACAATGTAGATGTGCACCACCCTTCCCGACTGCTTAACTGTTTAGCAAGGCCCTAATACACAATGGATGGACATGATTTCATCATTCTTTTTTTTTAATCCTTGTTCTGGTCAACCCCCCCACTTGCTCCGCTCAACCCTGCTCGCTCTGGCCAGCTCTGCTTGCTCCGGCCAGCCCCGCTCGCTCCAGTCGCCCCGCTCACTCCGATCAGCTCCACTTGGATTTGAACTCATCACCTTCGGAAGAGCAATTGGGTGCTCTTACCCGCTGAGCCATCTCACCAGCCTGATTTGATCATTCTTATAGGATCAGTCTTGCGGTTTTTGTTTTTAACGATTTATTTATTTTATGTATGTGAGTACACTGTAGCTGTACAGATGGTTGTGAGCCACCATGTAGTTGCTGGGATTTGAACTCAGGACTTTCAGAAGAGCAATCGGTGCTCTTAACTGCTGAGTCACCTCTCCAGCCCCGTCTTACCTTTTAAGATAAAGACTTTGAGTTAATAGTGAGTGTGGTAGTTGTCTTACTGATGTGTTAGGCTTAATGAGCATATTTTTTAGATGTTGCTTGGCCTGTCTCCTTTGTGCGCTGGAAAGTGTTTTCTGATAGAAAGTTTTGTAAAGCCATAAGATTTATTTTGCATGTATTATGGTATTTTGAATATCTACAAATTTTTATTAGAATGTTTCAAATATAATTTTAATTTTTCTGAGGTTTCACCAATCAACTGTGATCAGGTATAGTTAACTTTAAAATTATATGCCAGAGGCTTGTCAGACACACACACACACACACACACACACACACACAGAAATGTCGGGTGTGGGAGATCACTAGACATCTTTGCTATAAATGACTACTTTACTACATATTGGGGGAAAATGTCCCCTTGTTTTAGTTTTAAATTAGATTTATTTTGTGTGTGTATGAATGTGTGTGTATGTATGTGTATGTGTGTATGTGTGTATGTATGTGTATGTGAGTGTGTTTGTATATATGTGTGTGAGTGTGTATATGTATGTATGTGTGAGTGTGTGTATATGAGTGTGTGTATGTTTGTATGTGTGTGTATGTGTTTTTGTGTTTGTAAGTGTATGTATGTGTGTTTTTATGCATGTGTATGTGTGTATATGTGTAAGTGTGTGTGTGTATATGAGTGTGTATGTGTGTGTTTGTATATGTATGAGAGTGTGTGAGTATGTGTTTGTATATGTGTGAGTGTGTGTATGTATGTGTGAATGTGTGTATGTATATGTGTGTGTATGTATGTATGTGTGAATGTGTGTTTGTATATGTGTGAGTGTGTGTGTGTTTGCAAATGCACGCCATGGCATGCCTGTGGCTATCAGAGGACAACTTACCTGAATCATCAGCTCTGTCCTCCACAGTGGGCACAGTGGGCACAGTGGGCACAGTGTGGGGTCCTGAGGATTGAGCAGGCTGCTGTGCTTGACGGACGGCAGGAACCTTTACCTCCGGCGGCATCAAGCTGGGATCCAGTTTCCAAGCTTTCTTCATTTCATTTTACTGCAGGATCGCTGACTTTCAATTCAGTGGAAGAGTGCTCATTCTACAGGTAGAAAATGTGTAGCTTTGTCCCTAACATGATTTATGCAAGAAGAGACTAACCTCTAGAAGGTCGCTGGGATCTTTAACTGTGCTTTCTATAGAAAGGTAAAACACTCCTTTGCAGACTGTGCACAGTAACCTCAAGATGTGGCTAAGTCACTTAACACAGGCTCTTGAGGCTTCTAGTAACAAATTAGTGGCTTTACGTACTTTCTGCTTTATTATCGAGGTTGAGGTTTTTTGGTAAATGGTACCTTTAGAGGGATCATTCCGATGTGTTTATTCTGTGCCTGGATGTAAAAGGTCTGAGAGTCAAAAAAAAAAAATTTTTTTTTTCCTTGTTCCTGTCAAGCCTGCTCGCTCCAGTCGGCCACGCTCGCTCCGGCCGGCCCGTCAAAAAATTTTTTTAAGATTTATTTTTATCTTTAACTATGTATATTTGGGGTGGGGCAATTATGCATGTGAATACAGGTACCCAAAGAAGCCAAAAGCATCAGATCTCCGGGATCTAGATTTACATGATGCCTGATGTGGGTGCTGGGAATGGAGCTTGGGGCATCCTGGAAGGAAGAGCTTAAGGGTTCTTAACCACTGAGCATCTCTCCAGACTCTAATTATTGGTGACTGAATGAAGACTTCTTTTCATTAGAGTAGAAGGTCTCACCCAACAAGAGTGCAACTACTAGTGTGTGTCATGATTTTCCATCACTTTAAAACATTTGGGGGAGCTGTTCTGTTCTCCATACTGGGTAACTCCAGCTGCACAGCATCTGACTCATGTGCACAGACAACTTTTTAAAAGGTATGAGTTGTTCACCTGGTGGTATATAAGTAAGATCATGCCACTTACCTGAGTGGTCGTGGCACACACCTTTAATCCCAGAACTTGGGAGGCAGAGGCAGGTGGATCTCTGTGAGTTCTAGGACAGCCTGGTTTACAGAGTGAGTTCCAGGACAGGACAGGGCTACCCAGAGAAATCCTGTCTTGAAAAAACAAAAACAAAGACAAAAACAAAACAAAACAAAAACCCTTATTTTGCAGCCTTTTTGTCTCTTGTAGTATGGGACACTTTCTCCCAAGTTGAAAATCCCACGACCTTGGAAGCACCTACATGGGCTCAGCTCAGTGGTTCCTGATGGTTACCACTGCTTCAGGCCTGTACCTTCTAGGTTCAGAACACAGTCAATTCAGAAAGATTATTCCAGAACTCGAGTGAATAAAGAGGACTCATTTTAATAACGGGCAGAGTCAGGGCTGGAGAGATGGCTTAGCTGTTAAGAGCACTGACTGCTCTTCTGAAGGTCCTGAGTTCAAATCCCAGCAACCACATGGTGGCTCACAACCATCTGTAATGAGATCTGACTCCCTCTTCTGGAGTGTCTACAGACAGCTACAGTGTACTTAGATATAATAATAAAACATGCAGAGTCTTTCTAAATGACCTCTCCAGCTGTGTGGATCAAACTCTGGAATTATAGTATGAATATTGCCCTTGTATTCTTCACATGCTCCAGTGTAGAAAATAAAATCACGTGGACTGTAAGTTTAGCATAAGCAAGGATAGTTTTGTATAACTGTACACCGCTGGCTTAGGTTCGCCCCATCGTTAGCATCTATACTGTCTAGGAGGGAGACAGAGTAGGAGTCTGTGAAGCCTCCTTCCTTAACTTTCTATGAGAGGATGCTCGGGATCCAAGACTAGGGTCTTGGGCATGCCCTGTAAGCTCTTGATCACTTAGCTGTGCCCTCACTCCATATATTCCTCGAAGTCTGACATGTGAACCTGTCTGTCTGAACATGCTATTTTATGATTTCTCTCAGTCATTGTCTTCCTTGCTACAGCTTAGCAGTAATAACAATATTATTAACCATAATAATTTTTTTTTAAATGTTGAGACTGGGTCTCATATATCCTAGGCTGGCCTTGAACTCCTGATTCTCCTGCTTCTATTACCTCCCAAGTGCGGAGACCGCAGTAGTGCGCCAGTACGTTCAGCTTAGTGGTGTTTACTGCCCCGTGTCAAGCAGGGATTGGTGGTGGGGATTTGCATTCCTAACTCTGCTCGACACTGAGGCAGATGGATGGCAAGTTCATGGCCATCCTGAGCTACAAAATACATACAAGGCTAGAGTCTCAGAATGATAAGTAAAGAGGGGCTGGAGAGACAGCTCAGTAGGTAGACATGCGTTCCCCTCAGGCCTTGCCTCAGGTAAGAGCACTATTGCTGCAGTGAGACTCCGTGACCAAAGTCAAGTCGGGGAGGAAAGGGTTTATTCAGCTTACACTTCCACAGCACTGTCCGTTGATGAAGGAAGTCAAGACAGGGACTCGACAGGACTTTCTCACCCCCAGCGGAGTGAGTGCCCAGCGTTTGCAAGGTCAATAACGCACTTGAATGCAGCTGACTCAATCTGTTTGTATTTATTTGCCTTACTCTGAAACTGAGTCGTCAAGAACCGTAGGCTCGCCTGGCCTTCAACAAAGCGGCCTAGGAGGCTGGGATTACAGATTGTATCACCCTGGCCTACTTGTCTT
Source organism: Mus minutoides (assembly GCA_902729485.2). Lineage (NCBI taxonomy): Eukaryota > Metazoa > Chordata > Mammalia > Rodentia > Muridae > Mus > Mus minutoides. The sequence goes on along the minus strand of LR750682.1, from coordinate 300,990 downwards.
CCCTTAATTTCTACTCACGGAGCATTTGTCACACACTCATCTCCATCTCCTTTTTCTTTTTTTCTTCAGTGACTTGCCTTTTGGTCAGTCCACTTTTTGTTCTTTTGTTTGGTCCTGACGGTCAAGTTTTTTTGCTTCTTTAATTTATTTAGAGTGTTAAGGTCGTGGGGAAAGGTTGGCTTTCCAACCAGACTGAATGAGTGGGTTGGAAAAGTGGGAAGTGCCAGAAGTTGGGGGGCGGGGGGGAGCTGTGGTAAAAGCCCTGTGCAGACTGAGCTGGGGACCTGCCCAGGAGGTGATCCAGGACAAGTCACTCATTGACAAGTCTCTGTAAGAAAAAAGGGTTGGGTTCTCTATCTATCCCAGAGTCCGATGTGTAATGCTGCAGTTAGCAAGGGTTCTGGAGTCACTTCTAGTCCCTCCCACCCGCTTCCCATTCCACACTCCCGAGGGAAGATTCGATCCCTTGAGTAAGCTTTCATGGAACCTTGAGATAATCGCTTTGGCCCTTTAACTTTCAGGACTGCAGAAGCAGAAGCTAAAATAAAGACTGGTGCAATGCTTTCAGGAACTCCCACAGACTGACCCTTGGGAAGCTCGTAGACTAAGAAGAGCCCTGCTGGCCTGTCCCACAAATCCTATGGTGTCTAGTGGCTGTGAACCAGGTCTCACTCTGACAGGAAGATTTGTGTTGCTATGTCAAGTTATTGGACAATGTCTGCTGTTCCAAATAGAAGCTGTTCTTAGTGTTTACTTTGTGATTTGCAGAGACCTCTCTTTCTGAATGTTACTGTTTGAGCTGAGCATGGTTGCTTGTGCCTGGAACTCCTGCATTTGATTGAGAGGAGGATCACAAGTTCAAGGACAGCCAGAGCTGTAGGAAGAACTTATCTCAAAAAAATAAGAAAGGAACTTAAAAGTGATACATAAGATAATCATTCATTTTTATTTCCCTCTTAGTCAGGGCTATGAGAAGAACTTATCTCAAAAAAGTAAGAAAGAAACTTAAAAATGATACATCAGATGTGTCGCACACAGTCCAGAGCTGCCTGATGTGGGTGCTGGGACTTGAACTCTGGTCCTCTGGAGGAACAGTATGTGCTCCTAACCACTGAACTATTTTTTTAGGCCCCCCCACCCCCGCCCCAGCCTGATATTCCTGAGACAAGATCTTACTACCACTAGCAATCACTGAGTGTGTAACCCAGCATCGATGGTGGCTCTCATTGGCCTTCGTTTATTTAATTATTTATTTTTGCCAGAGCCCTTGAATATCCCTTCAAGGGACTTCGGGCTTTCCCTTTTCAGTCCTGCAAGGTTGCCACTAAAACAAACAAAAAGGCCAAGAGTGTGGAGCTTTAAAATTGTGGCTTCCCTGGAAGTGCCTTCATGCGCACTGCCTGGGGGTGATCAAATACAGGTTCTCAGGTCTTACCGAGACCTCTGGGGGATACCTGTGGCAATGTGACCTTTAACAGTTCTTCTAGAGTCATGTAGACACTTCAGGGAGCCAGTACCCAAGGATACTGTCTAAATCTCAGTGCACGACCTTCAAGATGCCCCCGGCGTCTTTCCCGGGCTTATCTCTCCGCGCTACCCACCCACCTGGCACTGCTGCTGCAAGTGATTCATTGTTTCCTGGACCCACCCGGTTCCCTTCCTGCCTCCGTGCCTTTGCGGTTCCCACAGCATCAGAGCACTCCAACCCCATTCCTGATGCACCCCTGTTTCTTAAGAATCCAAATAAAACGTGACTTTAAGACAAAAACAAAAAACAAAAAAACAAAAAACCAAAAAACCTCAACAGGCATATTCTAGTATTGACTTTTGAGTCTGTGGCTGTTGTTTTATTTTTGCTTCATTTCACCCCTTGCTGTTTTCGGAATGATTGTTTCCTTGAAAGATTACAAGCGCCATACGAAGGAGGGTTTTGATTTCATTGTAGCTATAGTGAGCACAGTGAGCAATCAGATACTCACAGTATATGAAATATATCTTATCTTGTGTCCATAGTATTATACAGCAGTTAAAGTCCTTTGCCACTGCTTGTAAATCCACCTTGAACCTGGCTGCTACTCTTCTCTTAGTCATCTTGTCCTGCCCTCTTAGCTCACTCCCCAGCAATTTTATTCCTGCCTCAGGGCCTTTGCCTAGAACATTCTCCTCATCTTGTCCCCTGGTTGGCTGCCTGTATCCTCCCCCTCATTCTGCATTCTGCTCAAATGTCATTCATGGGGAGGCTTTCTGGAGTGGCTCTGGAGCCTCTGTCCCCTTCCCCTCCATACACAAATTACCCTTGGTGCGCTTTTCTGCCTGCCTGCCTGCCTGCCCCAGTCACATCCTTCATTTGCTCCAATTCTCCAGCAGAACGGAAGTTTCCTGAGAAGAGAGACCTTGCCTAGCATTGTTAACTCTGAGCCGCAGACCCTGCCCAGTGTGGTAAGAGCTCAGTAAATATTTGCTGAGCGAATGAATAAGCATTGAAGATAGAATTCGAGTTTTAACGATTCTTGTGTGGGTTTGCAGTCCAAAGAGGTGTGGCTCTATCTTTTAAATGGACAACAGCCCGAGGAGTTCCATGTGGGTTCACATCAGGTGGCACCCTCTGAGGATTTCTGTAGGACAAAGGGTACAGTGGCAGCTGGGATTTGGTCCCGGGGTGCAGATTTCCAAGGTGATCCCAGGACCAGGACACTGGTCTGCTGCCACCGTGTGCGCCTGCGTGTCTGTGCGTGTGTGTGCCTGCGTGTCTGTGTGTCTGCTCGCTGAGGTGCCACTGAGAGAATATGCACTTTGGGCTCTCACTAGCCTCTAATTTTTCCCCCTGTGTTTGTTTGTTTGTTTGTGTGTTTTTTGTTTTTTTTCTCCTCAGACTACTCTGTGTAGCTCTGGTTGTCCTGGAACTCACTCTATAGACCAGGCTGGCCTTGAACTCACAGAGATCCGCCTGCCTCTGCTGGGATTAAAGGCAAGCGCCACCATCACCCACTCTTTCAAAACCTGGAACCCAGCGGGTAAAGGCCTCAGGAACCAGCAGGCTTCTGCTTTCCGCTGGGGGGCGGGGGAAAGAGAAACTATCCAGAGCACCCCAGGAATGCTGGAATTATGTTCCCTCTACTGACTTGGAATGAAACTAAGCAGAAATGCTTTTCATCAGGTTTGCTTACTTATAACTAATTAAACCTGACATTATAGCAATTTTTTTCTTCCCCCTTTTCTCTCCCCCCCCTTTCCTCCCCTCCCCCCATCACACTGGTCTTGAACTCACAGCTGTCCTCCTGCTTCAGTCTCCCCAGTCCTGGGAGCCCAGGTATAACCCGGTGCTTCAGGTAACTGACCGATTTCCAGCCTTTTCCCATTTTCATGACCTTACTTTTAAATTCTGTGCTTTCTCTAACATCAGCTTCAGGTTTTATTCCATTAATGCCTTTCAGTGCAGCTCGAGTCTTCAAGGCGCTTTTGCTTTTCACCCCCTCACATAACGTTCAGAATATTTGTGTCATTTAATATCCGGGTTTTTTGTTTTTGTTTTTGTTTTTTTTTTAAAGATTTATTTATTATTATATATAAATTCACTGTAGCTGACTTCAGACACACCAGAAGAGATCTTATTACAGAGATCTCATTACAGGTGGTTGTGAGCCACCATGTGATTGCTGGGATTTGAACTCAGGACCTTCGGTAGAGCAGTCAGTGCCCTTACCTGCTGAGCCATCTCACCAGCCCCTAATATTGGGTTTTTAAGTGAAGAGCTTGAGACTCGTTCAGCGAGTAGAGCTCCTGCCACACAAGCTTGAGAACTGAGTTTGGATTCCCAGAACCCAAAAGAGCCACACTCAGTATCTCGCTGTTCCTATGACAGGATGGCTGGCAAAGACAAGAGTTCCTGGAAGCTGGTGAGCCATCTAGCTGGCATAAGCAGTGGAACGAGAGAGAGAGAGAGAGAGAGAGAGAGAGAGAGAGTTCAAAGAAGGTAAAAAGTAGAGACAGACATCTGAAGTTGACTTCTGACCTCTATGTACATGCTATCATACATACAAATAAGCTTCTATACAATTCTTACACACATATGTATTCATGTGCATTCACATACACAATACATAGGCAAAGACTAAAAGAACAAAACTGAGATCCAGTAAAGTTGACTTTTCCTTACTTATAACTAATTAAACGTCTATCGGCATTAAGGGACAAACATTACAGTTCAGCTAAACCATTGATTAGTTCTGTGTAGCTCCCTCCTGCACTTCCAGCACTGGGACGATAGACAAGAGAGGAGTTTAGGTTACCTTGGCTACATAGCAAGTTCAAGGCTATCATGGGTTATATAAAAACAAAACAAGAAGCTCAGGGATGAGAGATGGCTCAGTGGTTAAGAGCACTGGTTGCTCTTCCAGAGGACATGGGTTCTATTTCTAGCACCTACATGGTGACTCAGAACCATCTCAAATTCCAGTTCAAGAGATCTGATGCCCTCTTCTGACCTCCACAGGTACTGCATGCACATGGTGAACAGCCATACATGCAGGCAAAGCATTCATATGGTTAAAGGCGGGGGTTGGGGGGAGGTGGAGGGGAGGGTGGGGTAGGGGAGGACGACGACAAAACATCAATATTAATATATTTGTAATTAATCCCTAAGAAACAAGGTATGGTGCATCAACCTTGGGGAGTTGCCCGGTGTTACGGCTTGCGTGGCTTGTGTGGCTTGCAAGGCTACGTGGTTTGATGATTCTTTACGGGACCACCCTAGCTGTTCTTACCCTTGGTTAAAGCACAGTCCTGTGCTGTGCCTCTGAGATTTTTGCAGAAAGGCAAGATTAGAGAGCTTGCTTGAAAAGAGTCACATTTCAGTAAGTCTGTTTAATTCTCCTGCTTGACGGAATTGGCTGCATTATCTGAACTGGTTCTTCAGATTGAGCAAGCTCTGAAAAAAATATCATCTAAAACTTCAGATAAGAATAATTGAAGCCAAGCCTTTCCTGGAAATGGCCAATAGTGAAACTAAGAAGGCCTGTGTCTGGAGGGATCTTGACTAGTTAAGTGAGGACACGGACGGGGTAAGGAGATTCTGTCTTTAGGAGTTGTTTAGGATGCTCCTAAAATGAGGCATGTTACCTTAGCCTTTTTTTTTTTTTCTAAGACAGGGTAGCCCTGGCTGTCCTGGAACTTGCTCTGTACACTAGGCTAGCCTCTAACTCAGAGATCTTCCTGCCTCTGCCTCCCAAGAGTGCCACCACTGCGTGTGAGGTACTCAGTTACACAGTGGGACTTTGTTGAACACTGTAGGGAAAGTGCCAGCACTGAACTGTGTTTCCTGTGTGTGTCATGCATGTGTGATGCACCTGATGGTCACGTATGTTCCCAGTAAAGGTTAAAGGAGACACAATCTATGTGAAGAGCCTTGTCGACTGTTCCAATCTTTCTCTGATCGAATAGACTTCCTTTCACTTTCACCTTAAATTTGAAATCATTAACTGCCTTTCCCTGTCGATTTCTCTTACTCTAGGAACCTGCTGAAAACCCCTCCCATGAGCTGTCTGTCCTTTGCATTGAGTTAATTATCAACAGAGAGGCAGAGAGGAAGCAAAGGGACAAAAAACAAATTAGTTATTTGGGAGCGAGGTCGGGGTAAGTGTATATGTATTAGACTGGTAATTGTTTAATTTAAAGGGAGAAGAAGATTAGAGAGGTTCTCAGGTGATCTTTTATGACCTGCAATTTTCAGATCAAAGTGAGTTTTTAAAAGCTATAAATTATATTTCATGTTTAAGGAAGATATGTGAAATTACCACAATTATATATCTAACAAGCTAATTTGGGTTTCTTTCTTTTTTTCTTTTTTAAAATTTTTTTAAAGATTTATTTATTTATTATATGTAAGTACACTGTAGCTGTCTTCAGACACTCCAGAAGAGGGCATCAGATTTCGTTATGGATGGTTGTGAGCCACCATGTGGTTGCTGGGATTTGAACTCAGGACCTTCGGAAGAGCAGTCAGCGCTCTTAACTACTGAGCCATCTCGCCAGCCCCTTTTTTTTTTTTAAGTTTTCTTTTTACATTAAATTATTTTGCATGTATATGTATGTGGACGCATGTGGAGTCAGAGAACAGCTTTTGGCATGAACTCTCTCCTCCCACCTTGTGGGCTCCGTGGAGAACTCAGGTCACAAGGCTTGGGGCCATCTTGCCCAGCCCTGACTGGGGTTTCTGAAATGCAGGAGCTCACCACCCTGAGCCCCATTCTGGCCCGACCCTTTCTTTCGCTGGTGATTGGACAGAAATCAATTGAGCCCGCAGCACCCCACGTTCCACAGCCACACTTCTCTTTTGTTTGTGCTGGAAGCCATCTTGTTTCCAACCTCGCCCCCTAAATGAACAGGAGTTGATTTTCTTTCCGAGCCTCAGGTCCTTTCTATATAATTTACCCGGCCACTGAAATACACCGTGACAGTATTTCTGCACGTGTTACTCTGAGGATGAAATACATCTGTATGTGGGATTACGTCAAAGCGGCACAGGTCCGTACTCCAGCAATAGGATGACAAGCACAGAGCCTCTGGGCTCTGCAGTAAGTACAGGTTCAGCCAAAATGTCAGAGTCAAACCCTGTCGAGAAAACAAATAAGGAAACAAAACAAAACAAAACAAAACTTGGCCAAGCATGTTGCTGTGAGCCTGTACTCCCAACACTCCGGAGGCAGAGGGAGGAGAGTTACAACTTTCAGCTCCAGGCCAGGCAGGGCTACGTAGCAATAACCTGCCTTACCAAAAAAAAAATTATCTGAGTTCTAGGCCAGCCTGGTCTACAGAGAAAGTTTCAGGACAGCCAGGGCTACACAAAAAAACCCTGTCTCAAAAAAAAAAAAAAAAAAAAAAACAACAGCTTGCAAGATACTAAGGATTGGGTTTTTTGTTTATTTTGTTTTGATATTTAGTTTTTTTTGAGATAGGCTCTCAACTAGCCCAGGCTGAGCCCCAAACTCTGTGTAGCTGAGGATAGCTAGATGACCTAAACTTTTGTTTATTTATTGTGTGTTGTGTGTGTTGGGGATTGGGGAATATTCATAAATGCCACAGCTTGTGGCCGGAGGTCAGAGGACAGCTTTGTGAAGTCAGCTCTCTCCTTCCAGGAGAGACTCCGGGAATCTCGGGGCTTGGTTACTAGGCTGCAGTCACCCTGTTATCCTCCCAGCAGTCTCCGAGGCCTCTTGGGTTTCTGAACCTCGCTCGGGCCACAGTCTTCCAAGTGCTGGGATTGCCAAATTCTGTGCAGTGCTAGGGATGGAACCCGCAGTCTTGGGCATGAGCATGTGAGCAGTCTACCGACTCAGTGATAGATTCTGCCCCAAATATAAGACATTTTCACTGGCATACAGCCACCATTTTCACCAGTTTAGCAATGAGCTAAACGCTTCAGAACAGAGTTTAGGGAATTGTCTTAGTGGTGTCCAGAAGTAGACACTATGTATCCTTTATGTTAACATGAACTGGCAGGCCCGCAGGGCAGAGATGCAGGCCAGGTCCGGGCTTCTGGACTGTATCATTGGCAATCGTGACAGCCCTAAAGAAGGCTGTTCAGACTACCCTGGACACCAGAAGGGTGATTCTCAGCACACTGTTGCCCCATGGGAATCAGAGCCCATAAGACTTTTAAAGTCTGGACTGTCACTTTTTTCCGTTGTTTGGAAACAAGGGTCTCACTCCAGAGCCCCAGCTAGATAGAAGTTACAGCAATCCCCCCTGCCTTAACCTCTTAAATACTGAGATAACAGATGAGAATAACAAGGCCTGTCTGGTTCTACTACATTTTGTTTTATTTATTACTTATTTATTGAGGGGGCAGCTTGTGGGGGTCAGTTCTTCTGTTTCACCATGTGGATCCCAGAGAATTAAACTCAGGTCACTGGGTCTGGCAGCTTTTCCTGCTAAACTATCTCTAGGACTCTGGTTCTAAAACTTGGCAACTGTATGTATGACTCTGAGAAAATTACTTAACTTCTCTCAGGCTAATTTCTTTCTCTGTTGGGTGAGAATGCTTGCTTTGTGATGTCATAAACACTAAGTGAATGAAATCAAGAGGATAATGAGCCAAAGTGTGTAAAGCATGTGGCAAATGGTTAGCTTTCAGTAATTGATCCTCAGGCTACAGTGGCCTGGCAGAGACGTAGACTCCCTAGGTAGATGGCTAGAATCTTCAATTCTAGCACTTGGGAGGCAGACCCAGGAGGATCAAGAGTTTGTGCCCAGCCTGGATCATATAATGAGAACCCATCTCAAAAAGAGATGGAGCCTCTGAGGCCTGCCTAATATTCAGATGATATTTGGGTGGCCCCTCCCCAAGTAGGACGTGCTGGACTGCCAGGACAAGGGGAGGGCCTGAAACACAGCCCCAAACAGTGAGTTTCTCTTAAGGCTGTGGAGCCGTATAACACCAGTCAGGCTCCCCACTGAACTGGGCACTAGAGCAGTAAGATGTGGGTCCTGTACAAAAGAAACATTACAGAGACGTGGTTCTCATCTGTACATCAAGTGCCATTTATGCTTGCAAGGAATATTAATGAGGTCTGGATAAGAATCAGACACCCAGAAGGGACAGCTGCTGGGAGAGACAGCTTAATTGTGCAAGGAGTTCCACGTGATATTCAGAAAGCCCCCGTGCAATTAAAAAGCGTAATTAAGCTGCAGAGGTATAATAAACCATTTATAAATGACATTTAAAAATAAATGCTGGCGAGGTGGCTCAACTGGTAAAGAGGCACGTGTTCCATAGGCCCAGTGAGTGACCGAGTGGGATCGTCAGAATTCATGGTGGAGGGAGGAGTGCAATCCCCCAAAGCTGTCTTCTGACCTCCAGATATGTGCCATAGCGCAAGCATGTCACACACACACACACACACACACACACACACACACACAACATACACACACACACTTATACATACATACCATACACACATATGCCATAAACACACAACATAACACATACCATACACACACACACCCCAGAGAGAGGGGGATGATTATAATTTTAAAATAAAATAAATGTAGTTTCAAATATATGAATTGATGCAACGTTTCTGAGAGGAATTCAGGGATGTCTGTTGAGCTTTTGTTGATGGAAGAAGCTCCTTTGTCCATCAAATGTGCACCTCCAGGTAGGCACTGTGTTCACACCCATTGCAGGCTTGCGCCAAGCAACCTAAAAATGTTCATTGACTGTCTTAGTCAGCGTTTCTATTCCTGCACAAACATCATGACCAAGAAGCAAGTTGGGGAGGAAAGGGTTTATTCAGCTTACACTTCCATACTGCTGTTAATCACCAAAGGAAGCCAGGACTGGAACTCAAGCAGGTCAGGAAGCAAGAGCTGATGCAGAGGCCATGGAGGGATGTTCCTTACTGGCTTGCTCCCCCTGGCTTGCTTAGCCTGCTCTCTTATAGAACCCAAGACTTTCAGCCCAGGGATGGTACCACCCACAAGGGGCCCTCCCACCTTGATCACTAATTGAGAAAATGCCCCACAGCTGGATCTTGTGGAGGCATTTCCTCACCTGAAGCTCCTTTCTCTGTGATAACTCCAGCTGTGTCAAGTTGATGTGCAAAACCAGCCAGTACATTGACATTGCCTTAGTAAGTAAGTTATAAGATATCATACATCATGTAGCATTTGGAATATTTCTTTGTGTCCTGAGGTGGGAAAAACAGACAAAAGGACTAAAAACAGGACTGTCAAACAAGGGCATACAAAAGGCCTCTGGTATTTTTCGTGTGTGTGTGTGTGTGTGTGTTTGTGAGACACAGTTTTCTGTATAGACTTGGTTGGCTTGTGAGAGCCCAGGCTAGCCTTGAACTGGCAGCACACCCTCCCCCACTGGTCTCAGCTTCCTTGGTGCTAGGATTACAGGCATGAGCTGTTAAGACCTGCACAACTATTACATTGTATAAATGACTTCTCAGCACCTAGTTCCCTCATCTGTAAAGGAAGCAGCACCTGCTTAGGTCAGCAGGTGAGGGCTTCCCACAGCAGGGAGGCAGAAGTGTGGAGACGGAAATGTTGATGGATTCCACCCCAGTGCTGAACGGTGGACCTAATTAAAGATTAAAGCTTTCAGTACTGGGAGAGACAATTGGAATTGGGGGTCATTTCCGGGTAGAGGCACAAACATGGGGCAGTGGAAATCCCAGGAATCTATGAGGGGTTCATAGCTAAGACTCCGAGTAATGGAAGATATAGAGCCTGAACCAACCATCTCCTGTAATTAATTAGGCAAGGCTATCAGCGGAGAGATTGGGACACCAACCCAGCCACAAAACCTTCAACCTACAATTTGTCCTGCCTACAAGATATGCTGGGGTAAAGGTGGAGCAGAAGTTGTGGGAGTGACCAACCAATGTCTGGTCTAGCTTGAGACCCATGCTGTGGGAGGGAGCCCACCCCTGACATTGCCTGGAGGGGCGGGAACCAGAAGCTGCATATCCCAGAGGCCTAGCTAAAACCAAACATGCCAGGCCACAAACAAACAAACAAACCATTCCAAATGCTGTTCTGCTATAGACAGGAGCCTGATATAATCATTATCAGAGAAAACTGATGGAAACGGTCAGAGACCTACAGCCAAACATTAGGCAGAGGAAGAGTGGAAGAAGAATTGTAGGAGCCAGAAGGGTCAAGGACATCAAAAGGAAACACTCGGAATCAAGTAACCCGGGCTCGTGGGGCTCGTGGGGCTCGTGAGGTTTGTGAAATGAGACCAGTTCAGAAGACTGAACCACCAAACAGGAAGCCTGCATGGGACTTACCTAGGCGCTCTGCACATATGTTATGATTGTGTAGCTTGGTTTTGTGTGGGACTCCTGACAGTGGGCATGGGGGGGGGGTGTCTCTGACTTATTTGCCTGCTTTAGGGACCTTTTCTCCTACTAGGTTGCCTCCTTCAGCCTTGATTTGAGGGAAGATGCCTATTCTTTTTTTTTTTTTTTTTTTTGAGACAGGGTTTCTCTGTGTAGCCCTGGCTGTCCTGAAACTCATTCTGTAGACCAGGCTGGCCTCGAACTCAGAAATCCGCCTGCCTCTGCCTCACGAGTGCTGGGATTAAAGGCGTGCGCCACCACGACAACGAAGATGCCTATTCTTATTGTTACTGCTGTGTTTGGTTGATATCCCTGGGAGGCCTGCCCTTTTCTGAAGGGAAATGGAAGAGGAACAGATAAACATTCACGTGAACACGCACGCACGCATGTGCACACACACACAGAGGGGGGAGAGAGAAGAGAGAAGAGGGAGGGGCTTAGTGGGTTGTAATATATAAGAGAATAAACTTAAAAATTTGAAAAATGTTATAGGTAGGGAAAGTATTCTACTCTGATAAACTTTTGTTTTAAAAACAACATGTGATGCTGGGAATTGAACCTGGTCCTCTAGAGGTTCAGTCAGGGCTCTAACCCCTAGCCACCTCTGCAGCCCCCATTGTGAATTATTTTTAATTAGAGCCTTATGACAGACATAGGAGGTCTTACATAGGAACTAAGCTAAGAACTGAATCTTTAATGTTTTGTCATCTGTGACCTAGACACTGGTATATAGAGATGTCAAGAGACCTCAAGCTGTGTGCTCTATCCTTTTCCATACTTATATCCCTGTATATGAGACCACTCTCTGGGGCTGGCTGTCATCTTGACTTTACATAGAAGGAAGACTGCCCTGAGCCTGGTAATCACTGGAAGTGGAGTTGGAGTTAGCTGGTGTTTCCGAGATATGGTCCTGCTTCCGGTAACCATCGTAACCATGATGAGAAGGTGGGTGCTGCATGCCCTGAGGGTGGGCACCTCAGTCATCATGATCACCTGGTGACTTTCAAGCTATAATGTATATTTTATTTTATTTTTGGTGCTGGGATTTATACCAGCTCATCATAGGTTCTATGGCCAATCTACCTCCCAGTCCTAAAACTATACTTTTAAAAATAAGGGTTTATTAAAATATAATGATTTACACATCATGTAGCTTATCTATTTAAGTGTCCCATTCAGTGAATTTTAATATACCCACACAGCAGCCACCACCGTCATCAGTTTTACATTTTGTCTCCTCCCAGGACAACCCAGGCATAAGCTGTGGGTTGTACTTCTTTCTTTTCCCGTTTAGAAAATCCCAGATCCGTTTTCCGTCTCTACAGATGCAGCCATTCTGAGCCTTTCGTCTAAAGGATCCATACAGCATATGGTCTTGTGTAAAGTGTGTTTCAGAGGCCATCCATGGGGAGCATATATACTTACATGGCAGTATCTTAGGTCATTGTCTCATGGATAGACCACATTCTGTTTATACATTGATTGTCACGTGGACATTTGGATTGTGCCCTCCATTTGGTTATTGTGGATAACATTACTGTGAACTGTCCTGTATGTTTGCATGGGTTTTTATTTTAGTTAGTTGGTTGATTTGATTGATTGATTGATTGATTTAGACAGGGTCTCACTCTGTAGTCCAGGCTGGCCCCTAACTCACAGTGCTGCTATCTCAGTCTCCTGAGTGGTAGAATTGGAAGTGTACACCATCACAACCACCATTGTATTTGTTTTTAGTTGACATAGAATTGCATATTTGTTAGGAATAGATGGCATAGTAATTTAATATATATAATTATATATTATAGAAGTTTTTACATGTAATCTCATGAAGAACTGGTGTCCTTTTCCAAATGACCCTCCCACTGTCCTTCCCAGCACAGTATACAAACATTTCAGCCGCTTATATCCTCACCAGCATGTGTTAGGTGAGCCTGTCTCACAGTAAGAAATATTTCATCTTCCACTGGGCATTGTGACACACGCCTTTAATTCCAGCACTCGGGAGGCAGAGGCAGGCTGATCTCTGAGTTCACAGCTAGCCTGGTCTACAGAGTGAGTTCCAGGACAGCCAGGGCTACACAGAGAAACCCTACCTCAAACAAACAAAAAAAGAAATGAAAAGAAATATTTTATCTTCCTACACAGTTCAGACACACCACACAAATAGCTCAACAAGAGCGTTCTTTAAGGATGTTTGTTTATAGTATTATCAAATGCCACAGTGTTTGCAACAATATTCTTCTAGTCCTTCTTATTAAAACAAACAAACGGTCTGAGGCTATAACCCAGTGAGCTTTCTCACTGAGTCAGTGAGCACACAGTGCACTGGGGATCCGGGTTCAGTACTCAGCTTTGCAAAAACAAAAGCAAGAGCAAAGCATGCTGGTTCTGACTCCTAAAACTGGTTTCGAAACTTACTAATTGTGCCCTGGAGTCAGAAAAACACTAGGCCATTGTAAGTCCCTTTGCCTTACACAAGAGGGAGGACAAGGCCCAGACAGGTGTCTTCCTAGATCACTTGGCTAATTAGTGGCGGAGGCAAGATTAGAGCCCATCCTGTTATCTTCCTGGTTTGATTTTTTTTAATTGTAATTTGAAGTCTATTGCAGCTGCAATGCAGATTATTCTGATTTCCAGGACCCATCACAGGACATGCTCCTGAGTCCTTTCTAAGAGATTGGCTTTTATTTCTCCGTTTTGTAAATCTTCCCAGTCTCTGGCTTCATGGGGTCACGTGGGTTTGGAATGCATAGCATGGATTAAATGCTTGAGAAACAGGCAAGGAGAGCACTAATGTTAGAATAAAATCTCCTAACGTTGGTGCTTGATGATCAGTTGCTATGGAAAGGAAAATGGAAGAAGCCAAAAGGAACGGAGTGTTTGCTGCGAGCTCTCCTCAGGCCCTGTGATTGTGGCTTGCCAGTGAAAAACATAGACCCAGTGCCAGAGGTCACAGACCAAATCACGAAGTTGCTTTTTAATTTAGTATTTTGTTTTGTTTTTCAGTCCTGGGGATTGAGCATAGGGCCTTGTGTATGCTAGGCAAGCACTCTACCTCTACCTTTTATTTTTTGTTTTAAAGAATCATTTAAGCCGGGCGTGGTGGCGCATGCCTTTAATCCCAGCACTCGGGAGGCAGAGGCAGGCGGATTTCTGAGTTCGAGGCCAGCCTGGTCTACAAAGTGAGTTCCAGGACAGCCAGGGCTACACAGAGAATCCCTGTCTCGAAAAACCAAAAAAAAAAAAAATTTTTTTTTGTTTGTTTTGAGATGATGTCTTACTTTGCTGTGGTTTACCTGCAAGTAGCTCTGTAGTCCAGGCCAGCCTCAAATTCACAGAGATCTGCCTGCCTCTGCCTCCTAAGTTCAGGGAATAAAGGTGCGCACTGCCATGCCTGTTTAAAGAAATAAAAGAAAATGTCGAATTTTTGTTTTCTTACTTGTTTGTGTGTGTGCTGGAGTTCCAGGAGGTTGTGAGTCACTGTGTAGATGCTGAAGCCATCTGGAAAGTCAGCTTTAACCGCCGAGCCCCCACTCTAGCCCTGTCCTTTTTTTTTTTTTTTAATTATGTATGTACGTGGGTGTTTGTGTGGGAGTTCTGTGTGCTGAGCGGAGGCTTTAGGTCCCTGGATCTAGAGTTGGTGGTGGTCTGTGAGTCTGCCTGCCAGTCGGGGCTGAGGTGGGGGTGGTGTGAGTGCCCGGGGTGCCCGTAGCAGAACCCAGGTCCTCTGAAAAATCAGTGCATCCCCTAACACTGAGCAACCCCCCAGGCCCCTTTGGTTTCCTTTAGGTCAGCCTCTCAAGTAGCCCAGGTCAGCCTCAAACTCTTAATCCTTCTGCCTCCACGTCCAGAATGAGGAGTTACAGATGTGTGTCAGCACTTCTGGCTACTTCTGTATATCTTTCTCAAGAATCGTTTTAAATTAAATCACCAGGTGAGAAAAAAAAATAATGAAAAGAAACCTGGTTTTATTATCAAGATCCATTCGTTACACAGTGATTTCATGCTGTCTAGGCGAGCTTAGGAATTCAGCATCCCATTGGACAGGTGCGATGCACTTACGGACACTTTTGTGTTGTTTTAATAGATGGCTGCGTGTCCCAGGCTAGCCTTAAGCTCCTGCTCTGACTGCTGGAGTCACAGGTCCTACCATGATACCTCTCAAGTTGCTTTGTTCTGTTTGCTATTTTGTTTGCATGTCAAGGCAGGTCTGGAACTCCTGGCAACCCTCCTGCCTCAGCCTCCCAAGTACTAGGATTACCATGGAACTACCTACTGTGCTGGTTGGGTTTTTTGTTTTGTTTTGTTTTTCTGTGTATCCATGGCTGTCCTGGAACTCACTCTGTAGTTCAGACTGGCCTCAAACTCAGAAATTTGCCGCCCTCTGCCTCCCAAGTGCTAGGATTAAAGGCTTGTGCCACCACCATCACCACCACCTGGCTGGTGGGTTATTTTTAAAGGATGGATTCTGGATGCCGGGGGGGAGTGTTCTATGCAATCCCTTTCCTACTTTTCTGGAATACACATCCCTCTCCAGCCCTTTAATTCTGTGTTTTCCAGCCTTAATGGGGGGAAAACCTTGAATACTAGAACCATTGCAAGGTTTGGGTTAAAATGTGGTCTTCCTGGGCTCTTCTCCAGCTTGATGAGTCATGGGAAAGAACCCAAAAAGTCAGTATTTGAAACAAGTTTCCTAGGTGATTCTTGTGTGTACTTAAGTTTATGACCTTCTGAATTAAAATTTCTTTTCTCTTTCATTTCTCATTTCTCTTAACTCCTTTTGGTGTCTCTGGTTCCACTCTGGCTGTGTTGTCTGACATAGTTATTCATTAGCATTCATGAGGGAACACACCCGAGTTATGTCAACAGTGCTGACTGGGACAAGCAGCTCGGAGCTGAGCGCTAAGGACTTGTCTGCTGCTGTATTCAGTGCTTTCTCAGAGTTTGCAATGAATTGTTTAGTGAACAAGTTGTGAGTTTCAGTCTCCTTTCCCTGAAAGCTCTAGTCTATGCAAATAGCTGACTCCAACAGGTGACTTCAGAGCCTGAGGCCATTTCCTTCATTGACTGATGCCTGTTGGTTATAGTCATTACCTACGGCCGGTAATTCAAGCACTTGGAAGAGTCAGTTAGCCTCAGCTACATAAGCTCAGCCTAAACTGCATGGGACTCTCAAAGAAGCCAAACCAGAGGCTGGAGAGATGGCTCAGTGGTTAACAGCACTGGCTACTGTTCCAGAGGTCCTGGGTTTGGTTCCCTACACCTTACAACTCTCGGAAACTCCTTTTCTAGGGGCTCAGATGCCCTCTTCTGGTCTCTTCAGGCATTGCACACACATGGTGCACATACATAGATGCAGGTAAAACATATATATATAACATAGAAATAAATAAATCCTTAAAAATTTTAACCAAAACAAAACAGCAACAAACTGTATGATGTGATCAGTGTTATTATTATTTTTTTTTAGTATTTAGTGTGTGTGCATTTTTCTTTTTTTTTTTTTTTTTTTTTTTTTTTTTTTTTTTTTGGTTTTTCGAGATAGGGTTTCTCTGTATAGCCCCGGCTGTCCTGGAACTCACTCTGTAGACCAGGCTGGCCTCGAACTCAGAAATCCGCCTGCCTCTGCCTCCCGAGTGCTGGGATTAAAGGCGTGCGCCACCACGCCCGGCCCTGTGCATTTTTCTTTGTGTGTATGTACCATGTGTGTTTGGAGATGAGAAGACAACTTACGGGACTCCACTGTCTCTTTTCACCATGTGGTTACAAGGGAGTCCACTCAGGTCATCAAGCCAACGCCTTCACCCACTGAGCTGTCTCCATGACCTAGGTGAGAGTTTAAGGAGAAGAGAAACTGAGCCTTGAGTGATTCTGGGAATGGGGCTGAGTGGAAGCAGGAGGCTTCTGTGAGATAATGAGAATGATTTGTGTCAGGAGAGCAACATTAAAAAGATAATTTCAAAATTGAGGGACTAATTAGCCCTGGAGATGACAAGAAGATAGTAAGATCTAAAGTATGGCTTTACTCTTAGCCCCCAGGAGGCAGAGGCAGGAACAGCTAAAACGTGGCTCTTGCCTTTGATTTGGGGAATTTTTGTTTTGTTTTAGTTTGGTTTTCAGAGACAGGGTTTCTCTGTGTAGCCCTGGCTGTCTTGGCTCACTATGTAGACCAGGCTGGTCTCACACTTACCTGTCTCTGCCTCCTGTATACTGGGATTAAAGGCAAGGACCAGGTCTGTGTCCTTGTGTTGGTCATAAGATCTCTTCAGTGGTCTGTAGGAAGTAGCTGGGGATAGAGCCAGGCCAGAGCAATGGATGAACAATAACCAAGTGGAGCATGTGAGGACTGCACTGTGCGAGCAATGAGTGTGAGAGGGAAAAGCTTAAGATAAAAAGTAATTTTAAAAAGCTATGTGTGGGGGCTAGAGAGGTGGCTCAGCGGTTAAGAGCACTGACTGCTCTTCCGAAGGTCCTGAGTTCAAATCCCAGCAACCACATGGTGACTCACAACCATCCGTAATGAGATCTGATGCCCCCTTTTGGGGTGTCTGAAGACATCTACAGTGTACTTAGATATAATAATAATAAAATAAATCTTTTAAAAAAAGCTACATTTAAGTTCAGATATATTTTTATAGATATAGAAACATAGTCATCAGAAAAAGCTCACATCTTAGGTAGAAGGGCAAAATCTGGGATAGAGACAAGCTGAGGAGGAGGAGGAGGAGGAGGAGGAGGAGGAGGAGGAGGAGGAGGAGGAGGAATCCTCAGGGGCCTGGATGCTTTGACTTAGTGGTGAGACTTTGTCCTACATGGTCAAGGCCCTGGGCTCAATCTCTAGTACAAGGGTGAGGGGTGGAGAAAAGGCTGGAAGATCGCAACAGTTACTTTCCCAGATCCTAGGCAAGAAGGGGGAAAGATTCTGTCTGAGAGTTTGTCTGCCTACATATTTTATCCCTGGCCTGGTAATGTGTGACTCAGTAAATAAATATAAACACTTAGGGCAAACTGCTCAGCAAGTTTAACCTTATTCCCCATCCTTCCAACCATGAATTTGCTTCTCAGTTACACAACCACTTTTCTATACAAAATATCCATAAAAGGAGATAAAGGAGGGATTGCATGCTCCTGAAGTGACTCTGTCCTGATACAAACATCTACATCCTGTTGACTCTGGGAATTTGGTTGGCGTTACAATTATCCTATTGTCTAGATACATATTTCTACAGACAGCTGGCTGAAGTCCTCCAGCAACAGTGGCAGTGACTAGCCCCACATGCCTATAGACTTATCTGTTATGTCTCTGTAATAAAACAGTGAGCTTTTTATGTATGATAGATGAAACTTCTTGTTTATAGGATTATTTGGGTGACAAGGACAGTCTCTCACTACTCAGACTTTGCCGTCCTCAAATTCAGGATCCTCCTGTCTCTACCTTCTGTACTGGTATTACAGGGGCTTGATTGTAATACCACACCTGCTTTCAAGTTATTAAGGCTTCATTTTTTTTCATATGATTTGCATTTATGTCAAGAGTTTGAATAAGGGCTGGAGAGATAGCTCAGTGATAATGTTTTTTATGTAAAATATTTTTATTATATGTACGTACATATACATATATTTTATTATGTGTACATCTTATATATTTTATATGTATTATATATTGTATTATGTTTATATCATAAAATATGACCTAAGAGGATGGGTTTGGGAGTCTGAAAAAGAGCCTTATCGAGAAAGACTGGATGCTGAAGAGCAATACTATACCTTTAAGCACATAATAGCTGGATCCCTGTTTACAGTGGAGTGCGTATAGTGACCAGAAGTAACTGTTTCTCTCAGAAGTAGGCATGATTACCTCTGATGCTCACTATTCTGACAACAAACTACTGTCCCTTGAAGTCTTTGGGGCTGTGGATGCTCAAATCCCTTTTTATAAATAGCATCATGTTTACATAGACCTTATGTGCAGTTCACACCATCATTAGACTACTTATGACACCTAGCATGACGTGTGCTGCTCAAATAGTTGTGTTGTGTATATTGATCATGGAACAACGACCCGAGTCTGTGCATTCAGTGTGGGCACAACACTTTTTTTCTTGGTTTGGTTTCTTCGATGGTTTCTTGTTTTATTTGATCCTTGAGACAGGTCTAAGTGGCCTTAAACTCATGACTATCCCCCAGCCTCAGCCTCCTGAGTACTGAGAATATAGGGCATGCACTAACATACCCTGCATATGCAAATTTTTTAAAATATTTTTTGGTTCTCAGTTGGTTTTATTCCACTAATGCAGAATCCAGGTGTATAGGGGGCAATCTATAGCCATCTCGGTTGTTTTGGGTAAATTCTAATCACTCTTATGTGCACCGTGGCACAGGTGTGGAAGTCAGTGGTCAGAGTGCAGGGATCAGTTCTGACTTCTAACAAGCAGATCCTGGGGCTTAAACTCGGGTAATCAAGCCTTTGTAGAAAGCGCTTTTCCTCACTGAGCTACTGTGCTGGCCCACTGTTCCCTCACTGAAAACCAACTGGTGTAGGCTTGCAGCAGCCAGGTGGCCCAGAGTGAACGTCTCCCTTCCTAGCAATTAGTGTGTAGTCTACTGCTGAACCCAACCCAGAACATTGGGGCGGATAGCAGGGGGCACTGCTATCAGCACCACCACAGGCATGTATCAGCATAGTCAGCTAAAAGAAGCGCTCATAGAACATGATGCTCACTTATGTCTTGTCTTTCCAGAAACCTTTCGTGCTCCGCCGCAGACTGTGGTGCACGATAAATCTCTTGTCCTGCAGATGTGAGTGTAAAAGCTGAGGGAAATTTTTATTTGCCTTGAATGTCATACGTAGAAGGATTGGACTCCATCTCTGATGGCTCACAGGCTACTTCTCTCCACCGTTGGAATATGGCCCAAATTCCTCAGCGTGGTTTTCAAAAACTCTTCCCTGCCTGGCCTCCTTCTGTCTGTTTCTGCCTGGAATCTAACTCTTCCTCAGACACTAGCGCTGCACTCCCCACCCCACCCCAGATTCTCACACACCCCACCACCACCCTGCCCTCACTTCCACATTCTTTCCATTCTGCAAATCCCAAGTCAGGCTAATGTCTTTTCCTCCCACCGAGCCAGAGGTATGCATCGCCTCTAACCATATCCTTGCCTTGTGCTATAATTGTGTAGATGGCTGCAGTCAATAAATCAGGAGCACTCTTTGGAGAGGAGCTTTCTGTTCAACTTTGAGGTACCCTCTACCCACTGCTTGAATATAAGGGGTGCTTCTCCTAACTTTTTACTAAGATTTCCCGGGCATTTTGGTGAAAAGTAATCAAAACTATGAACTTTGGAATTGCTTTTTTTTTTTTTTAAACTTATCATCTCTAACCCTCCAAATAATATAACCAGGTGTATGGTGGCAGATGCTTGAAATCTCAGCACTTGGGAAGCTGAAGCAGGAGGATTGTGAGTTTGAGGCCAGCTAGAAAGACCTAACTAGTAAAACCCTGATATAGGAATGCCTAGGGGTGCTGCTGCTGGTGCGAATACTTTGCATGCTTGCTGCCCAAGCAAGTCTCAAGCATTCCTACCTCAGCCTCGAAGCAGCCGGGACTGTGAACTTGGACTTCCACATCTGGTTCTGCATTGCCTTTTTTATGAACAGCTTTGAGAACATACTTTGGTTTTTTTTTTTTTTTTTTCTTCCTTTATCCATAATGGTTCACTGTGAAAGATCTGACAGCATTTATAGTCACACCCACATCGGAAGCATAAATTTTCCAAATGTTGTCTTCAAGTGTTGGTCAACGGTTCCTAAGTTTGGCTTGAAGGGTGACTGCTGTGGCTTCTGGTCTTGACACTTAGCTGAACTACATGCTGAAGGTGCTTGGTGAGTCTGTCAACGTATGTACGGGGAAGCAGAGGCCCGAGTGTGTCACACACGTCATCTGATACGCTTAGGTTGAGGTCACATGAGTGAGAGACATACATTATACATACATGTTCAAAGCTTTCATACTTATGCTGACTTAGTCTGTAGGAGCATCATTTCCTCTTCATCTTTTTTTTTTTTTTTTTTTTTGTTTTTTGAGACAGGGTTTCTCTGTGCAGCCCTGGCTGTCCTGGAACTCACTCTGTAGACCAGGCTGGCCTCGAACTCAGGAATCTGCCTGCCTCTGCCTCCCGAGTGCTGGGATTAAAGGTGTGCGACACCACGCCCACCTTTCCTCTTCATCTTATTCATCCTATAGTCCTGAATTTTTAAAAAATCTAAGTCTGAGAAAAAAACCCACAAGCTTTAAGTGGTGAGAGCAACTGTACTTGAATATATGTCTCTCACACACCGGGGCTTGTCTGCATTGCTGTGTGCAATGCTACCTTCTAACAGGGGAGTTACGCCATCAAAAACAAATCTGTGTTATTTTCAGAGAAGGCTTTGATTGGAAGGACAGCACACCACCTGCGGGGGGATGGAGGGTCATCTCAGAAGGTGATCTGGAGGGCTTGGCCCAGCACACTGTATTGTGCTATTGTCAAGGCTTATAAGAGAGAGCAGTTCTAGCCGGGCATGGTGGCGCACACCTTTAATCCCAGCACTTAGGAGGCAGAGGCAGGTGGATTTCTGAGCTTGAGGCCAGCCTGGTCTACAAAGTCAGTTCCAGGACAGCCAGGACTATACAGAGAAACCCTGTCTCAAAAAAACCAAAAAAAAAAGAAAAAAAGAGGGAGCAGTTCTAATGAATTCATTCTACAGATCAGTCCTACTCTGTGGTTGCCAAGAGAACAGCTGTTTCATCTGTACTTTTTTTCCTATTCAAATAAGGAAGTATTGACTTGTTTCTGATCTCACCTCTTCTGGACAAAGGTTGAAACTCCTTTGGTAATTACTAGGGCAAGAAAACCCCACCTCCAGGTTAGCAGGTGGGAACTGAGTGGTGTCAGGGGTATACTTTGTGTGTTCTACAGTTTGGAGGGATTCCAGAAAGAAATGTTAAGTGTAGAGGATTTACCCTCTTAATTTAAATATGTACTTTATCCAGTCATTTAAAAAGCTTGATAATTATAAGAGCCAATGGTAGTACATTACACTTAAAATATTCTTCACAATACTAAAGTATGTCTAATATTTAAAATATATTATCTCCTTAAGTCTACAGTAAAATCCTAGAAAGACAAATGCTATCCTTGTTTTTTCATTTGAAGATGCTAAAGCTAAAGATTATGTAAGTTGAAATATTTTCACAGTTACATGGCCTGGATACAATGTATCATGGTCATACTTACCCAGTCACCCTCACTCATCCCCAACTCCTACTGGGCCTCTGCTTCTTCCCCATCAGTTCCTCTCCTGGTTTGTAACTTATCGATCAATCTATCAATCAGCTTTTGTTTGGTTGTTTGGGGACAAGGCATGTACATATCAGTAGCCTGCTTGTGATGGGCAGATGACAACGTTAGGAGTTTGCCACTATGTGTGTCCCAGGGATAGCATTTCAGTGGTCAGGCTTGGTGGCAAGTGTCTTTACCCACTTAATCATCTTCCCAGTTCCATGTCCTTTCTTTTGGTGTGTAGGTCTTGTTCAGGTGACCACAGGTTCTGTGTGCTCGTGATTGTGAGAGTGGTCACATCCAGAAGACTACATTTCATGGTACTGCTGTCTGTCCTATGGCTCTAACATTCTTTCCACTCCTCTTGCAGTGTCCCGTGTAGGGCTGAGGACTGCACTCAGAACTCCCTTATCCTCAATACTGACAAATCTCTGCTTTAACCATTGTACATAGAAGATGCCATGATCCACCGGGCGTGGTGGTGCACACCTTTAATCCCAGCACTTGGGAGGCAGAGGTGGGTGGATTTCTGAGTTCGAGGCCAGCCTGGTCTACAAAGTGAGTTCCAGGACAGCCAGGGCTATACAGAGAAACCTTGTCTCGAAAAACTAAACAAAACAACAACAGGGTCTTGCCATCTAGTTAGTTCAAGTGGGAACCAAGAGCAGCGGTAATAGCCTCTGTTTTATTGGGTGTTTCTGGGGACTCCCTAATCATTACTTCTAGGGAACGTGTCCTGTACCTGCACTGGGATTTTCATTTAAAACCTATAGTTTCCTGGGGCTGGACAGATGGCTCAGAGGTTAAGAGCACTAGCTGCTCTTGCAGAGGACCCAGGTTTGATTCCCAGCACCTATATGGCAGCTCACATCTGTCCAGTTCCAGGGCTCTGATGTCTTCTTCTGGCTCCTGCAGGCACCAGGCATATACCTGGTGCACACACATACATGTAGGAGAAATGACCACTCATGCACATCAAATAAAGATGAAAAGCAAAGCCAAACAAAACCCTGTGTTGCTGGGAGTGGTGGTGCACGCCTTTAATCCCAGCACTCGGGAGGCAGAGGCAGGCAGATTCCTGAGTTCGAGGCCAGCCTTGTCTACAGAGTGAGTTCCAGGACAGCCAGGGCTATACAGAGAAACCCTGTCTCGAAAAACTGAACAAAACAAACAAACAAACAAACAAAAACCTGTGTCTTCTAGGATCAGCATTGCCCACCCATATAGGGCACCTCCACTCAAACTATTAGCATCGTATTGCTTAGCTGCTGAAGTAGTAGGTCCTTCCTCACCCCCACATTTTCTCTCTCCCCCAAACCCATTACCATTTAAACCTTTCTACCTGTGGTATTCCTCCACATTATTTCCATGTTCTATGTCCACCTACCAAAAACTTCCTGCACCGCATCCTCATACAGAACTCTCACAACTCCTTCTTGGCTCCTGGCTTCAATGGGTACTCACTCCACCTTAAACACAGAAATCTAAACATGTCAATCTGCAGTCTATCTATGAGAGGGAACAGAGTTTCTAATTCTTTTGGGGGAGGAGTAGGGAGGTTCAAGACAGGGTTTCTCTACATAGCCCTGGCTGTCCTGGAACTCACTCTGTAGACCAGGCTGGTCTCGAACTCAGGAATCTGCCTGCCTCTGCCTCTTGAGTGCTAGGACTAAAGGTGTGCGCCACCACTGCCTGGCCAGAGTTTTTTCTTTAGGGCCTAGATTACCACACTCAGTCTGGATGGTTTAGTACTTAAGTTTCTACCAATTTAAAGTATTTTGTATTTGTCTACTTTGCAGCACTGAGGCTCAGAGCTTTGCCCGCGCTTCTCGCTTCTCGAGCTCAGGCTGAGCTGTATCCCAGCCCCAAGTGTAACTAGTTCAGAGTAACAAACTTGCAATACCTCCAGAGCTAGCTAGCTCTCTTATGCCAGGCAACCTCCCCAGCTCTCTTCCGAGTAACAGTGGTCAGTGTTCCTGGGTATAGGGAGAGACAGTAGGGGAAAAGGAAAGAAGGAAGGAACTAACAAAGGAAGGGGAGACAGAGACCCGACACCCTGGGACTAGGCAGAGCCTAGCTTGGGCTTCACTCTGAGATGCTGATTCTATCTCTCCCAGGATGTTTTCCAAAGAAGAGATGATTTCACTCCAAATGTGACTTTGGAACCAACTTGAGTTCAGAAAAAGGCCAACTAATGTTTGCACAGTAGAGTCAGTGATACAATGATGGAATTGGAATGGGGCCTCAGAGATCATCTGTTCTGACCTCCTTTTACAGGAAGCCACACCCCCAGGATCCTGACTCCTCTGACAGGTCACACGGACTTGGGGAAAGCAGCCCAGGAGTGTGATCTGTTGATCTGGGTTCTTGCTTTGCTCACACAGCTGCCCATCCCTGAGTGCTGGGGTTCCTGCCCTAAATATTCTCTCCCTTTCTCTAGCCCACAGGTGTTTCAGAGCCTGTAGACAAGATGGAATCGACTCCATTTAATAGACGCCAGTGGACTTCCCTGTCATTGAGGGTAACAGCCAAAGAACTTTCTCTTGTCAACAAGAACAAGTCATCTGCAATTGTGGAAATATTCTCCAAGTAAGTGCTGATCTTGGTCCAAAAGGACCGTCTGCCTTGGGCAGATTTACCATGTGTCAGGAAAATTGGTGAAGTGATGTCAACTGACTGGACTGAGCACCCCTGGGTTTTATGCACCCTACAAGCCACTGTAGAGGAAAGAATGGTACCAGTCAGAAGGCACCTCCCCCATCTTTGATTTTTTTTTTTTAATTCAAGGGGGAAAAAAGTTAAAAAACAAAAGATACTTGTAAGAGCCGGGCATGGTGGAGCACACCTTTAATCCTAGCACTCAGGAGGCAGAGGCAGGAGGATCTCTATGACTTCCAGGTCAGCCTGGTCTACAGAATGAGTCCAGGACAACCAGGACAGTTGCACAGAGAAGCCCTGTCTAGAAAAGCAGAAAGAAAGAAAGAAAGAAAGAAAGAAAGAAAGAAAGAAAGAAAGAAAGAAAGAAAGAAAGAAAGAGAAGGAAAAAGAAAAAAGAAAAAGAAAACAGAAAAGAAAAAAAGATACTTATAAAGCAACATGTTACCAAATTCAAAGGCATAGAGTGAGGGTCTGTGGTGGGCAGGAACCACTGAGGAGTGTGCTTTGTTTTGCTTTTTTCATTCCTTGGTTTGCTTGTTTATATTGGGATGGGGTCTCCTGTAGCCCAGGCTGGCCTTGTACCCGCTGTGCTGAGAATGACTTTGAACTCTGAAACCTCTACCCTCTGCCTCCGACATCCTGGGATCATAGGTACGAGCCACCAAACCCGTTTTTTGTTTGTTTGTTTGTTTGTTTTATAGGATTGTTTTTCCCTCCCCACTCTGTAGCCCAGGTTGATGGTCTGAAACTCATTATGTATCCCAGACTGGGTTTGAACACATGAACAGAACTCTTGACTCAGCCTTCTGCATGGTGCATTTCTTGGTATAGACCACCATTCCCTGTGAAAAAGTAGTATAACTTTGACTTTTCAGTGCTAAAGGTACTGCCCAGAGCCTTTACATGCTAGGTGTGGGCTCTGTCCCTGAGCTATAAGAGCTGAAACAACATTTAAAATTCAGGGTAACTGTTATACTTGTAGCATTTCAAGTGTCTGATAATAGAGTTTAGCAAATAAGGGTTTAGTGAAACGCAGGCATCCATTTGTAGGTTGCCTTTGCCTTCACGCTAAGACAGCAGAGACACTGGATTAAAATGTTTCCCATCTGGTCCTTTAAGAAAATGAGAAAACGGGCTGGAGAGATGGCTCAGTGGTTAAGAGCATTGACTGCTCTTCCAGAGGACCTGAGTTCAAATTCCAGCAACCACATGCTGGCTCACGACCATCTGTAATGAGATCTGATGCCATCTTCTGATGTGTCTGAAGAAAGCTACAGTGTACTTATATATAATAAATAAATAAATCTTTAAAAAAATAAATGAGAAAACATTTGCTGGATTCATTCAGAAACCCTGTATTGGAAGGAGAGGGTTGAGAATAAAAGTGTATGCTACCCCCTCCACTGGCCTTCCAACTTGAGGACCTTCCTGCATCTGTATGTCTAGTGACAAGCACAGTGGCCGTCGCACACACAGGCAAAAGGAATGGTTCCTACCAGAGAGAGCAGAGATGCGCCAGTGGGGCAGAGGCCTGCAAAGGTGGTTGTTGCGTCTACCTTTTGCTACCTACCCCTCTCTAAGCTCTGAGAGGGGGCTTGCTTCCAGCCTCCGCCCAGATTCCCTTGGATCCATGGATGAAAAATTACTGGCTCAATTTCTGGGTACCTCCAGTCAACCACAGCTGGCGTGCCCTTCCCAACACTCTTAGGTCATCACCTATACACACACACATACTCTCACACACACACACTCACACATTCATGCAGTCAAACACACACAGTCTCACTTACACACAGACACACACACTCACACACATTCATGCAGTCACACAGACACACAAACACATTCACACAGACATACACATTCAAAACTAAAGAAATATAATTTTCAACTTTTAAAAAGAATGACTCAGCCAGACGTGGTAGTGGTGCATACCTTTAATCCCAGCATTTGAGAGGCAGAGGCAGAGGCAGAGGCAGATGGATTTCTGAGTTCGAGGCTGGCATGGTCTACAGAGTGAGTTCCAGGACAGCCAGGGCTATACAGAGAAATCCTGTTTTGAAAAACCAAAAAAAAAAAAAAAAAAGAAAGAAAGAAAAAAAAGAATGACTCATTATAGTTATTAGTGTCCCAGTTCTGTTTTGTTTGTTTGTTTTGTTTTGTTTTGTTTTTTAAAAGTCTTACATAGCCGGGCGTGGTAGTGCACGCCTTTAATCCCAGCACTCGGGAGGCAGAGGCCGGCGGATTTCTGAGTTCGAGGCCAGCCTAGTCTACAGAGTGAGTTCCAGGACAGCCAGGGCTACACAGAGAAACCCTGTCTCAAAAAAAAAAAAAAAAATCTTACATACATGGTAGCACATGCCTACTCTCCCACACTCAGGAGGCTGAGGCAGAAGGATCACTATTTTGAGGCCAATGTTAGCTATATAGTTTAGTGACAATTCTGAAGTTTTGGTTTCTCCGAAAAACACAAAGATAAGAATATGTTTTTTTGTTTTTTTGTTTTGTTTTGTTTTTCGAGACAGGGTTTCTCTGTAGAGCCCTGGCTGTCTTGGAGCTCACTCTGTAGACCAGGCTGGCCTCAAACTCAGAAATCCGCCTGCCTCTGCCTCCCGAGTGCTAGGATTAAAGGCATGCGCCACCACGCCCAGCAAGAATATGTTTTAATCCCAGGTGTGGGGATATGGAGCTGCTTGGACTGCCTACAGCAGCTGACTGTGATTTGCCTCATGCTTTAGCAGAGTGGTGGATTTACCAGCTGTAGGTGATACTTCCTGCGATTATGTGACATTTGGAATTCAGAGAGTATATAAATGTAAGGGTCTTGAGAGGCAGGCTGAGTTGGTTGTTCAGGAGGGTTTGTTGCAGTTTCTTACTAGCCCTGCTCAAAGAAGAAACAAAAGGAAAGAAATTAGATTCAGGGATCTCTCTCTCTCTCTCTCTCTCTCTCTCTCTCTCTCCTCTCGAAGAAGAACTCACAAAGTAGCAAAAACCAGCTACAATATAGCAAGACCCATCACAAAACCCAAAATTCATGGCCTAGTGTCAGAGATCTGTAATCCCAAGTATTTGGGAGTCTGAGGCAGGAGAATTCCAACTTCATGGTCTGCCAGGGCACAAAGTGATTTTAAGGCCAATGTGAACAGTTTATAAAGAGGATGATGGTGCAGACCTGTAATCCCAGCACCTGGGAGGGGACAAGGCCAGTCTGGTTTACATAAAAAATTCCAGAATGCTGGGCGTGGTGACTCAAGCCTTTAATCCCAGCACTTGGAGGCAGAGGCAGGCAGATTTCTGAGTTCGAGGCCAGCCTGGGCTATAAAGTGAGTTCCAGGACAGCCAGGGCTATACAGAAAACCCTGTCTCAAAAAACAAAACAAAACAAAACAAAAAAAATTCCACAACAGGGGCTAGGGAGACACCTCAATTGTTGAGAACACCGGCTGCTCTTCCAGAGGATATGAGTTCAAATTCCAACACCCACATGGCAGTTCACAATTGTCTGTTTTGACCTCTACCAACACCAGGCACACACATCATCTACAGACATATATAGACAAAAACACCTATACATATAAAATAAAATAAATTTAAAAATAAAAAGAATTCCAGACCAACCAGTACGTCATCCTTCTAGGGTTTTACTCAACAGTGCAAGTTGGCCTATCATGCCCAGCCTCACTAAATCTCTAAAACTGAGAGGCATAAAGTAATGAATGACAGTGTTTGGTTTGGGCTTGTCTCTTCTCAATTTAGCATCAGTCAGGGTGGCTCACAGGCCTGAGACTGGGCTGGAGCACCTCCACGTGGCCAGTCCATGTGACTGTTTGGCTTGGTGGCTCGGTTCCAAAGGCAAAAGTCTGCAGGGGAGGGGAGAGCAAAAGGGGAGGAACCAGAAGCTCTATGCCTGCTCCTGACCTTGGCCTTGGAAGCCATACTTCGGTGGCCACTTCCTTAGATGTGAATCAAAAGGCTGGCTCCTATTCTGGAGGAAGGGGGTGGGATTTGGCTCCACCTTCTGGTGGGAGGAATGTCAAAGATATTTTAAATCTTTTTTTTTTTTTTTGAGACAGGTTCTTAGACCTCATTATGTAACAAGACTGAATGCCCAGTTTCCCATCTCTGCTCAACAGACGCTAAGGTACCACTGTGCCTGGCTCTTGTCCGTTTTCTTAAAGTCCTAGGGATTGAGCCCCAGAAGCTCATGTATTCCAGGCAAGCATTCCACCACTGAGCTACAACCCCAGTTCCCTTGCACATGTTTTTAAACCATCTTCTGTGGGTTTCCCAGGCCTTCCGAAAGACTCCTCTTTTGTGTGTCTTCAGTGGGGCCCTGCTGTCTCTAGGGGCTTTCTTTTGGTTTGTTTTGTTTAAACAAACCCTTCCAGCTCAGGCTGGCCTTGAACTTGCAACTTATTAAGGATAAACTTGAACTCCTGCCTCTACCTCTTGACCTAAGTGGTTTGTTTTTTTTTTTTTAATCCTAGGGGAGATTGATAGAGGAGGTGGGTTTGCAGAATGAGAGTTGATCCTAGAGCAAAAGGAACAAGGAAAGGTGTGGAGTCCCTGAGTGAGGGAGGGATAGGGCCCAGCACAGGTTAGTTAGGCTGGATGGTAAGGTAAGCTCTACCGCTGTGCTCTGGCTGGGGTTTAGTTGGGTTAACAGCAAGATGCAGTGGGAAGTTTTCCTGCAGGGAGACTGACAAGATGAGACCTGTGCTTTCCTACGATGCTTTTGGCAGCAGCAGGAAAGCTTTATTGGCACAGTGAGAGATTGGTAGCATGGAGATGATTAATGGGGCTTTTGAGTGAAAGCTGTTGGGGTGGGGGTGGGGGGCTACCAGGAATGGGAAGAAAGCTAAGGAATACGAGACAGTGGGGGGATATGATTAACGGGCCTGGGAATCCCCTGTTCTGCAGAGAAGCTGCCCCACCCCAACCTTTTCACCCTCCTCAGCCCCACCTGCAACCCGTATGTATACTAGGCGTGGCTTTCTCATGACTCATGACACATGTTTCTCATGTGTCTTGTGTAGTGGCTGCCTAAGCCTGCTCTTTCTGCACATGTGCCAGGAGACACAGTAGCATCCCTCCTGCATCTCCAGTACCGACTCCATATCTGCCACATCTGGTTCTGAAGTCCTAAGCCTATGCTGTGAGGCCTGCATCCAACCTCCCCCTGCTGCTGCAAGTGTGTGCCAGACTCCAGGCCAAGCTCCTGCCTTCAGGGGTCACTAGCTTTCAGCATCATTCTGTCTGTCTGTCTCTCTCTCTCTGTCTCAAAGATTGATTTATTTATTTTATGTATTTGAGTACACGGTAGCTGTCTTCAGACACACCAGAAGAGGGCATCAGATCCCATTACGGATGGTTGTGAGTCACCATGTGAATTGCTGGGAATTGAACTCAGGACCTCTGGAGGAACAGCCAGTGCTCTTTTTTTTTTTTTTTTTTTGTTTTTGAGTCAGGGTTTCTCTGTATAGTCCTGGCTGTCCTGGAACTCACTGTGTAGACCATGCCAGCCTCGAACTCAGAAATCCACCTGCCTCTGCCTCCTGAGTGCTGGGATTAAAGGCGTGCGCCACCACGCCCGGCTCCAGCCAGTGCTCTTAACCCCTGAGCCATCTCTCCAGCCCCCAGCTTCATTTTGGTTTTGCTGTTTCCCATTGAGAGTGTGTTGGTCACTTTAGGTAAAGGATATTTTCCTGCCGGGCGTTGTGGCCCACGCCTTTAATCCCAGCACTCGGGAGGCAGAGACAGGCGGATTTCTGAGTTCGAGGCCAGCCTGGTCTACAAAGTGAGTTCCAGGACAGCCAGGGCTATTCAGAAAAACCCTGTCTCGAAAAACAAACAAACAAACAAACAAACAAGGATATTTTCCTTGTGTAATATATTAATCATTTTTCCTTCCTCCAAATGCAGAAGTTGTGGCAACCAAACAAAGGTAAGAAAGGCAGGGAAAAAAAACCCAGTAAGATCCACCACATTTCTAGTTGCCACAGGTACTAATGGTTCCTCTAGCGATGAGTCTTTGGCTCACATCTTTGACCTTATACTTAGAATTTCTTCCTAGTTTCTTGATCTTCTCTCCTTCTCAAGCTGGTCTCTTTGTCCTGCCTCATTTTCCTCCTCAGAAAGGACAGGTCTGGGAAATGTGCCTCCTGCTTGCTGTGGTCTCCTATTCCCACTGGCCTCACACTTGGGGCTCACAAGGACACCCTTGCCCAACACGGTCATTTCTGTGACACTCTCCTTTGCTGTTTGTTTTTGAGCACTTAAGAAACTTTATTGATTCTGCTGAGAAGATCAAAATCTGGGTACAGTGGCAAGGAGAAAGAAAATGGGTGTTTGACTCAGTAGATTCACTAGAATCTGAAGTTAAGATATTCTTGGTGCCCCTGGGGTGACAGGGTCACAGAGCTTGCCCTGACTGAGGGAGGGCCTAGTAGCAACCTAATTTGGAAAGGTGGTCTCAGACTGAGTCCCTCTGTCCTTCTCTCCCTGGTGTGTCTGAGATGCCCTCTTCCTGCAGGCAGTTCTCAGGGACTTCCATATGGCTCCCTCTGTACAGTGGCAATGGTGTCTCCCTGGCTGGCACCCAGCTGATCTCTAGCTGGGAAATCTCTCCTAAGCTCTCCGTTCTGTTCAGTAGCTTCTCACCCTATCCCTGCCTGGGCTAACCAGTTCTCATGAGGATTTGAAACTCATTAGAACTTTGCAGGGGGGGGGGGGCGCATCATTTCATCTTGGTAGCTTTCATTCATTCATTCATTCATTCATTCATTCATTTATTGCTGGAATGAATGTTCCACATACATCCTGTGAGACACTGGATCCCCTAGAATTGGAGTTATGGAGCTATACTATTTAAGTGGTACAGACAGAGTTTGAGTCCTCTGCAAGAACAACAACAACAACGTCGGGCGGTGGTGGCACAAGTCTTTAATCCCAGCACTCGGGAGGCAGAGGCAGGTGGATTTCTGAGTTCGAGGCCAGCCTGGTCTACAAAGTGAGCTCCATGACAGCCAGAGCTACATAGAGAAACCCTGTCTTGAAAAACCAAAAAAAAAAAAAAAAAAAAAAAAAAAAAAAGAACAACAACAACAAAAATGTTCTTAACTGCTTCTGCCTGGTTTGGGGTTGTTTTTTGTTTTGTTTTGTTTGAGACAGTTTTTCTGCATAGCCCCAGCTGGCCTGGAGCTCGACCAGGCTCACAAAGATCCATCTGCACACCACCCCTGCTGTTATCAGGATGGATGGTCTTCTTTTTTTTTTCTTTTGGTTTTTCAAGACAAGGTTTCTCTGTATAGCTCTGGCTGTCCTGGAACTCACTGTGTAGACCAGGCTGGTCTTGAACTCAGAAATCCGCCTGCCTCTGCCTATGGATGGTCTTCTTAAAAGGATCTTATAGGTCACCTTCTCCATAGACTAGTTAACTATATTCTCTATATAAAGGTTATAAAGACAAGTTGCACAGGTACAATGGTAGAAGCCCTGAACCTGTTTAGTCACAAATAACTTATCAGGCTTCTATTGTGAGTAAGGAGATTCTGGGGTTCGAACCTAATGTTGGGAATGAGCTAAGCACACACTCTTCCACGGAGTGATGTGCTCAGTCACTGGACTCTTGGTAGAAATGCACATACTGTATATCTGATCCTTACAAAACCTGCATGGAAATCGGGCGTGGTGGCGCATGCCTTTAATACCAGCACTCAGAGCACACAGAGGCAGAAGCAGGCCTCCTTCTGAGTTCTGAGTTCGAGGCCAGCCTGGTCTACAAAGTGAGTTCCAGGACAGCCAGGGCTATACAGAGAAACCCTGTCTCGAAAAAACAAAAAACCAAAAACAAACAAACAAACAAACAAAAAAACCCTGCACAGGAGCAGCTTTATCTCTGTTTTGTAGTTGAGAAAACCCGAAAACCTGCTGGAATTAACATTTGAGTTTGTCTTTCTGTTTAGCGCTTATCCCCCCTGGGGCATTTATCTTAACAAGTTGAACTGTTTTGGGGAGATAAATGACATTTGATTTGTGGATTAGGAACGCGGTGGGGACATTCCAGGGGAGCAGAAAGTAAAGACATGGAAATGTGACAGCCAGCCAGGCTGGAGAGGCAGCTCTGAGGCTGAGAGTCCAGATTGCTCTTCATAAGACCAGAGTTTGGTTCCCATCAGGTGACACAGACACCCCTGACCCTAGCACAGAGGATAGCAGGCCCCTTTTAGCCTCTCCAGGCACGCATGCACGCGCGTGCACGCACGCACACACACACACACACACACACACACACACACACACACACACACACACAGTATTATCAATATTAATCACAAAATACAGAAGTAGGGCCAGCCATAAAAATGAAGGGCTCAGGGCTGGAGAGATGGCTCAGCGGTTAAGAGCACTGACTGCTCTTCCAAGGATCATGTGTTCAGATCCCAGCAACCACAAGGTGGCTCACAACCATCTGTAATGAGATTTGACGCCCTTTTCTGGTGTGTCTGAAGAGAGCTACAGTGTACTTATATATAAAATAAATAAATAAATCTAAAAAAAAAGAAGGGCTCAGCCTGAATTTCTTTCCTAGGTTTCCTATTAAATGGAAACACGCTGCTAATATTGCTTTAATACTTTTGAGTTCACTCACTCACGATTCCCAAAGATGGCTATAGTACTATGTGTGTGTGTGTGTGTGTGTGTGTGTGTGTGTGTGTGTGTGTGTGTGTTTAAAGAGTTACTTTAAATCAAATCAGAGCACAGCACAGTGTGCACACTTTTAATCCCAGCACTTGGGAGGCAGAGGCAAGAGGAGCTCTGAGTTCAAGGCCAGCCTGGACTACAGATCGAGTTCCAGGACAGCCAGAGCTACACAGAGAAACCCTCTCTGGGGTAAGGAAGGAGATTCATATTATAGTTATACATACAGAAGAGTAGTTTCTGGCAACAGAGCCTAAGTCTCAGGCTCTTTTATTTTTAGATCTCTGCTTTATAACCCATCGCCCCTGGCATAAGAAAGGTCCTATTAATGGCAGCTTGAAGAGCTTTGGTTTCTCTTCCCTGTGGTGTCAGCATCATGTGATTTTTTTCTTGATAAAGGTTAACTGGCCAAGTTTGGTTTCCTGTTTGACTCAATATTTTTGAAGTTAAAGGGAATCTAGCCCTGTTATTTTTAAGTCGTCTTCCCTGAGGTCCTCGGAAGAGCCCCCACTGCCGGTTCTGGAGAAATGGAAGGGCTGAGCCCACACCCTGCCCTGATTGCGTTTAGGTTTTAGGTTCTGAGTAGATTAGCACTGAAAAGAGCGCCCAGCAGCTGACAGAGGTTGAAACCACACCTGCCTAACCTTTGTCCCACTCTGGCCTATAAGGAATTTGTGATTAAAGGTCGGTCACGAGGTTACTCACAGGCTGAGGAACTGGTCAGTCCAGCCCACTGACCTTCAGCCCCTACCAGTTGTGTCTTCCCCATATCATGGCTTCCACTGAGCCACCACCACACTTTTAACACTGAATCCCCGCGCTAAAGAGGGCACGGAATTAGGGGTGTGTGTGTGTGTGTGTGTGTGTGTGTGTGTGTGTGTGTGTCCTTATTTAATAACAATGAAAGAAGCTCTCAGACCTTCCTTGAAGGCTTCCTCTTTTGCTTCTCTTTGACATTTTTGTGGTGAAATTGTTCTAGGAGAAAATAAACCTAACCTTGGGAGTTCCCAGGTTTTCTTCTTTAGGCCCAGAGTTCCCCTCTCTCTATCTGAAAGCATACAAGCAGGAGTCATAGCTCAGGAACTCTGTTTTCTGGCCTTAGAAATATTTCAGACACTGATTATTCTCCAGATAATTTTAGTCTCCTCTGTCAGCTGCCTGCTTCACAGCTGTGCAGGAATGAACAGTTGCAAGATTAGATTCCATATGTGAGGGAGAGGGGGATGGGATGGTCATCTGTGGTCCCAGATGACTACCAGAAATCTGGGAAGGGAGTGGCATGAAATTTTAATTATAGAACTCTTTTTTTGAGAGCAGGTTTTACTGTGTAGCCCAGGCTGGCCTTGGACACAGGTTTTACTGTGTAGCCCAGGCTGGCCTTGGACACAGGTTTTACTGTGTAGCCCAGGCTGGCCTTGGACACAGGTGAGTCTCCTGAGTCCTGGGATTGCATACAGTGCCACCACACTTGGTCTTGCTTAGAGAATGGCATTGCAAGTCGGTTTTTGTTTTTTGGGGTGTTTTTTCCCCTCAACTTGAGTCTTCAATGTGCCCTTCCCACAAAGTCTGAGGCCTGAATTCTGGCGCTACAATTCAGAGATGGTAAGAAAGTCCAGTGGGGAGCACTTGCCCAGCGCAGGTCTGGTCATAGGTTTAATCCTGCACACTGCAGGAAGGTTGAGCTTCACAGCGTCTGTGGTAGCCTGTGCTTAGAAGGGTCAGTTGAGCCCAGAAGGTGGAGTCTATCTTGGATAACACGGAGAAACACTATCTTAAGGAGGAAGAGGACCATGGAAGAGATGGATCAGTGGTTAGGAGCACAGGCTGCTCTTCTAGTGGACACAGGTTCAGTTCCCAGCATCCTCTTGGCAGCTGACAACCGTCTGTAACTCCAGTCCCAGGGGATCTGATGCCCCGTCTTCTGGCCTGCTCGGACACCAGGCACCATAAAGGCCGGACAGCATTTAAAAGACAAAAGCTAAGCACTTGGAGGTGGACATAGGAGGGGCCAGCCAGGCCTGCAGAGCATGTTCATAAAACAAAACAGAAGCAAACAAGCAAAGTATGTGGTATTTCAAGATTTGTGCTTCTCTTAGGACAGTGAAGGAAAAGGAACCTCTGAGTATTTATTCAAACAAACTCAATGTGAGAACAATTCACTGGCTGTAAGTCTGTGCAATGATCGAGTCTGACTCTCTATACCGATTTATTGGTATAATAAACAGAAGATGATTGTCACAGGGTGTGGAAACAAAAGTTCAAGGCCAGGTCTAAGTTCCAGTTTAACTGCAATTTGCAGTGTTTCTCAATTCTTACTTAAGGCAGTCTCTTAAGTCTTTTTAGTGCAGTTGGAATGAGTGTATATATATATATATATATACATGTGTATGTGTATACAGACATACACATAGAGATATTTACCAAAGACCGTGGTGAATGAATGAGGTTGAAGTTGATGGTATTTTAACCCCAGCACTACGAAGGCAGGAGGATTAGCAGGCACCCCCCCCCAATGAGCAGGCACCCCCAATGCATACCAAGTTTCAAGTGAGCCTGGGCTGCATGAGCAACCGTAGGGGAGAAGGAGGTGGTAGCAGTGGTCATGGTGCCAAGTTAGAGTTCTCTTTACCATGAAAGACAACTACCAAGACTAACATCTGTGTCCTCAAGTTCCCCTTTGTCCTCCTCTAACCTCTGGCCGTTCCCCCCTTCCCTTGACATCTCTGCCGGTCCCCTGGTTTCCCTGCCTCTCCCTCCGTCCCTTGCCATTCTAACAGTTTCTTCCTCTCTAAATTGCTAAGTGTTAAGTCTCCAGCGCTGAGTCCTGTGCATCTTCTTGCACTATCCATTTTGCAGACATGGCCTAAATGTTTGTGACTGGCTCTTGCCTCTCTTCAGCGCTCAGAAGTTTGCATCTCATGGCTCCTACTTGGACCAGCAAGATGGCTCAGCAGATATAGGCACGGGCCGCCCAGGTTAATGATCTGAGTTTGACCTCCAGGAAGCCCATAGTAGACTGAGAAGATCAACACTTCTAAGTTGTCTTGTGACCTCCTCGTGTGTGTGTTCATGCACAAATACATATTAAATGTAATAAGCTGCCATCCACTGGGCAGTTAACATGGCTGACAATGAACGCAAACACCATGACGAAAGCAACCTGAGGAGGAAAGGACTTATTCACCTTACACTTCCACATCACTGAAGGAAGTCAGGACAGGAACTCAAACAAGGCAGGATCCTGGAGGCAGGACCTGATGCAGAAGCTATGAAGGGGTGCTACTTACTGGCTTGCTCCTCATGGCTTGCTCAGCCTGTTTTCTTATAGGACTGCCAGCCTGGGGACGATCCCACCTACAGTGAGCTGGGCCCTTTCCCATCAATCACTAATTAAGAATATGCTCACGACAGGCTGTCCTGGAACTCACTCTATAGACCAGGCTGGCCTCAAACTCAGAAATCCACCTGCCTCTGCCTCCCAAGTGCTGAGATTAAAGGCATACGCCACCACGCCTGGCTTTATTAAGAAAACCCGGTTTGTTGAGCATGCTGTAGGGTGGGGCAGTTCGGCCTACTGTCTTGTACCACTACTGTGTGCTGTGTGAAGTTTACCCTAATGCTATTCAAATGCTCTTTTCTCTATCTCACCATCTGGTTTCTATCTGGACACTGCACTATAATGTTTGTCAAGACTCCTATCTTCAGTTTGTGTAAATAATGCTCACCATTCTCTGCCTTGTCAATCAAAACTGGAGAAGCCAATAACAAGGCAACAGGGAAAATAGGGTGAGACTTCTGCTAGCCAGGAAAGGAAGGAAGGAGAGAGAGGGAGGGAAGAGAGAGAAGGGAGAGGAAGAGAAACAGAAAAACACAGAGAGAAACGGAGAGACAGACAGAAACTAAAAGGGGAGTTAGGCCGGGCGTGGTGGCGCACGCCTTTAATCCCAGCACTCGGGAGGTAGAGGCAGGTGGATTTCTGAGTTCGAGGCCAGCCTGGTCTACAGAGTGAGTTCCAGGACAGCCAGGGCTACACAGAGAAACCCTGTCTCCAAAAACAAAAACAAAAGGGGGAGTCAGGCTGGAGAGATAGCTCAGTGGTTAAGAACACCGACTGCTCTTCCGAGATCCTGAGTTCAAATCCCACCAACCACATGGTGGCTCACAACCATCCATAATGAGATCTGTCGCCCTCTTCTGGTGTGTCTGAAGACAGCTACAGTGTACTTATATATAATAAATAAATAAATCGGGCTGGTGAGATGGCTCAGCAGGTAAGAGCACCCGACTACTCTTCCGAAGGTGATAAGTTCAAGAGATCTGGCGCCCTCTTCTGGAGTGTCTGAAGACAGCTACAGTGTACTTACATATAATAAATAAAATAAATCTTTAAAAAAAATAAATAAATCTTTAAAAAAAAAANCTCTCTCTCTCTCTCTCTCTCTCTCTCTCATCCAAATCCAGGTATTGACAAGTGCTAGACAACTCCACACTATAGCTCTGCATGGGTTTTTTTTTTAATTATATTACCAAACTTTTAAAAAATCACATTAGTTAATTAATCAATTAATTAATTTGTGCATATATATTTGGGGATGTGTTCCATGGTATAATTGCCACAGCATACATGTGGAGGTCAGGGACAGCCCTTGGTAGGGTCTCTCCCTTTATCTTGTGAAACCTGGAAGACAACAAGCACCTTTACCCACTGAACCACCAGCCAGCCCCCAGCCCCAGTGTGGGAGTTTTTGTGTAAATTGTGCGTACAGATTGTGTTAACTTTAGTTCTTTTCTTTCTGTCTGTCTCTCTGTCTGCCTGCCTGCCTTCTTTCCTGCTTCCTTCCTTTCTGTCTTCTTTCTTTCCCTTCCCCTTCTCCCTTCCACCTCCCCCTCCATTTTTTAGATAGGTCCTCTCAGTACCCATGCTGGCTTTGAACTCAGGACAGTCTTTTTCCAGGTTGGAGATGCTAGCTCAGTAGTAGATAGCTTGCCTGGTAAGTGCAAGGCCTTAGCTTCTGTCCCTGCCTCAGCCTCCCAAGAGCTGAGAATAATAATTTGTTAAAGCCGGGCGTGGTGGCGCACGCCTTTAATCCCAGCACTTGGGAGGCAGAGGCAGGCGGATTTCTGAGTTCGAGGCCAGCCTGGTCTACAAAGTGAGTTCCAGGACAGCCAGGGCTGTACAGAGAAACCCTGTCTCGAAAAACCAAAAATAATAATAATAATAATAATAATAATAATAATTTGTGCTATCACAGGTGAGGTGGTTGCATTTTCTTTCCTTCCCTGGTGTTTGGGACATAGTAGACACTGAAACTATTTCTTCTTTCCTTTTCTTCCTTCTTTTACTGGTACCCAAACCTTGTGTGTGTAGGGGGGAGGGGGGCATGTAAGACAGGCTATATACACATTCCCCCATCTGTCTGTCTGTCTGTCTGTCTGTCTTTCTTTCTTTCTTTCTTTCTTTCCTTCCTTCCTTCCTTCTTTCTTTTTCTCTCTTGCTCTCTCTCTCCCTCCCTTCCTTTCTTTCATTTTTGCTTTCTTTTTATTTTGTGCGTATGGGTGCTTTGCTTGCATATATGCCTGTGCACCATATGCACGCAGTGTTCACCGGAGGCAGGAAGCAGGAATCAGGTCCTCTGGAGCAGGAATTAGAGCCAGATCTCTGAGCCATCTCTCCAGCTTCTCAGCCTTTTTAAAACAAGCAAACAAACAAACAAACAAACAAACTGCCTTTAAACCTTCAGTCCTCCTACCTCAGCTTCTCCAGAGCCTGGAAATACTTAGTCCTTGAATGAAAACATAGCAGTTTTGAATTTATCTTTAAAATGAATACACTGTACAGAATTCATTCTGGGGTTTTTGTTTGTTTGTTTATATTGTGTAGTCTGGGTATTAATTCCTTGTTAGACATATGCGTTCCAAATGTTCTCTTCCTTTCTACTGGCACTTTGACACAGCTGATGCTGTTCTATGGTGCACATCTGTCTTTATGTTGAAATCCACTTCACCTATTTTTATTTAGTTGCCTATTCTCTTGGTATCATATCTGAGAAGTCATTGCCAAATCAAATGTCATGGCTGGATTTGGTGGTACATGCCTGTACTGGCTGGTTTTGTGTGTCAACTTGACACAACCTGGAGTTATCAAAGAGAAAGGAGCCTCCCTTGAGGAAATGCCTCCATGAGATCCAGCTGTAAGGCATTTTCTCAACTAGTGATCAAGGGTGGGAGGGCTCATTTTGGGTGGTGCCATCTCTGGGCTGGTAGTCCTGAGTTCTATAAGAAAGCAAGCTGAGTCTCGAAAAACCAAAAAAAAAAAAAAAAAGAAAGCAAGCTGAGCCAGGGGAAGCAAGCCAGCAAGTAACATCCCTCCATGGCCTCTGCATCAGCTCCTGCTTCCTGACCTGCTTGAGTTCCAGACCTGACTTCCTTTGGTGATAAACAGCAATGTGGGAGTGTAAGCAGAATAAGCCCTTTCCTCCCCAACTTGCTTCTTAGTCCTGATGTTTGTGTGGGAATAGAAACCTAGACTAAGACAATGCCTATGCTGGGGATGCTGAGGCAGAAATGTCTGGAAGTCAAAGATCAAAGCCAACAAAGTCTATAGCGAATTCTAAGTCAGGGTGGACTACATAGCAAGATTCTATTTTTTTTTAAAGGGAGGGCTGGTGCAGTGCCTGAGTAGTTCAGACCCCTGGCTGCTCTTATGGAGGTCTGGAGTGTGGGTCCCAGCGCCCATGTAACAGCTCACAACCATCTTTAACTCCAGATCCAGGAGCTCTGAAGTTTTCTTCTGACCTCTGTGAGCCCTGCACGCACATATGTATCCACAAGCATACACACACATACACATAAAATAAAATAGGCCAGGCGTGGTGGCGCATGCCTTTAATCGCAGCACTCAGGAGGCAGAAGCAGGTGGATTTCTGAATTCGAGGCCAGCCTGGTCTACAAAGTGAGTTCCAGGACAGCCAGGGCTATACAGAGAAACCCTGTCTTGAAAAATAAATAAATAAAATAGATGTTTTTGGAACAAAAAGAAAACAACCCAATCATAAAGCTTTTCTCTCTGTGTGGTTTTTTTTCCCCCCCTAAGGTTTTGTTTGTTTGTTTTTGCTTTTTTTTTTTTTTCAAGACAGGGTTTCTCTGTGTAGCCCTGGCTATCCTGGAACTCACTCTGTGGACCAGGCCGGCCTCGAACTTAGAAATCGTTTTTTCTTATGTAAGGGTGTCTGTGGGATAAAGTCTGAGAGTAAAAGTTAACATTTGTGTTTAGTTTTGGCAAGAAGGTGACAGATGCCTTCCAAAGAGGCTTTACCTTCCCCCAAGCAGTATTAGATGGAACCCACTCCCCGTCCCCTCCCCAGTGTAGCATGAGGACTTCAGTTGGGACCCTCAGCACCTGCATCAAAAGCTGAACCAGCTGAGCCTCTAATCTGAACACTCAGGAGGCAGAAGCTAGTGCGTCTCTGTGAGTTCAAGGCCAGCCTGGTCTACATGGAGTGTTCTAGGCTAGCTAGGGCTATGTAGAGAGGCCCTGTCTCAAACAAACAAATAAACAAAACAAAGCAAAATAAAACAAACAAACAAACAAAAAACCAAGCAAGCCAAGGCATGACCCCATATACCTGTGACCGCAGAGCTGGGAAGAACAGAGAGAGACAGGATGATCGCTGGATCACTGATTCTGGGTTTGGGGTACCCAGGGAGTAGATGATGGCATCACATGACCTTTTGTGTCCTCTGCTCTGGTGGGTATATGTACCTCTGCATGCATGCGTTCACCTCCCCCTTCAAGTGAAGAACTGAAAAAACCTCATACCATCAAATTCATATAAATGAGGTGGAATGATTGTATCTTTCCAAGTACCTTAACTTGGTCTAAGTTCAGGCATTGCAGATACTGAGAATACCTCATAGACATACCAACAGCAACTAAGATTTCAGAGATGTCACTGTATGTGGGAAGGGGGTGGTGGTCTGTGCAAGAGAATTCATGGAATGCTGTTTGTAGTTGACTAATTCCAAGGGCTTTGGTTTTGTTGTTTGGTTTTGGGTCTTATGTAGTACAGGTTGGCCTTAAACTCAGTGTAACTGAGGATGACCTTGAACACCTGACCCTTCTCTACTGCCAGGACATCCAGTTCACGTGTAGTTTGTACCGTGCCGGGGATGGAGCCCCGAGCTGTGTGGTGTTGGGTAAGCACTCCAGCAACTGAGCTTCGTCTACACCGGGTACCCTCAGCAGTGTTTTCTCAAGTGACCTCATCCTTCTGTTTCATCGCACTATATCAGAGCACGTGACCATCCAGGGCCCATAAAGTGTGGGCGCTGTGGTTCCGTGTCACTCCTGGGAGACTTGGTTAAAGACAAGAACTGGCAGAAACAGGTCTGCAAAATAGGTTTCTAAAAACGAAAGGAGTAAAAGCCAAGTTTAACCTGCAGCTCTCTCTTCTCTCCCCTCTCTGAAGGTACCAGAAGGCAGCTGAGGAAGCAAACATGGAGAGGAAGAAAAACGTAAGTCCTCAGAGGTCGCAGGCCCCGTGGAACTTAAGCGTCTGTGTGGCCTAGCCACCTGCCCCTCAGTGCAGCTTGGGCTCCGTGACAGCTGAGCTGGACATTTGTGCCCTTTGGTCTGATAGCAAGCCATTTGCTGGGAGAGGTTGGCTTAGGTGCAGAGAGTCCCAGTTTCAGGGTTTTACCTTTGGATGCCACCCCGACCCCCCTTCCTGTGCTGAGAAACGGATGGAGGGCCAAATGCTTTGCTAAGCTTAGTGAAGTGCCCACCAAAGGAGGGCAGGTGCTGCTGTCCCTGCCTCCAAATGGAAGAATCTGCCTTTGAAAGGAAATTGTGCAACTGTGCGTCTCCGCCTGGCGCTTTGCTTGAAGCTGGCCCAGTCTAGTTAGTGTGTTTCCCAGCTGCTGGGGTCGGGGTGGGGGTGGGGGAGTTGGGGGGTTGGGGGGGTGGTCCCTCAAGCCCCCTCCCAGTCCATTCTCTCCCTGCTGTGACTTCCAGCTGGGCCAGATCCTTTGTCTTTTTCTAGGACAGAGTCTCACACTGCACCCAGGCTGAGTTTGAACTCACAGAGAGAGAAGTCCCTTGGCCTTAGCTATGTAGGATTTAATGTCACAGGAGTGTAGCTTAGATGGGTGTCTAGCACTTGCCTGTTGGTTTGGTCTCTCTGGGGAGCAGTATTAACTGGGTCTCCAGCTTAATCTTCCTGTGATTTCAAAATTGAGCTCCCGGGTGCATTAACAGGAAAAAAAAATCCTTTGATGGTAGTGATTCATGCTAATAATCCTAGCACTCAGAAAGCTGAGGCAGGAGGATTGCTGCAAGTATAAGGCCTACCTGAGCGACATGATGAATTCTAGACCAGCCTTGCTTGCAGTATAATACCCTGTCAAAAAACCAAAGATACGATAACAGAATGAAAGAAAAAAAGCACTGTTAGCTGCTCCACCGCTGGCTGTTCCCACCTTCTCTCTTGTCTTTATTTTTCCATTTTTTCTTCTTTCTTTCTCTCTCTCTTTTTTTTTTTTTTTTTTTTTGTTTGTCTGTTTGGTTTGGTTTGGTTTTTCAAGACTGGGTTTCTCTGTGTAGCTCTGGCTGTCCTGGAACTCACTCTGTAGACCAGGCTGGCCTTGAACTCAGAAATCCGCCTGCCTCTGCCTCCCAAGTGCTGGGATTAAAGGCGTGCGCCACCACGCCCGGCAGGTGTGGCCCTTTCTTCTGGGACTAAAGTAACCCAGAGCTGAGGTCATGAGCCAAGGAGAGGAAAAATTCAGACAGAAAGAACCATACATGTAAATGTCCCAAGGAAAAGTCATGTTGGACATTCGAGGACTAGAAAGAGAAAGGGCTTCAGAATCCTTGGGAAGGTTGGAGCTTTAGTCCAAAGATAAAAAGGGCTTCGGGGGAATGTGCAAAGGGCTGATGTGACCCAGCTTAAACTGCTGAGGAGCAAAGGCAGAAGCATGCAGAGCAACTCAGGACAGTGATGGGGATGCAGAGGCAGCCACCAAGGCATGGAGATGCAGTCCCATCATTGGGGAGGGGGTAAGAGGATCAGAAGTACAGGGTTATTCTTAGCTACATAGTGAGTTCAAGGCAGTCTGAGCTATGGATTGAGGCTGTCTTTTTTTTCCTCAAAGATTTACTTTTTTTTTTTCCCTTGTTCCGGTCAACCCCGCTCGCTCTGCTCGACCCCGCTCGCTCCGGCCAGCCCCACTTGCTCCCGGCCGCCCCCGTACGGCCCCCGCTTGTTCCAGCCAGCCCCGCTCGCTCCGATCAGCTCCGCTTGCTCCGGTTTGGCCCCGCTCGTTCCGGCCGTCCCCGTTCGGCCCCACTCGCTCCGGCCCTGCTAGCTCCTGCGTCCCAGCTTGCTCCAGCCGTCCCCGTTCGGCTCCGCTCGCTCCGGACAGCCTGGCTTGCTCCGGTTGGTCTCTCTGGTCCAAGGATTCATTTCTTATTATTCTTCATAAGTACGCTGTAGCTGACTTCAGACGCACCAGAAGAGGGCATCAGATTTCGTTATGGATGGTTGTGAGCCACCATGTGGTTGCTGGGATTTGAACTCTGGACCTTTGGAAGAGCAGTCGGCGCTCTTAACCACTGAGCCATCTCGCCAGCCCCTGTTTATTTATTTATTACTGCTCGTTTGCGTGTGTGCTTGTGGGTTAACCCAGGGCCTCACACATGCTCCCCTCAGCTACATCCCCAGGCCTTATATCCCTTTTTAGTTTGAGACAGAGTCATGCTGGGTTACCTAGTTAGTCTTGAAGTCACTCTGTAGCCCAA
Source organism: Mus minutoides (assembly GCA_902729485.2). Classification (NCBI taxonomy): domain Eukaryota; kingdom Metazoa; phylum Chordata; class Mammalia; order Rodentia; family Muridae; genus Mus; species Mus minutoides. Next base: position 256,659 of record LR750682.1, on the reverse strand, counting down.
GGTGGCCTTTAAACTGGTAATCGTCTGTGCCAGCCCCCTGAGTAGCTGGGATTACAGGCCTGTGCCACCAAGCCTGGCCATGCTCATTTAATAATATCACTACTTTCCAGAAGCCTGCTGATGTCAAATGCTATATTATATACGTGAACAAGGGCACAGTAGCTACAGAATTTATAGTTTAAAGAAATATTCTATAATAGTTTATAGAAACTGGACAACTTGTCCAAAGTCGCGTGGCTGGATAGGGGTAGCTTATGCAGATAACACACGTTACTTGCAGAGAATACAGAGAAAGAAGATGTAGGTTATCTATGTAAGCAGTTATCTGATGGTCAAGCCAGGCCTCTCAGCCTAATGTTCCTTTCATTTTTTGGCTTTATTGATGATTTCTGTTGTGTAACTCTTCACTATCTCAGCCTGCCTCTAATCCTAAAGACTGGGCCATGGCCTGGGTCTCACTCCCAGGGATGGTTTATGGGTGTGGGATTTTTAATGACTTCAGCCCACAGTGCCCTGGGCTTCCCCACATCTGTCTCAATACTCTTGAAGCTGCACCTTTAAGAGCCCATTTTCTTTTTTGTGTTCTGATTGGGGAGGTGGGCTGAGTATGTGTGTGTAGATGTATGTCTGTTTGTATATGTGCACCCATGTGCACATGTGTGTTGCATGTGAAGACCAGAACAACATTAGGCGCTGCCCCTGCTGGGGCCCCACCCATCTGGCACTCACCAGTTACTCTAGCCTAGCTGGCCAGCGAGCCCAGGGACCTCCCTGTTTGACCTCCCCAGCACTGGGCTCACAGTGTACATCAATATGCTTGACTTTCTGGGTTTTGTTTTTGTTTTATATCTGTTTCTTAGATACAGTCTCATGAGTTAGCTAAAAGCACACCGTGACCCCTCTGTTTCTGAAAGCACACCGTGACCCCTCTGTCTCTAAAAGCACACTGTGACCCCTCTGTCTCTAAAAGCACACCGTGACCCCTCTGTCTCTAAAAGCACACTGTGACCCCTCTGTCTCTAAAAGCACACCGTGACCCCTCTGTCTTCAGTGCTGGGTTTGCAGTCCTTCACTTCTTTTCTAGCAGGGGCACCTCTTTGCTTATTCAAATTCAATTTTGAAAGAGTTACCAATAAGAATAACACATACTGAAATTAACCAGACCCAAGTCTGCACACTGCTACAGAGATAGAATGACCATTCTGAGGCTAGGGAGCCTCACACTGGATTTTACACTCTGACTATCAAATATACACTTATCCACCACAAGAAAGAAAACCGATGATACAGTTGGAACCAGAGGAACAATTAGCTTTATATCACTAGTAAACATTGGGGAATGGGGGTCATCTGAATGCAGGTAATAGACACAGGTAACAGAGGATATGAAAGAGGAGATAAAGAAGTACTTTTAGAGACAGGTGAGGTGGTGCAAGCCTTTAATCCTGGCACTTGGGTTGGGTTTCTGAGTTCAAGGCCAGCCTGGTCTACATAGTGAGTTCCAGGTCAGCCAGGGCTACACAGAGAAACTGTCTCAAAAAAAGAGGAGGAGGAAGAAGAGGAGGGAGCATTTTTTATTAAAAGAGCAGCTTTCTCTCTGAAGATGCTCTCCCCACAGGGATGCCCTCCACCACGCCGGCCTCTCCTCGCTGGGGACACTATAGTACTTTGTCACCCAATCCCCTTTCTGCTCATCATAGGCAGAGCTGAGTTTTCACACTGCTAACAGGAGGGTGACTTGTATTTACTTCTCTGTGAAAGTGTTTGTTGTGCGGTGAAGGTGATAAAAGAGCTTCATTTTGTTCTCCGGGTTGTCACATGATTAAACATTTATTACAAAAGGAGAGCACAAAGCTATAGGGAGGCAGCTCAGCAAAGTGCTGGCCTTGCAGATGTGGGGCTTGGAGTTCCACCCCCAGAACTCTTGTTTAAAAAACAATTAGGTGTACTCTTTCTTTTAATCGCAACTCTGGGGAGGCTGGATGATTCCTGAGGTCATTGTCCAGCCAGTATCCAAGCCTACTCAGGGAGCTCCAGGGGAGGAAGAGATTGTCTTTAGGGGAAAAAAGTTAGGTAGGTACACGTGAGGCTGTCTTCTGGCCATCACACAGGAGCACATATACATGCATGCACATAAGTGAATGAGTGTAAACATCTGGATGACCTCTAGACTGCTTTTCTGCTCATTAATTATATTCACTCAAAATGGGAACTTTCTGACTTATAATTTCCTTTTTTTCTTTTTTAATTGAAAAGCATCTTTCAGTAAAAATACAGTGATCTGTTTGTCTGAAAAATGTAGGGTCCAGGCACCAAAGCGGATGTGTCTCTACCTCTCAGGGCTCCTGTGCAGGCCAGGTAGGTAGGTAGGGCAAGTAAAGGCAGAGACCTGAATGATTCATCAGGTCTGTGGCAGGAGGGAAGAGGTCTGGCAATGCTGCTGGTAGCACTAGCTTTGGGGGATGCTTTTTATTTTTATTTTTTGACATAGGGTGAGTCTTAAATTCCTGGGCTCAAGTAATTCCCCTGCCACAGCCTCCCAAATGAGTAACTGGGAAACTGGGATTTGTGCAGTCATACCTGGCAGGAGCCTTTTGTATTTCTTCCATCTGAGCTGTATGTGCAGCCTCTAGCCATGGTTTAAATCTGAGGGTCCATCAGGTCTCCTGTAACTCTGTCTATGTCTCGGTGAAGTGGCTCTTAGTGTGTTCAGAGAAGAAGGAGCCAGAGACCTAATTCCCGATATAGCTGATAATCCCCTAATTCTCTGACCTCTCCAGTCCTGGGCTGTTTGTCCTTTCTTTCCCACTTGGAACCTGGAGGAGTCACAGGCAGCAGGGACGGAGAGTGAGAAGGTACTAGTGGTTTATGGTGTTTGGTTCAATTAGGACTTTGAAAGTACAGGATGCCTAATTTTACTTCAACAAGCAATGTTCCCACTATTATTCTATAGCATCACCGACGATTCGCTGGTTGATCCCCAATCCGTTAAATCACTTTTGACCCAAGTGAAAGTGAACTGTTCTCTTAGGTGTGCTGGTAAATGTGTGTCTTCTGTGTATCAAAGTGGGTGGTGGCTCTCTTTTCTTATGAGGCCTGTGTATTTCTCAAGCAAAGGGTCTGTAAAATAGTGCATTTTCCAAGATAGCTACAAAGTAGATAGAGATAAATAATAGAGAGAAGAATGGAGGAAAAATTAGATTGTTATGCAGAAATAAAATCTGAGATCTGGGAGTACAGGTCAGAGGTAGAGCATTTGCCAGCCCATTTGACCCACTAGCCTTATAAATTCTATCAGCTATATACTAATACCACCCATGCAAAAAACGGTAAATCTCTAGACTTTATAGATAGGTCCAGTCTCTGACATTGATCTCTGTAATTATAATTGGAATTGCATAGTTACTGTATCTTTATCTTATTTTTTTTGTTAGGAAAGAATTCCTAGCATTACATACTCTTGTTCTTTAGTGGCATACCTGGGTGAACTTCTATTCAAATATAGTTACAATGTTGAAGGTACCTAGCCATCTGCCTTTTCTCCTTGATGAGTCTTGGGAGAAAAAAAGTCTCTCCTTTCCAGTGTAACTACACGAGATCTAGGCTGCTCACTTTGTCCTTATAAGGCTATCCTGTTTTATCACTTCCTGCTTCAGCTCCTGACTTTTTCCCTCTTCCTCTCTCTGGGCCCTGGGTGGATGCTCGCTCCTTGTGGCAGGGCAGTAACTGTTCACAGCTGTGTGAACCGGCGGTGGACCAGGCACAGCTTGGAGTTTTAACTTTCATTTTACAAAGACGCATGTTTGGCTGTTGCAGCAGGCAAGTTGTAACTGGTACTTACTTCTTGTTCCTCTAGAACACTGAAAGTCTCCCCCAGCACTTTAGAAGAGGGACCCTGTCTGTGTTAAAGAAGAAGTGGGAGAACCCGGTGGCTGGGGCAGAATTCCACACAGACTCACTGCCAAACAGCAGCAGTGAGGGTGGGCACACAGCGGACTACCCTCCTGCTGAAGTGACCGACAAGCCTGCTCCTGGAGTCAGAGCTGACCGGGAAGAGCAAACCCAGCCCAAACCTAGATTTGGATCTCGTCCGGAAGCTGTTATTCAGTGCCGGTATCCTCGCTCAGAGAACAGCCACGATTTTAAAGCCCAGGCCACGGAGAGCCAAAAAATGGAAAACTGTCTGGGAGATTCCAGGCATGAAGCAGAGAAGCTAGAAACGAGCGAAAACACAGAAACTTCAGGCAAAATAGAGAAATATAACGTTCCACTGAATAGACTGAAGATGATGTTTGAGAAAGGGGAACACAGCCAAGCCAAGGTAAGAGATGGGTGGGCGTCGAGCTCACTGCAGGAGAAGCTGTACCAACCGAGCTTGATAAGAAATGGGTGGGCGTCGAGCTCACTGCAGGAGAAGCTGTACCAACCGAGCTTGATGTTCTATGTCCGGCCAGCTGTGCAGTCAGTGTGTGTCTTTTGATTCGAGTTGAATTCGTAAAAGCCTCAAATGAACTATTTATAGATGCTGGGATTTGAGTCCCCATCCCGTTTCATGTTAAGTCTAGCTCATTCTGGGATTCAGGTTGGTACCTAAAAGTGAAGAGTTTGGATACAGACAGGACTGTGTGCTCTCAGACACTTACCCTTTTAATTTGTCTTCCTGAGTCTTTTGTCCTCTGCAGCCTTGGGGGTCAGACTGCTGCTTGAATCACTATCTGCTTGGAACGCAGCTGCAGGCTGAGGGTTAAGGCCAGAGTTGAGCTTTAAGACTGAGGCTTGCTTGTCTCTGAGCTAGCTGAGCCCCCTCTCTTCTCAACTTGCTCATCTGTGCCTCCCAACAATTTTTTTTTTTTTTTTTATCAGCTAAACTCCTCTCCCAGGAGAAAGCAGCGCTGAGAGCCAGGCTAGTGTAGCTTCCCGGAGTTTTGACTTGCAAATGCACAGGGTTGTATTTTCCTGCATCTGCTAATGAAATTGGATCCTTCTTGTGCACTGCACACCAAGTCCCCAGAGGGAATTACTTAACTAGAAAATGAGTTGCATCTGCTCGAGCCTTCCAGCACACTCCAGGGGCTGCAGGACTGGTCGGGTTTTCCAGTGTACTCAGACTTTCCTACGGATCTGGCGTTGTGTACCGAATGGTTTGTTACGAGGGCTCTCGTAATGAAACAAACAGATCTGATGGATAGCAAAGCCCTCATTTACTAGAGATTCCAGCTCCATGGGAAAGCTGTCTTTTCTTGAGCTAAATATTTGGCCCAAATCCCTGTATTGGTGCAATAATAATATGAGGCATTCCTTCTCAGATAAAGAAAATAGATAACTCATCCTGGAATCCTGGGTTATGTCAGGGCTGGGCTGTCAGTTCCTTCCAGTAACTCCCTGCGCCTGCCGTCTTCCTGAGCAGGAAAGGTCTTGATTGGTCACATCTTTGAACCTTAGGGAGAATTTTCAGGCTTTTTTTTTTTTCTTCTGAGTTTGCGCTTTAGCTCTGTTTTAATGCTGGAACCAATCGACAGGAGATGTAACCACAAAGCAGTTTTATGGCTTTCCTTAAACTCTACTCTCAACTTTCTTAGTTCCCTGGGCCTGCCAACTCCCTCTTTCTCCTTTATGGTCTTAATTTAAAAAAAAAAAAAAAAAAGTTTTTTATTTAAATGGGAAGAAGAATTTTAAATGGAAGGGGGAAAAATGTAAGAAATCCTAAATGGAGAGGGAGGGGCTTTGTGGTGAGTCAAAGCAGCATTGTAAGCCCCTCACAGACTTGCCGGGTGGGACAACTGAGGTCATGTAGCACACACAATGTGGGTTCAGTGTAAAGGCCTTGTGCGTGTCAGAACCGGCCCAAGGTAGGAAATGACTGGGACAGCCAAAAACAAAAACGCTGATTATGTGTAAGACTCTAAGAGAGAGAGACTCTCTTCTTATAAATGTCTAGTGAGAGATGGGCCGTGACAGGCCTTTTTGTTGGGGGGGGGGGTCCCATCACATAAAGAGCAACCCTTAGCTGAACACACTGACCCACAGCTCCTGCCCATAATCTTAGCACTCTGGAGGCTGAGGCAAGCCAAGCTACAGTGTGATACCCTGGGTGGTTCCCCTAACCCTGCAGAAGGAAGGAAGGAAAGAAAAGGGAGGAGGAGGGCGGGAAGAGGAGGAGAAAGGTCCTGCATAACCTCATGACGAAACTCATTGGAAAGTGTATGTTCTGAGGTTCACCTGGGCATTTGGGGGTCTAGGTATTCGTGTGTGTGCCTTTCTTAACTTCCTAGATTAAATAGTCCTTTGTTCCTTGGTTTTATAGCTATTTCAGAGCAAGCATAATTATCTATGTAGAAAATATTAGTCACTTTTTTTTTTGTTTTGTTTTTTTGTTTTGTTTTTGTTTTTGTTTTTCGAGACAGGGTTTCTCTGTATAGCCCTGGCTGTCCTGGAACTCACTCTGTAGACCAAGCTGGCCTCGAACTCAGAAATCCGCCTGCCTCTGCCTCCCGAGTGCTGGGATTAAAGGCGTGCGCCGCCACGCCCGGCTCTATTAGTCACTTTTTAAAAGTTTTGTCCAGGACTGAGACTGTAGCTCAGTGGTGTCTCTGGCTGACATTTACAAGGCTCTAAGTACGATCTCTAGAAGTACACACTCCCAGTACACACACACACACACACACACACACACACACACACACGTAGACACACTCACTCACTCCCACTCCCACATACACAAACACACACACTTTGTTTTGTTTTGATGTGTATGTGAGCTTGTGTATTTGATTGTATATTTGAAAGAGGGTCTCATTGTATAGCCCTAGCTGGCTCTGGAATTCACTTTGTACAATAAGCTGGCTTTTAACTCACAGAGATCCTCCTGTCTCTGCCCCCTAGTGCTAGGGTTCAAGATATGATCCATGGTACCTGGCCGTTTAGTCCAATATCTCAATTAAACTCTTAGGAAACTTTGTCTGTCTTGGGTTGAAGAATAACCAATGTGTTTGCAATGAGATTGTGGTTATTGCTGGCACAGATTTATCTTTACCACACAGGCAAGGCTTTGATGAGAATCTATGTGTTTGGGTATTTGGGAGCATCTAAGAGGTATGGAACCTTCAGGAGTAAGTGTAAGTGCAGCTCAGAACTTGTCAGTCAGTGACAGCTACTGACAAATGAAATGATGAGACTTTTACCCTGCAATTCTAGGACTTGAGAAATTTAGGCTAGCCTGGGCTACACAATGAATTTGAGGTCTGCCTAGAGCCCAGCCTATACAGCGAGACCCAGTCTGAAAATAAGCTGGATCGTAGACATGATGTTGGTGTTTTCTTATTTTTTTTTAAAGATCTATTTATTTATCATATGTAAGTACACTGTAGCTGTCTTCAGACATTCCAGAAGAGGGCCTCAGATCTCATTACGGATGGTTGTGAGCCATCATTTGGTTGCTGGGATTTGAATTCAGGACCTTTGGAAGAAAAGTCAGTGCTCTTAACCGCTGAGCCATCTCACCAGCCCGATGGTGTTTTCTTTAGTTTCACATAACAATGACACGTGAGAACATACGTGTGTCACTACAGTGGAGTGAGCCCTTTGAGAGAACAGAGGCATCACAGTAAAGCCTGACCTTATCCATAGCCACTCTACACCCCGAATCAGAGAACCAGTTTATATGTGCCTCCCTGACGACGGGAATGGCCTGATTTCAGGTTCATTTGTTTTGTATGTAGAGGATTTTGCCCCTGTGCCTGTCTGTGTGCCATGCGCATGCCCACAGAGACCAGAAGAGGGCGCCAGACACCCTGGAACTGGAGTTATGGATGGTTGTAAACCACTGTGTGGGTGCTGGGAGCCAAATCCAGGGTTTGGTTTGGTTTGGTTTGGTTTGGTTTGGTTTGTGGCAGTGTCACATGTAGCCCAGGCTGGCCTTAAGTTCTTTATCCTCCTGCCTCTTTCCAAGCTCTGGGAAGACTGGTGTATATTACCACCCCTGCTTTCATATGCCTATTAACCTAACTTTTAATTGGTTTAGTACGTCACCTCTAGTTTATAAAGTTTGAAAATTTGACTGTTTTACCTGACTGCTCACTGTAGCTGAACATGTCTTATAAAAGACACATCCATATAAATTAAAGTTTGTGATTAATGGTTTTGTGTGATCCTTCTGTCCTTTGTGAGTTAAGAAAGGATCTAGAAGCCGGGCGTGGTGGCGCACGCCTTTAATCCCAGCACTTGGGAGGCAGAGGCAGGCGATTTCTGAGTTCGAGGCCAGCCTGGTCTACAAAGTGAGTTCCAGGACAGCCAGGCTACACAGAGAAACCCTGTCTCGAAAAACAAAAACAAAAACAAACAAAGAAAGGATCTAGATATAAAGCTGCCTTTGAGGAATCCTGGTATTTTTCAGTTTCTTGCCCTGAATGGCTGTTGTTGATGTACCGGCCAGAGGTTAGGCATCTCTTCTAATCTGATTTATATGCCAACTCCCTGCTTCCTGCTTCCAACCAGTGGTACCTACCTGCACACATAAGCTCTCTGTTTTCCCATTCCACTGAATTTCTGTTTGTTTTTGTTTGTTTATTTTAGGGGGGATTGAGACAGGACTTCTCTATGTAGCCCTAGCTGTCCAGGAACTCATTCTGTAGGCCAGGCTGGCTTTGAACTTACAGAGACCCTCCTGCCTCTGCCTCCCGAGTACTGGGATTCCAGGCGTGCCCGCCGCTGCCCAGCGTTTGTGGGTTTATAGATGGGCTTTAGTCACTGCTCATCTCCCTGTTTTTATCCCGTAATTTGTTTTATTTTATCTCTGTTTAGTCTTTGTCACCTAGGCCCAAGAATGTATCCTCCAAGCTCATGGGCTTCCCCTTTTATGGAAGGGTTTCATTATGCTGTGTCATCACTTCCCAATAATTAGATTCTCTTCTAGCTCTGAGCATCTTGGCAGAAGTGTCTTGTCTTGAGTAATTTCTTTGGGCTGTATTCCACGATGTATACCATATTTAGAAGAAACACTCTTCTGGGCGTTTTTTTCTTATGTACTCTCAGCTACTTCAAAACCAGCACCGCCCGAGCGTGTCGTCCTGACAGCTTCACTAGTTGTTGGGTTTGTGGGATTCTGAACTAGTCTTATATTTTATGTGTGCACCACACGGGTGCCTGGTGTCTATGGAAGTCAGAAGGCGACATCTGAATCCCTGGAGCTGGAGCTGGATTTGTGGGTGAACATGAGTCACCCTGTGGCTGCTGGCAACGGAACCTGGGTCCTCTGGAAGAGCAGCAAGGATTCATACAGCTGTGCTGTTTCTCCAGGCCCAGACTGTAAACTACTGATTAGCTTACTAGATACAAAGTATCACTCCTTCCTTCCTCCCTCCCTCCCTCCCTCCCTCCCTCCCTCCCTCTCTCCTTCCCTCCTTCCTCCTTTCCTTTCTTCCTTCCCTCCTTCCTTCTCTTCCTCCTTCTCTGCTTATTGTAACGCTAATACATTTTTTTTTTCGAGACAGGGTTTCTCTGTGTAGCCCTGCCTGACCTGGAACTCACTTTTGTAGACCAGGCTGACCTCGAACTCAGAAATCCGCCTGCCTCTGCCTCCCGAGTGTTGGGATTAAAGGCATGCGCCACCACACCTGGTTTAAGGCTAATACAATTTTTATCAAACACTTGAAAATACAGAAAACGTAGACAGACATTCTGTATCTGGAGATAAGTGCTTCTCTCTCTTTATTAGGGTTTCTATTGCTGTGATAAAACACCAAAAACAACTTGGGGAGAAAAGAGTTTATTCCACCTACACTTCCAGGAAACTGTCCATCACTGAGGGGAGTCAGGGCAGGAACTGATGCAGAGGCCATGGAGGGGTGCAGCTCACTTGCTCAACCTGCTTTCTTATAGAACCCAAGGATGGCACCCCTCACAGTGAGCTGCCCCTGTGTCATGTCCCCCCTCCACCCCGTCAATCACCACCATCCCATGTGTGTTTCTTATATAAACAACCCATTTTATCCAGAAGAAAATTTTTATCACTTAATGCTTTGAGAAGTTAAGAGATGAACACCTCACCATTTCTATCTGTAGGTCAGCAAAATCCGATTTTTCCCCTAAACCCTGCTCTTCTTCCTTCCATCCTTGATTTTTAGGAAATATGGGAGTCTGAAGGAAGGTCCAGGTGAGAAAGTGGAAGGAATTGAAGGACTACAGGACTCTTCATAATGTGCTGAGTCAGCTCCTCTGTGGGGAGGAGACAGGATCTCCTGTAGCCCAGGCTGTTCTCAGAAGCTGCCCTCCAACTCCTGATCCTCCTGTCTCTACCTCCCGGAAGCTGGGGTTGTGGGCACGCACCACAACACCTGGCTTGAGAATCAACTTTGCCAGGTGTAACCTCCCATGACTCACATGCTTAAGGCAGGTGTGCCTCACTGAGTTCAAGGCTAGCCTGGTCTACAATGCAAGTCCCAGGACAGCCAGGTCTACGTAGTGAGATTCTTTCTTGAAAAAAAACAAAATGGTTACATACCTTTAATTCTAACACATGGGAGGCAGAGGCAGGTGGATTTCTGAGTTTGAGACCAGCCTGGTCTACAGAGTGAGTTCCAGGATAGTCATGAATGCTTAGAGAAACAGTGTCTCATCAACCTTTTTTTTTGGAGACCAAATCTTTCAATGATCTCACTGGACCTGGAGTTCAACTAGTTGGCAGGCTAGCTGGCTTCCAGGCTGCAGTGACCCACCTATCTGTCCATCCTTGAACTTGGATTACACATACACTGGCTTTAACAAATGCTGACTCATGCCTGTAATCCCCTGGCAATCTCAAGACAGGCAGAAGGATCACCATGAGTTCAGGCAAGCTGGAGCTACAGAGAGAGAAAAGAATTTTCCTGAAAATAACAGTAGATGAGATAGGAAATCTCACCTTGTTAATCATCTAGAACTTAGTCTCCTTCCCTCCTTCTTTCTTGCCTTCTCTTTTCTTAATTCTAGGGAAAAAAATTCTACTTTCCTGGCTAACAGCCCCAAGTGCTTACTGTCTTATTGGTATGTGTTAGTGCATTTGTTTTGTTTGTTTTTTTTTTTTTGTTTTTCGAGACAGGGTTTCTCTGTATAGCCCTGGCTGTCCTGGAACTCACTCTGTAGACCAGGCTGGCCTCGAACTCAGAAATCCGCCTGCCTCTGCCTCCCGAGTGCTGGGATTAAAGGCGTGCGCCACCACGCCCGGCTTTTTTGTTTTGTTTTGTTTGGTTTTTTTGTTTTTCGGTGTTAGTGCATTTGATTGATGGTTTCACAAAAAATATTTAGGAGGAGTTCACATGAGGCATGTCACTGTCAGCTGACAGGGAAGGGGGACTTGTAGGGTAGGTTGAGCCAAGTCCTAGGAAATTCCACAAAGTCTTAACATGCCTTGTCTTTTCTCTCCTTGGCAAAGAGTAACTAACTCCTTGACTGTCCATGTGTCCAACTAAGAAAAGACTGGAATGATAAAAAAAAAAAAAATCTGTTGCAGGGGTGTGTGTGTGTGTGTGTGTGTGTGTGTGTGTGTGCGTGTGCATGTGTGCGTGTGCTCACTTGTACTCCTGACTGCTAGACACACACTCCTTTTTGTTGTTCCATTTGGGCCTTTTTTCCCTCTTACATCCTTGAGAAATTCTGCCCCTTCCTGCCCTTCACATCACTTGTAAACTGTGACCAAACCCACATGCAACCTGACATTCGTGCAGTCTGACGTGGGTCTGGGGTCTTGCATTGTTAGCACCTCTGCTCTGAAGCTGAAACATTGAAAGTGAAAACCAGACCCTCACCTGGGCCCACGGCAACTGGCTGCTCAGAGCCACTTTCTTCCTCAGAACCAGTCAGCACAGCCGATTGCCCTGTTTCCTGGAAGGTCAGACATCTGCTCATTATTCCCACCCTGGGCTGGCCTTGAAGTCCTTGGTTTCCCAAGGACTCAGATTCTAATCCTACTCCACCAGACCCAACCAAAAGTATTCCTAAGGCTCTGGTGTGACGGCTGTGCTGTTCTGTTCTGTTGTTAGCTTTTCGTGTTTTGTGGGGCTTGTTTGGTTTAGGTTTTGGTTTTGTTGTGAGACAAAGCCTTGCTACCTGAGTCTGGCCCTCATTTGGGTACTCCAGCCTCAGAAGACGGCCTCTAATGTCATTCTCCACGAGCTCTCTGCCTTGTTTCTTTCCTGCTTGTTTAGTTTGTAGTTTTCATGAGATTCCCTGGGAGAGGGCACTTGCCATACCTCTGTGTGGAAGTCAGGAAAGCTGGCAAGAGCCAGGCCTCCCCTCTACTGTTGATCTTGGGGATCGAACTCACCTTTAGGCCCAGTGACATTCGCCTTTATCTACTGAGCCATCTCATGGGCTGGTGTGGCTGCCTAGTGACCCTCAGGGAACCACCTGTCTCTACTTCCCTGAACTGGGATTATAAGTATATATCCCCTATGTATGACCAAAAAAAAAAAGAATTCTGGGGAACACAGTCACGTCTTCATGTTTGTAAGGCAAGTACTTGATTAGCAGAGCTGTCTCCCTAATACTGCTTTGTTGTACACAGGGTCTCACTAACCCAGGCAGCCCTCAGGCTTGCTATGAAGTTGAGGATGACCTTTGAACTCCCAGTTCCTATCACTGATGTGCTGAAATTATAGGCCTTAGCTACCACACCCATACTTCTAGGTCTCCCTATGTCATCCTGACTGTCCTGGAACTGGCTGTGTAAACCAAGATGGCCCCTCCAGCCTTCTTCTCTAGAGGGCAAGGTTACAGCTCTGACACACTCCATTTTTAACCCAAGCAGTGAAGTTAAAAGCCAGGAAAGGTGGGAAGCATTGTTCACATAAAAGAAAAGATGGTGCTTCTGCACCCATGGGGTCTGTTCCCTTCTTTCCACTCAAGACAGGGGTGTAAGACTAGGACCACTGCTGAGCTTTGCAGGTTGCAACGAGTAACACATACACTTGAATTTTGTCTTCAGCAGAATGTGAATTTCTCCATTAAGAATGTAGACCATTGTAGCCGGGCGTGGTGGCACACGCCTTTAATCCCAGCACTTGGGAGGCAGAGGCAGGAGAATTTCTGAGTTCGAGGTCAGTCTGGTCTACAAAGTGAGTTCCAGGACAGCCAGGGCTATACAGAGAGAAAGTAAACCCGGCCACAATACATTCTGTACAGGCATGTAATGTCAAGGTATGTAGAATAGAAAATACTTGTTTTATATATATATATATATATATATATATATATATATATATATATATATATATATATATATATATATATATATATATATATATATATATATATATATATATATATATATATATATATATATATATGGCTGGTAAGGTGCCGCAGCAGATAAGAGCACATGATTGGCCAGCCCGCCCGATGACCTGAGGTCAGATCCCTGGATCTGGAAGAAGCAGGAGAAGCAGCTCCTGAGAGTTGACCTCTAACACATGTGGGACATGTGTGCATGTGTGCTCACACACACAATAAAATAGGGTTTTGTTACTGTTTTTGTTTTTTTCTTTTAAAGAAGAATCTATAACCCAGATTCACAAGTTCAGGCCCAGCCTTGTCTATTCTCCCCCCACACACGGCCCCCCCACCCCCCCATCCCTTCTCCCTCTTGCTCCAGCCCCCACTCTGTTCATACAAAGGAATCAAAAGTATTTGAGCAAGGTGAAGCTTTTTGTAAAAAGGGTGCACTCCAGCTAACAGCACACTAGGCCAAAATGGCGCCTACCCTTCCTGAGGGCGGTGACTGCAGCTCATTCCATTGGTGGGAGCTCAACTTCACAGTCCACCAGGATTGGCTAACCACCCTTAACCGGGTAACTATGTTGGATTTTTAAAAAAAAAAAAAAGAAGAAGAAGAAGTTTCTCACATATTGGATTCAGAAGGCCCAGCTGCAGAACTTGTCCCGAGGATATCTGGGGCTCCACATTTGATCGTCAAGCTAGAAGGAAATAGGAAGCAGGAATGGGGGCAGAGGCAGGGTTGTGTCTCTTACCTCAGACACACTGGCTTTCAGTAATTCCCAGATATTTGAATGGCAGAATCTGGCTAAAGGCCGTCATTACAGAAGGTGATGTTCCATATCTATATTTGAAATGAAATTAAGTGGCTTTTTCTTGACTATATTTCTAGTCCTAAAATTATAATTTAAAACTTTATTTATTAATGTTTTGGTTTTTGTAAGGCAGGATCTCTTATAACCTATATTTGTAGAGTCTGCCCTTGAATTACTGATCCCCCGGCCTCTGTCGGGATTAATTACAGGTGTGTGCCACCACACTCGGGATAATTTGTAACTATAACCAAAGGTCTATCCAAAATATGAGACATAGGTGTTGGGATTTCAGGAATCCCAAAACACTTGATTCAAAAATCTGTGCCCAGTGTCTGCAGCATACTGCACTTGCCTGCTGTGTGCAAGGACCTAGTTCGATCTCCAGCACAGAAGAGACGAATCATGCTACAGCCTACAAGTCCTGGGAGTGTGTGAGGGCAGAGGCCTGGGCTTGCCAGCCTGTGGAAGGACAGCTACAGAGCTCTACCAGGCATTGTAATAAAACATGGCTGGGTACTGCAGACTACAGGAAGGGTGGCTAAATGTATGTATAAGTGAGCGGTACCTCGTCCTGAAGGATAGCATTTGCTAGGCAGAAGGACAAACATGATATGGGTGGAGGGAGCCTCATTTACTACGCCACGGTCCTTAGAGCAGTTTGGGTTCCCTGGAGGATAAAAAATGTGGCAGAGAATATCCAGAGCTCGGAGGCTGGGTAGGCGCTGACCAGCCTGAGAAGGTTGTCTGGCATGTGCTGAAAGGCTTGCAATGGTGTTCAAGGGCTGATTGGAAAATCTGAAAGAATTTTGAACAGGGGAGATGTAGATTTTAGAATAATTACTTTTTATTAGTTGGGATAATGGCAACCTCTCAAAGACTGGATTAGGAGGTGGAAAAAGAGCCAATTAAGAAGATAATGAGATCGTTAAAAGAGCCTTGATGAAGGCAGCGGCAGCAGGGAACAGCAGCGAGGGGGAGCGGGAGAACAGCGGGTGCCCCCTGTGCCTCAGCAGTTCTTAAGGGATGTATCCTTGTCCTCTGAGATACAAGGGCTCTCCTCTGGCAGCTGTACCAGCCCTGTAAGCTGGCCGGGTGGCAGGCCACAACAAAGGGCTTTGTCTATTTAGAGCTACTTGTTTTTCTGTGAGCACCTGTGAGTATGTGCTACTTGGCATTTTAAAAATTCAAATAATCTGCATTTCATTTATGAAAGAGCTGTGAGCCTTACATTTCCTATCTTCTGGACAGAGTCTCTGGACCCAAAGCCGAAATTCGGGCGGAAGGAGGCTCTCTGAAAACAGCTGTTCCCTGGACGACTTGGAAGTAGGTGCCGGTAAGTAAACGGGAGTGGAACTCAGTCAGTGCAAAACATTCTGTGCTCAAACCCAGTGCTTCTAAAGGAAGATGGACAGACACATGTTAGAGAGACGGTTGCATGTTAGCTGCAAGAAGGTCTGAACTGTTCTGCTCTCTATTAGCTCTCTGGAGTTTTATTTTTTGTCTTTTGTTTGAGATAACAGTTTTATAGCCCAGGCTGGCCCAGAACCTCCTATGCAGCCAATGTTGACCTTGAACTGCTGATTCTCCGGTCCTGGGATTAGAGACTGGAGCCCACCGTGCCCCTGTGCTCTTTGCATTTTTAATCCGTCCTTGGGCTGACAGGTGAAGGGCTACAGGTGCTTTGACAGCACAGTTATCTGGAACTGGAAAACGTCAGTAGATGGATTGAGTCCCTGACCAAGATTGCTTATCCTGAGCTGGGATGTAGCTTAGTGGTAGCTCAAGTGCTCAGTGTGCACAAAACCCTGAGTGTCAGTCTCAGCACCACAGAAAAAAGAAGGAAATAAAACTTTTAAAATTGTGTGTGTGGTATACAAAAGTACATCTGTGGTAAAGGTGCTCCTTCAATGTTAGGAAAGTGAATTCAAGTTATCTTATGAAAGATAACTGTGGGGACTGGAGAGGTGGCTCAGTGGTTAAGAGCACCGACTGCTCTTCCAAAGGTCCTGAGTTCAAATCCAAGTGACCACGTGGTGGCTCACAACCAGCTGTAATGGGATCCGAAGCCCTCTTCTGGTGTATCTGAAGACAGCAACAGTGTACTCATATACATAAAATAACTAAATAAATATTAAAAAAAAGAAAAAAGAAAGATAATTATGTTTCTGATTTTCTTTTTGTCTGTGCATTTTTTTTTTTTTTTTTTTTTGGTTTTTCGAGACAGGGTTTCTCTGTATAGCCTTGGCTGTCCTGGAACTCACTTTGTAGACCAGACTGACCTTGAACTCAGAAATTCGCCTGCCTCTGCCTCCCAAGTGCTGGGATTAAAGGCATGCGCCATCACGCCCAGCTTTGTCTGTGCTTTTAGTTGTTGGTTTTGTTTCTTGTTTTGTTTTTTAAACAGGGTCTCACTCTGTAGCCTAGGTTGGCCTTGAACATGTGACACTCCTGCCTCAGTCTCCCCAGTGCTGGCATTACAGATGAGAGCTACTACACCTTCTACTTCTAATAGAAAAAGTTAGGCATTAGATCGTAGTCACTTAGGACATAGAATCCCTTTTATCCTCTAACAAAATGCGTTATTTCCACACTTCCAGGTCATTTGTCTTCCTCTGCCTTCAACTTGGAGAAAAATGAGAGCAAGCGGAATCTGGAGCTGCCACGCCTCTCAGAGACATCCATAAAGGACCGCATGGCCAAGTACCAGGCTGCGGTGTCCAAGCAGAGCAGCCCAGCCAGCTACACAGTACGTGTCCTACACCCCTGTACCACCCACAGAACGTGCAGCTAGGAAATGGGGGGGGGGTTTGACCTCTGACCCCCTTCTCATAAGCCCCGCCCCCTGTCGTCTCCATTTTCTGGTCTTGATTCTGCTCCTCCAGCTCATTCGGGCCTCGCTCATTTTCTTTGATGTCACCTGCTGTGATATCAAGATGAGCCTCTCCTGGCCCATCTGCTGGGCTTTTTTTGTTGTTGCCAAGGAAGGAGCACTATTTCATTAGTGTTTTGTTTTTGTTTTTTGGGGTTTTGTTTTGTTTTGTTTTGTTTTGTTTTGTTTTTCCGAGACAGGGTTTCTCTGTGTAGCCCTGGCTGTCCTGGAACTCACTTTGTAGACCAGACTGACCTCGAACTCAGAAATTCGCCTGCCTCTGCCTCCCGAGTGCTGGGATTAAAGGCATGCACCACCACTGCCCTGCTCATTAGCTTTAATAGGAACATCTATTTTGAGCCTTCTTTTGGTTTTGTGGTGGGTGCTTAGGGTTTAGCTCAGGCCTTTGCACATGCTAGGCCAGCATGCTACGTTGGGTTATATCTTCATCTCACTTCCCTTTTCAAGAGTATCATGGGAAATATGAAAAGCAGTAAGTGCATTGAGCACTGATGTGGAGTATTTTTAAGTTTTTCACTGAAATATTGTTCATGTAACATAAAATCACCATTTTATTGGAAGCACAGGCTGGCTAAGGAGCCTTTGCCTAGCTTGCTTGAGGCCCTGGGTCTGATCCCTAGCTCCACAGGGGGGAAAAAAAAAATCCAAGTCCACACTTTGGCGAGTTAAAGTGTATTCATAAGGTTGTACAACTATTACTGCTATCTTAAGTCCGGAACCTTTCTGACACCCCCCAAAGCAATTCCTTATTCGTCAGTCACCTGCTTCCTGCCTTCATGTGAAGCTCTGTGCAAGCCTGGACTGTGGTTCCAGGCATGCCTGAGGCTCAGGATTTAATTCCCAATATAAGGGAGCTCTATGTGGTCTACTCAGACTTTAATCCTTATGATGTCATGCTTTCCTGCAGAGAAAGAATGGTGTATTAGCAAAAGGGGACCAGGAATGACTGGAAGATGGCATGCCTGATGAATGAAAAGTTCAGTATTCCACGTCTCCCAACCCTGTAATGCCAAGAATCAAAACACATATGTGTAAACGCTCTTCCACTCGGTCACACCCTGGCCCCCAAACCTGTCATTCTTCTTGTTGTTGTTTTTGAAACAAGGTCTTTTTATTTATTTATTTATTTATTTTTAAGATTTATTTATTTATTCAATGTATGTGAGTACATTGTGGTTCTCCTAGGACACACCAGAAGAGGGCACCAAATCCCATTACAGATGGTTGTGAGCCACCGTGTGGTTGCTGGGAGTTGAACTCAACTTCTAGCCCAACTTTTATTTATTTATTTATTTATTTATTTATTTATTTATTTATTTATTATACATAAGTACACTGTAGCTGTCTTCAGACATACCAGAAGAGGGCATCAGATCTCACTTCAGATGGTTGTGAGCCACCATGTGGTTGCTGGGATTTGAACTAGTGACCTTCCGAAGAGCAGTCAGTGCTCTTAACCGCTGAGCCATCTATCCAGCCCCAAATTCTCATTTTTAAAGGATACGTATGTTTATTCCTTCTGTGATTTCAGAACACAATATCTATTAATGGCCAAAGGTCTTAACAAAGTCAGAAGAATAATACTGAGTTTTATTTGTTCCTGGACAGATTCAAGTTAATGATGAATATTCCAGAAATTAGAACTTTTCTCCCCACAGTAGTACCAAAGGACTAATTCTCTGAGAATTTCTTTTCTTTCTTTTTTCTTTCGTTATTGATTGAAATCACAGCTTCACACCTCCTAGACGAGAGCACACCCTCCTCTCTTACTCCAGTTTCTCTCAGTAGCTTTAGCAAGAGACAGTGTGTGTGCACTGACACAGTGTGTGTGCGCTGATACAGTGTGTGTGTGCTGATACAGTGTGTGTGCACTGATACAGTGTGTGTGTGCTGATACAGTGTGTGTGTGCTGATACAGTGTGTGTGTGCTGAGGTTTCCTGAGTGTTGAAAGTGTGTGGAGTTAGGCTTCCCTTAGAACATAGCTCCAGAGATGCAGAAAGATGCAGAATTTTGCTTCCTGCCTCTTACTGGAGGTGTCTATCTGTCTGTGCCTTCCTACTGCAAACAAAAATCCCAGATGACTCCTCAGGTGGGAGAACCCGTTCAGTGACCTTGTTTTTGAGTGTGTTTTGCACACTGGCAGGAGCAGCAGGCATGACTGACGGTAGGTAGCAAAGCATCCCCCAATGGCCTGGCTGGGGTTTCCTTCTTCATTTTGAAATGGTCTGCTTTATCCCAGGCTGACCTCAAACTGCCTATGGAGCCAAGCCTGGCTTTTGAACTCCTGATCAGGCAACCTCCTTCCTAATAGGCACCCTTCCAGAGCAGAGACTGCCCATTCTGGAGGAGCTGACAATAGCAAGCTGGCCCCGCCCACTTTGGTTAGCCTTGCGGCTTTACATGCTTCCTTCCTCCTGAGCCTAAAGACTCATAGAGGGGCTGGAAATGTGGAAATGTGGAAATGTGGCCCAGGCCGTGTAGCCTAGTGCACAGGCTTTGTGTCTTTGTTTGTTTGTTTCGGGACAGGGTTTCTCTGTGTAGCCCTGGCTGTCCTGGAACTTACTTTGTAGACCAGGCTGGCCTCGAACTCAGAAATCCACCTGCCTGTGCCTCCCAAGTGCTGGGATTAAAGGCGTGCGCCACCACGCCTGGCTAGTGCACAGTCTTAATTTTAAGCACCAGGGCCACATCAAACTGAACACAGTGATGCTCAGGCACTTGAGAGGTGTAGGCAGGGGATCAAATTTTCAGGGTTGCGCTAGCTTCGGCAGCACATATACTAAAATTGGAATGATACAGAGAAGATTAGCCTGGCCTGTGCGCAGGGATGACAAACAAATTCATAAAGCATTTCATATTTAAAAAAAAAAAGGGGGGGTTATCTTTGGCTATATCCTGAGGCCAGCATGGACTACTTGAGAGCCTGTCAGAAAGACAGAAAGGGGCATGGGGCCATAGGAAAGAAAGCACAGTAGAGATAGGACATGCCCGTCTTCATCTCCCCCTTGGCTGGTTTTATTTTGAACTAGTAGGTTAGTTCACATCCTACTCCGAGACCGCACTGCAGTACAAGTACATGGGGTTTGGTTTATTTTTTAATGTTGAGGTTCTGTTATGAAATACAGGTCAAGGTGTGTTTTTATGAATCTTATGAGAAAAACTTGCTTCCGAAAGCTCCGTAGAAAAAGACATTTATGGTATCACTCGGTGTAATTGCGGTTTTTATATGCATCCATCATCCCTGTCTTTCTTTCCAGGCCGGGCATTTGTATCTATGGTCAGTATATTTTCTTAATTATTGGCACTTGGCATCCTCTCTTCCTGCTCCAGAATGGTCTTTTCTGGATAACACTCACAGGCTTCGCACTTTCACAAGCTGTGCTGCTAGAAGAGAGAATCACGAGAATGCGGTGTGCTGGGGGGGGGGGGGCGCCATCCACGTGGGTGTGTCTGTTTTCTGACTAGCATCCAGTTTGAGACATAGTTAACTCGGAGTCCGCACGGCTGCTTTGGTCGTTTCACTGGTCAGCGGGTTTGCTTGTGAAAGGGGGTTGATTTGACCTGAGTTCTAGGAAGAAGAATGCATTCTTTTAACGTGCCACGTCTGTCTGAAGGATGGCTGTGCAGAGACTGGGATGGTAGGCATTTTGAGTTGACAGGTTATTTTTTATTTTGTAGAATGAGCTGAAAACCAGTGAAAGCAAAACTCATAAATGGGAGCAGAAGGAGAATGTGCCCCCAGGTCCCGAGGCCTGCAGCGTCCATCAGGAAGGGAGCAAGGTAGGTCGGCACGCCAGCGGCCAGTCCCAGGGAGGCATGTGTTCTAAATTAGGTGCTTAAAATTAGAAAGGAGTCTGAGTCTCGGCTGCGGCATGGAGGAGTTTGGCAGCTGCCAGGGCGGATTGTCGTTTTTGCAGGTCACATGATTTCAGTTAGGAAGCTTTGCAGTTTATAGCTGACCAAGCGATGAGTCTTCACTGGAAATGGTTTTTCTCAGCAAATGCCCAGAAAGTGAAAGACTAAAGCTGTTTATAAAAACCTGACCAGAGATGTCATTTTTATTTTTAAAAACTTGTTTGAGATTTACTTTATTGAACGTGTTTAATGTTTTGCCTGGGTGTGTGTATGTGTACTGTGTGAGTGGCTGGTGCCCTCAGAGTCAGGAGGAGGAATTACAGATGTGGGTCCTCTGTAAGAACAGCAAAGGCTTTAAACCTCCGATCCATCTCTCCAGCCCTGAGATATTATCTTTAAAGCACTCAGGTATACTTCTTTTTTTTTTTTTGGTTTTTCGAGACAGGGTTTCTCTGTATAGCCCTGGCTGTCCTGGAACTCACTTTGTAGACCAGGCTGGCCTCGAACTCAGAAATCCACCTGCCTCTGCCTCCCAAGTGCTGAGATTAAAGGCGTGCACCACCACGCCCGGCTCTATACTTCTTAAATATATACTTAAAGGGTTTTTTTGTTTGTTTGTTTTTTGTCAAAGAATTATTTATTTTTAAGTACATTGTAGCTGTCTTCAGACACTCCAGAAGAGGGCATCTCATCACTTTACAAGGTGGTTATAAGCCACCATTGGGTTGTTGGGAATTGAATTCAAGACCTCTGGAAGAGCAGCCAGTGTTCCTAACCACTGGGCCATCTCTCCAGCCTGCTTGTTTTGTCTTAAATTTGTTTTCAGATGAAGGTCTTTGTTGCTCAGGCTCATCTTGAACTTGTACATCCCAGAAATCCTCCTGCCTCAGCCTCTTAAATCACTGAGACTACAAGCTTTTGACATTACTCCTTTTTTAAAAAAACAAAATTATTTATTTTATGTGTTTGAGTGCTCTATCTGCATATAGACCTGAATGCCAGAAGAGGGCACCAGATCCCATTATAGATGGTTGTAAAGCCCTATGCAGTTTCTGGGAATTGAACTTAGGACCTCTGAAAGATCAGACAGTGCTCTTAACCGTTGAGCCATCTCTCCAGCCCTTGACAGCACTCTTATTTGTTTGGTCTTGGCTTTGCTACAGTAGTGATTAACCCAAAGCCGTGTGCACAGTAGGCACGTGTTCCACCACTGAGTTACATCTCCAGGGCGCTTTAGGATCCTAGGTGGTTTGTTAAGCATAGGAAACTAAAGGCTGAGCCAGGTACAGTAGCAGATACCAGTAACCCTAGAAGCAATGAAGGAAGCAAAGACCAGAAGAGCGTGAGTCTGTTTAAAACACAAAAAGCGGCACACAAGTCTTTATTCTTATTCAGGTTCTCCCTCCCTCCTCTCTTCTCTCTCTCTTTCTCTCCCCCTCCCCCCTTACTTCCCAAGCCATGTGGCCTTCATGTGCAGGAGCACTATCAAGCTAGCCCTCTAGCAAGTTAACTATCAAGAATCATTAAGGTAGGTTCCCTGTGAGACGGTGGGGTCATGGAGTTCAGAGCTAGCTAAGCTGACTTCTTCAGGAAAATGGTGTCTGAGCCAAGCCTTGAGGAATGTGCAGGCATAGGCCAAGGGTGTGGAGAAGTGGCATATTAAAAAAAAAGAAGAAGAAGAAGAAGAAGAAGAAGAAGAATAGACACACGCAGGCATAGCTGAGTGCAGAGACCCAGGACTGACCTCTTAGGAATGGCTGATTGATTTGGCAAGGTGTTTGTAGTAAATAGTCAGGAACGAGAGACAGGCAGAAAGAAGAGGCCAGGGCAAGATCTGGAAAAGCCTTCTAGGCCGATCAGACATCGGTGGAAAGGCATGGGGACTGTTTCAGCAAATCACAATTAGATGGATGGCTTAGTTGCAGCAGGTAACAACTTTATGTAGAGAGTGTACTTGACAGTCATAGACTCCTCAAATGTCAGACTTGGCTGGAGAGATGCCTCTGTAGCTAAGAGTACTGGCTACTCTTCAGAGGATCAGGGTTCAATTCCTACCACCAACATAGCCGCTCACATCTGTGTGTAACTCCAATTGCAGGGGAGCCAGCACTCTCTTCTGAACGTATATAGTGTACATACATAAATGCAGGCAAAGCACTCCTACATAGAAAATAAAACAGGATCTTATAAAATAGATAATAAACTGTATAAGTGGGCTCTTTTTCTTTCTTTTTTTTAAGATTTATTTATTATTATTATTTTTTTAAGATTTATTTTATTTATTATATGTAAGTTCACTGTAGCTGTCTTCAGACACTCCAGAAGAGGGCGCCAGATCTCATTACGGATGGTTGTGAGCCACCATGTGGATGCTGGGATTTGAACTTATCACCTTCGGAAGAGCAGTCAGGTGCTCTTACCCGCTGAGCCATCTCACCAGCCCAGATTTATTTATTATTATACATAAGTTCACTGTAGCTGACTTCAGATACACCAGAAGAGGGTGGTCAGATCTCATTATGGATGGTTGTGAGCCACCATGTGGTGCTGACATTTGAACTCAGGACCTTTGGAAGAGCAGTCAGTGCTCTTACCCACTGAGCCATCTCACCAGCCCTCTTTCTTTCTTTTTTAAAATGTTTTTGAGACAAGTTCTCTCCCTATAGTCCTGGCTGGCTTGGAATTGCTGGGTAGACTAGGCTGGCCTGAAGCTTACAGAGATGTCTGCCTCTGCCTCTTGAGTGCTGAGACTAAAGGTGAGTTCCCCATGCCTGCCTAGTGAAAGCTGTTTCTCAAATATAACCAGGACATATGTTTGGAAATTTTCCTTATGGTCTNCCCCTCCTCTCCTCTTCCCTCCCCTCCCCTCCTCTCCTCTCCCCTCCCCTCCTCTCCTCTCCTCTCCTCTCCTCTCCTCTCCTCCCCCTACCCCTTTCTCTGAGACAGAGTATACTGTAGCCCAGGTTATCATCAAACTCACAGTATAGCAGGGGGTTATCTTCAACTCCTGATTCCCCTGCCTCCACCTCCCAAGTCTCAACCTTTCCATAAAAAACACTCGAACAGGAAAATAAGAGTAAGAGTAACCCCTGGGTTTAAATACTTTCCTTTCCCTCCCCACGGAGTATACTTGGTGCCATCTGAGGGGGTTTGTCTTGATGCCGGGGATTTTTTCTCCCTAAGATACTAAGATACGGCTTGAAAGTTCTTTATGAGGGAGATGGTAGCGGCTTGGCAGCTGAGTGCTGTCTGCGCTAGTGTTCCTCTGTAATTGAGAGGCACGTTAATATCCTCATAAAAGACATTTTGCTGCCTGTTGTTTAAATGCTCAGCTGTTCTGGGGCCGTTATTTCCCCGCAGGCTGCCAGTGACTAACTGGAGTCAGCAGGATTTTATGGCACTGGCACCAGTTTGCTCTTGTATTTTTAATGCGCTTCTTAATCCTCCTTAATCTTTTTTATTCTTGCAGGTTTCTGCAACTGAGAATAGCCTAGTGGCCCACTCTGTCCCTGCTGAAGATGACACCTGTAAGCACCGCCCCCCAGCTCTGTGGCGGGTGGGGCCCTCCTCCTCCCTGCTGTTGTCTGTGGAGGATGCACCAAATCTAGCAACCAATCTCATCAGGGTCTGGGTGTTAAGGTCTGGTGCTGGAACATCCTTCACACATTCATAGCTTAGGAAGAGGTTAAATACTGTTAGCCAGCAGTGGTGGCACACGCCGGTAACCCCAGTATTAGGAAGGGTGAGGCAGGCAGATCTCTGTGAGTTCAAGACCAGCCTGGTCTACAGAGTGAGTTCCAAGACAGCTAGGGCTACACAGAGAAACCTCATCTTGAAAAGCCAAAAAGAAAAAAAAATTAAATATGGTTAACATGAGACAAAAAGAGTATTTTAAGTTTTGAGGTTTTCATTTATTGTGCATGGGTGTTTGCCTGAACAACATCTGTGTACCACGAGCTTGTAGTATCGATCAAGGCCAGAAGATGGCATCAGATCCCTTGGGACTGGAGAAGTAGCCAGCACTCTTGACTGCTAGGCCGTGCTCCGGCCCTGACTGAAAGAATACTTTTTTTTTTTTTTTTTGAGACAGGGTTTCTCTGTATAGCCCTTGGCTGTCCTAGAACTCACTTTGTAGACCAGGCTGGCCTCGAACTCAGAAATCCTCCTGCCTCTGCCTCCCAAGTGCTGGGATTAAAGGCGTGCTCCACCACGCCCGGCTGAAAGAATACTTTTTTTTTTTAAAGATTTATTTTATTTATTATATGTAAGTACACTGTAGCTGTCTTCAGACACTCCAGAAGAGGGCACCAGATCTCATTACGGATGGTTGTGAGCCACCATGTGGATGCTGGGATTTGAACTTATCACCTTCGGAAGAGCAGTCGGGTGCTATTACCTGCTGAGCCATCTCACCAGCCAGAAAGAATACTTTTAACAACACTTCTCTCATTGAACTTATCCTATGTCTGTACTAAACTCTTCCAAGTCTGAAGCTATGTAAACGAATCTTGACATTTTACCTTAACAGAGGGTGTTCAAGAGAGATTGATTAATTTTTGAAGAAGATTTTAAAGGCCTAAGGATTTTTCTGCTTAAGTGCTAAATTTTTATACTTTTATCCTGTTTTGGAGTATTTTAAGCCCAATTTCTCAAAGATAAAAGATTTGGAGGCTAAAGAGATGGCTCAGTGGTTAACAGCACTGACTGCTCTTCTAGACATATTGAATTCAATTACCAGCAACCACATGGTGGCTCATAACCATCTGTAATGGGATCTGACACCCTCTTCAGATGTGTGTATGAAGACAGATACAGTGTACTCATATATAAATAAAAATAAATACATTAAAAAAAAAAAAAAAAAAGATTTGGGGTTGACTTGGCTCTTAACCATCTCTGATTTTGACCACAGCCTCACTACACACTGTGGGCCTGGAGCTAATCTTTCCTGCCTCCCAGTCTTATGTGTAGCAGGCACAGATGTGAGATGTGCGTAGGATACTGGGACCACTTCTGATTCTAATATTCAGGGTCTCTCTCTGAAGCCCTGGCTGTCCTGGAACTCACTCTGTAGATCAGGTTGGCCTTGGACTCACAGAGATCCCCCTGTCTCTGCCTCCCGAATGCTGGGACTGGAGATGTGCACCACTGTGGCCAGCTTGCCTTTTTTTTTAATTCTTGATAAAAGAATGAAAAGGCTTTCTTGATAATTATCACAGTTCCGGGCCAGCCAGGGCTACACAGGAGATATCTCCTATGTCAAAGAATGACTGACTCAGACTCAGCATCTATTCCCTCGTTTCCCAGCCTGGAAGTGACTAGGTTGCACAGCACCAGGAACATATCAGAATCTATACCAGCCGTCAGAGCGGCTGAGGCTTCAGAGCAGCAGTTGTTCTGCATGGTCCCAGCTGCGTGGTCCCAGCCGTGTGCTGCGGGGTGAGAAAGTCTCACTGACAGCCTGAGTCCTGCGGGGGCCCAGGACACCTTCAGTTTAGCCCCTTCTTCAACAGAGAAGTGGTATTTCTCCTGATGCTAAAAGGACTGGTCCCTGGTGGAAAGTACCCATATTTTGCTTTTTCAAATATCCCTTCCTGAGGCTTGCGTGAGCTACTCTAATATGCCTGCCTTCTGTGACTTAACCAGGTAACTCCCAGGTGAAGAGCGAGGCCCAGCAGCCTGTGCACCCTAAGCCGCTGAGTCCTGACACCAGGACCTCCAGTCTTCTGGAAAGTTCTCCCTCCAAAACAGTGAAGGTACAGTGGCACTTGCTCTCTGAGTCTTAAGTATTGCAGGTTGCTTTTTTAAGTTACTGGTATGTGTCCTGGAAGGGTATCATTTTTTTTTTTTAAGATTTTATTTATTTTATGTATGTGAGTACACTGTAGCTGTCTTCAGACACACCAGAAGAGGTCGTCAGATCTCATTATGGATGGTTGTGAGGCACCATGTGGTTGCTGGGATTTGAACTTAGGACCTTTGGAAGAGCAGCCAGTGCTCTTAACCACTGAGCCATCTCTCCAGTCCTGTGTGTTGCAATTTTTATTGCTCTGTTCAGCATTACATGTTTGTGCTTTCCTAGATGTAATACCAGTAGGAGTATGCTTAAGAGTCGCTTTCAGGGGCAGGAGAGATGGCCCACTGGTTAGAACACCTACTGTTCTTTCCAAAGACCCAGGTTCAATTCTTGCCACCCATGTGGTGGCTCATTACTCCAGTTCTGGGAGGTCTACCGTCAATCCTCTTCTGGCCTCCTGGGGTACCAGGAATGCATGTGGCGCACATTTATACATGCAGGCAAAGCATTCATACACAGAACATCACATTAAAGGGGGACGGGAGCTGCGGAGATAGCTCAGTGGAATGAAAACACTTGCTGCATAGCCATAAGACTTGGATCTGGCTCTCCCAGCACCCACATAAAAAGCTGGGCATGGCCAGGCAGTGGTGGCGCACGCCTTTAATCCCAGCACTTGGGAGGCAGAGGCAGGCGGATTTCTGAGTTCGAGTCCAGCCTGGTCTACAGAGTGAGTTCCAGGACAGCCAGGGCTACACAGAGAAACCCTGTCTCGGGGGGAAAAAAAAAAGCTGGGCATGGACTGTAAACCCAGTGCTGGAGAGGCAGAGACTGGAAAATATCTGGGGTCACTGGCCAGCCAGTCTAGCCAAATAAAGAAGATGAGGAGTGACTTAGGAAGATACCTGGCATTGACCTCTGACCTCCACACGCACCTTCACACACACACCAACGCACACATACAAAAAGAATCAGTTTTCCCCCTACAATTCATGTTAATAGACTTGTAAGTGCATGTTGGTCAGTGCAGAGCCACTTCTGTTAGGAGTGGTAACTGGGGGGATGGAGAGATGGCTCAGCGGTTAAGAGCACTGACTGCTCTTCCAAAGGTCCTGAGTTCAAATCCTAGCAACCATCTGTAATGAGATCTGATGCCCTCTTCTGGAATGTCTGAAGACAGCTACAGTGTACTTACATATATTAAATAAATAAATCTTTAAAAAAAAAAAAACCAGGAGTGGTAACTCGTGACAGCCACACATCCTTCACTTGGCCTCTGTGCAGCTGGGTTTTGTTTCTTTGTTTTTAGGACTATTTATTTTGTGTATATGAGTACACTGTAGCTGTCTTCAGACACCCCAGAAGAGGACATCAGACCCCATTGCAGATGGTTGTGAGCCACTATGTGGTTGCTGGGAATTGAACTCAGGGCCTCTGGAAAAGCAGCCAGTGTTCTTAACCAATGAGCCATCTCTCTCTCTCTCTCTCTAGCCCTGGGCTTTATTTTTAAAGATTTCAGCTTGGGAGAAAATTAAAGGTATACTGGGTTTAAGGCAGTCCATGCTGTTCCTGCACCATGGACACGTGTGCTGTGAGGATTGGGGTCCATGATTTTGGTGAACCTGTTAGTTCACAAAAAGGATGAAGGAAACAACATGAATAGGTGTCTGGACCCAAAAGAGGAAGCAGAGGAATCTAGCATTCCAAGGGCAGATTAGGAGGCCAAAGAGCAAAGAGAGCAAACAAGAAGAAATGTTTAAAGGAAGCAGAAAATCACGAGGAGGGCGTGGTTTATAGAACAGAAGCTGAAGAAAGGAACAAGAGAAAATGGGTGCAGAAGAAATGAACTGAGAGGCTCCAGGTGTAGCTGGGTGTCCGAGCACGGGGCTCGCAGGCACAGGCTATGTCTGGCACCAATGCAGACAAAAGAGAGAGGAACAGAGTCACAGAGTCACAGGCATTGAATGTGCACCTGTGTTCTCCCTGACCTTCTGAGCCTAGCCAGGTAGCCTGTTCCATGCCCTGTGATTACTTCCCCTGCACCGTCTGTCGGAAGGTCAATGTTTGGCTCTGAATCAAAAATAGATTTAAAGCAAGTAGTGGGTGGCTAGAGAGATGTGTACGAGCACCTCTGGCAGAGGACCTGAGTTAGATTCCCAGCACCCACATTCGGTAGCTTATAGCTGTCCTTAACTCCATTTCCAAGGAGATTTACGCCTCTGGTTTCCTTGGGCATCTGCAGCCACAGAAACACGCCCCACACAGACATGCACANGGAGGGAGTGCTGCTTACTGCTTTGCTCCTTGTGGCTTGCTCAGCCTGCTTTCTTATAGAACCCAGAGTTACCAGCCCAAGGGTGACCCCACCCACACAATGGGCTACCTGCTCCCCCACCCCACCCCACCCCCAATAAATCACTAAGAAGCTTGTTTACAGCCCAGTCTTATGGCGACATTTTCTTAATTTGAGTGTCCTCCTCCCAGATGACTCTAGTGTGTCGAGTCAGCGTGTAATTTGCCAGCACTACCAGTGAAATGGCTCCTCGGCTGCTCGAGGCCCACGTGAAAAGGACCAACTCTTGCAAGCTGTCCTTTGAATGCTTATACTGTGTTTCAATGCCCCCCACCACTACACACATGCAAACTTAAATGAATAAGAAAATGGTACTAAAACTAGGGATAGTGGCACATGTTAAGGCAGTGAGATAGCAAATTCTGACCTAGCCTGGGCTATGCATTGAAGCTGACTCTATCTATATAAAACAATCACTAATAAGACTGACCTGGTTATGGATTCTGTGTCGAGCCCTGGTTTATCCAAGAACTAATATCTGGTCTTGATAACATTATTCCTCAATATGGACTTGCCTGTTTGCCCAGATGTAATTAGGGTTGTTTATGCTGGCCCAGTGTTGGGTTGAATTACCTTCTGATTCAGGTTCCAGGCCCTGAGCCAATGAGGGCTGTGTAGGAGCGCATCACATAGGCATTCCTCAGTTGGTCAGAGACAATGTGTGGCTTTCTCCATGGGCTCCTTTGTCTCTGGTCATCAGCAGTAGCCTTTACACACCCACTTCGGGGTTTGAGGCCTGTGGGAAAGACTAAAGTACGTTGCTCAGCTCCCCGTGTTTGTCAGTAGTCCAAAGCTCAAAAGGTGGACAGAACCTTGCATGGGACTTATTTTATCTCCCCTTTATTTAAGGGCTGTTTGTTTCCTTTTGCTTAAAGTCTTCCTGCAGTCTGTAAGCAAGAGAAATACTTTCAGTAAATGTGTCTGGAAACAGCTGCTGATGTAACTGGTCTCATGTCATGGCTCTAGACTTTGCATCAGAAGTCAGTTCTTTACTTTGGGAAATTACATGTAGCAAAGAATACATTTGTTCACTCAAAATAGATTTTTTGAGTCCCCCGCATCCTGAGGTGGAGGGATCTGTTCTTAGTGCCTGCCTGTTACTGAAAACTAGGCCATCCAAAGCAGAGAACTCAGATAATTTTAAAGTTTAGTTTTTTAATGTAAAAACTGAAGGTGGCTGGGGAGTTGGCTCAGTGGTTTAGAGCACTGAGTGCTCTTGCAGAGGATCCTGGTTGGATTCTCAGCACTCACAGAGTGGCTCACAAATATCAGTAATTCTAGTTCAGGGGATCCAGTACCCTCCTTGAGCACCAGGCACACATACAATGCACATAACATACATGGAGATAAAGCACTCATATACATAAAATAAAAATAAATATTGTCGGGCATGATGTCACACTCCTTTTATCCCAGCTCTCCAATGTTTGGCCTACATGGATGTTTGCCGTGTGCCTGGTCCCTGTGGAGGTCAGAAGAAAGCAACAGAGCTCCTAGAACAGTAATCACAGGTGGTTGTGAGACACCGTGTGGATGCGGGGAATCGAACCCGAGTTCTCTGCTAGAGTAGCCAGGGCTCTTAACCACTGAGCCATCTCTCCAGTCCAAACCCTGGGAGTTTTTAACAACCTTTCAAAAATTGTTTTGTGATAGATTTCACTACTCATCTCAGCCTGGCCTCACTCGGCTGTACACTTAAGCTAGCCTTCAACTTGTAGTCCTGCTGTGTCTGCCTCCCATGTACTAAGATTATAGGCATTTACCACCAGGCCATGGCGCCCCAAGTTTTCAATGATTAATGATGGGGTGTAGGAGAAAGACCAAGACCCAGGAGAGAAGAAAAGGCAAGAGAATGTGTGTCCAGCCCTGAGGGTCACCGGTTTGTCCCCAGCTTCCTCAGATGCTCCTGCTGATGAATGGGGAAAGAAAGCACAGCGTGGGGCTGGAGAGATGGCTCAGCGGCTGAGAGCACTGGCTGCTCTTCCAGGGGTCATGAGTTCAAATGCCAGCAACCACATGGTGGCTCACAACCATCTATAGGGGCATCTGATGCCCTTTTTTTGGTTTGGTTTTGGTTTTGGTTTTGGTTTTCTGAGACAGGGTCTCTCTGTGTAGCCCTGGCTGTCCTGGAACTCATTCTGTAGACCAGGCTGGCCTCGAACTCAGAAGTCTGCCTGCCTCTGCCTTCCAAGTGCTGGGATCAAAGGCGTGCGCCACCACTGCCCGGCTCTGATGCCCTCTTGATGCAGGCCGATGTATATGCAGCAGAGCACTCATACATTAGATAAATAAAGTTAAAAGAAAGAAAGAGAGGGAGACAAAGAAAAGAAAGCAAGCAAGCACAACATGCCGTTTGGAAGGACATCCTTTGAGGTGCCCCTTCTTATATCTGTCTTGCTGTCTTCTGTGGGCAGGGATAAGAGGCTTTGTGGGTTTATTGTATGGTGTGGGAGATGTAGAACCTCATGCATGATAAGCAAGCTTTTCCCAGCGAGGTCCCTGCTGCCCCCAGCCTGGTTTCATATTCTTTTACAAAGCTAGGAGAATCACTACCGAAGGTCACCAGGATCCTGCAGATGCTGTCCCAGCTTACTGGCCTCCTTGTGGAGATAATCTGTTAGAGACATTCTATGCGGGATTTGAATGGTGCTGAGAACGGTTTCACAGAGAGTTTCACTCAGAAGTTGCGGGCTACACAGACAGAGCTGCCCTCAGCCGTGTCCTGTGTGACAGAGAATTCCAGGTTTTGTTTGTTTGTTTGTTTGTTTGTTTTTCAAGACAGGGTTTCTCTGTATAGTGCTGGCTGTCCTGGAACTCACTTTGTAGACCAGGCTGGCCTCGAGCTCAGAAATCCACCTGCCTCTGCCTCCGAATTCCAGGTTTATTACCTAGCCATTTTGCACAAACCGGAAGAATGAACAGCATTTGCGGTATTCATCCGATGACTTGGAGGTCTGACCTCTGGGTAGAATTCTTTCCGGTTTCATTATGTCCACCGACCTAGCTTCCCTATCCGTTGCCAGCCGTTTTCCACCCCCCTCACCCCTCCTCATTGGTGGATATGCCGCCTACACATCTGTCTTCATCTGACTGACAGGATACAGATGAAGGCAGGTAGATGTGCTGGAAACTAATTTAAAGCAGGTAGCTGCCCATCAGTGAAGGTCTGTGACGGTCTTCATGTGGGGAAGACTGTGTTGGTTAATATAAGTTACTTATAGATTGCCTCATTCATTCAAGAAGGTCCTGAAGATAATATCTCCACATTTGAATCTGAAATCAAGTGAAGACTCCAGTGTGTTAGATGCGTGAGGGTGAGAGTGTTTGTCCTGGATTAGCATCTGTCCTCTTCTCCAAAGAGAGCACGGGAGTGTTTAGAAAACACTCCGTTGGTGTGAGTTAGGAATTATGGGTTGTTTTTTTTTTAAAGATTTATTTTATTTATTATATGTAAGTACACTGTAGTTGTCTTCAGACACTCCAGAAGAGGGCGCCAGATCTCGTTACGGATGGTTGTGAGCCACCATGTGGATGCTGGGATTTGAACTTATCACCTTCGGAAGAGCAGTCGGGTGCTCTTACCCACTGAGCCATCTCACCAGCCCGGAATTATGGGTTTTAATTCTCATTCTATCCCTGACTGTTTGTATTCTTGGTCGGGTATCTGATCCCCCTGATACTTTAGTGTATCTATGTGTGAGAAGCGAGGCAGAGAAAGAGGAATGGAAAAAAAAAACCTCTTTACTTAGTAGATGAAAGAATCTATCATAAAGATGGAGCGTGTCTAACAGTCCCACGTCGGCAGGGTTCTGGGCATGGCTGTGTCAAGTCAACCTATGGTGGAGGCATGGATGGGCAGGATGTATGCCCGACCTTGGATAATGAGAGCATTTCAAGCATTGACTATGCTTCCTGTTGCCTGAATAGACATTAGGGAAATTACAGAAAAGTGGCTGAGCGCCCAGGACGGAGAATTAAGTGGAAGGCACAACACAGCCGCTATCACTTGGCATATGAGCGTGCCGGGAGCCTCTGCTGTTGTTTTTATGACAGTGTAGGGTCCCTCGCTACACAAGCCTTAAATAACAGCAGAAAAACACCCTGAGACTTGGACAGAAGCAGCAGGAAGCAGCAGGCCCTGTGCTCAGCCGGTTGTGTGAGACAGCAGGCTGTGGAGTTGATGTCAAGGAGGGGGTGACTTTTCACTTGGGTGTGGGAGGCTTCAATGAAGAAAATGGCTGCGGGTCAGGTGTGGGAGGTAATAAAGTCCTAACAAAGCGGCTGTGGGTCAGGTGTGGGAGGTAATGCAGTCTGAACAATCATGAGCAAGACACTCCTTGTGTGGGTGAAGGTTCATAAACGCCTTCTAGATCCTAATCCTGAGATTGGCTGTGCCCCAGATGGGTCTGAGCGGGGCGGGGTTTCGCCTCCCTGGGCAGAGTTAGAATGTGGTCTCACTCTCGGATCTGAGTCCGAGTGGGACCTCTGCTGCAGCTGCGTTCTCCGGGGCACATGGAATGCTGTGTATTCATTAAAGGTTCCTATTTGTCTCTTCCAGCCTCTGCGTCCTGCTCCTGGCACCTAATCTCTGTTCCTGCCTTCCACTTTCCTCCTAATGTGAGCAAAACCTTCACTGTCTCTCAAGTTTCTTCTCTCTATTCCCTGGGCTGCACCCTGCTACTGTTTGTTCCTTCTTTGTGTATGGTGCCTGTGTGAGTGCATATGTATGAATGTGTGTGTGCCTGCATGCGAGTGTGTGAGTGTGTGTGTGCATGCATGTGTGTGTGTGTGCATGTGTGTGTGTATATTCATGTGTCTACACACATGCTCTCAGTGTCCCTTCCCCTTGTTCTCCCAATTCTATTTCTTTTGTTGTTGCTGTTGTTTTTCGAGACTGGGTTTCTCTGTATAGCCCTGGCTGTCCTGGAACTCACTCTGTACACCAGGCTGGCCTCGAACTCAGAAATCTGCCTGCCTCTACCTCCCAAGTGCTGGGATTAAAGGCTTGTGCCACCACTGCCTGGCTCCAATTCTATTTCGACTGTTAAGAATACAGGATCCCCTCTTTGCAACTGAAAAAGATTATCAATCTGAAAAGCACATTTATCCCATTACTTACTCAACTTGAATCATGAATTGGACAGGTTCTCAAGTAGCTCCAAGTACCATCATTCTCAAATTTTATTGTGTGTGTGTGTGTTCTTTTTTAAAGATTTATCTATTTTATGTATATGTGTACACCGTAGCTATCTTCAGACACACCAGAAGAGGGCATTAGATCCCACTACAGATGGTTTTGAGCCACCATGTGGTTGCTGGGAATTGAACTCAGGACCTCTGGAAGAGCAGTCAGTCAGTGCTCTTAACCACTGAGCCATTTCTCTAGCCCTTATTCTGCATTTTAATGGAGGTCCTGCTTTCTGGGCAAAATAAAACAACAACAACAAACCCAAAAAACCAAACACACACACACACACACACACACACACACACACACACACACACACACAAACCCATATAGTCCTTTTAGAGAAAACCTTATTAAAATGGGACAACAGTATATCCAGTTGTGTCTATAAAAAAAATGAAACCTGTTATTCAAATAATGCCCTAGTGACTGCCCACAGTTCTTTGCTGTGACCTGGGCCACCCTTAGGTACTTCCCTCATGACTGGTACACTGAGCTAGCCTCTGGCCTTTGGTGGTTTAACTTCTCAGGACTCTGCCCTAATGAATGGGGTTACCCTTCCTTCCATTACACTCTGACTCTTATTCCTGAGCCCTCGAAACACTGTGCAAGTGTTCGTCCGTTGTTTTTGTAAGCTTTGCTTTATAGATCTTCACTTGCATTTCACGTCTGTTTTCTGCTTCCATTTCCTACTAGATCTGCTTGGAGAACAATCTGTCCTCACTGATTTTTGTCCCTGTAGGGAATAAATAGTCAGTGTGATGTTTTTACGTGTCTCTCTTCAGGGCTGACTGGTTGGTCAGTGTGGTTTATTTGCTATGGGGTCCCACTCGGCTTGGTGGGCACTTGCTATATAGACCAGAATATCCTTGAGTTTGCAGCCATCCTCTTGCAGGTGCCTCCCAAGGGCTGGGATGCTAGGCCTAAGTTTCCATACCCAACTAGGGTTTTTTTGTTGGTGGTGGTTTTTTTGGGTTTTGGGTTTTTTTTTTTTTTTTTTTTTTTTTTTTTTTTTTTTTTTTTTTTTTTTTTTTTTTTTTTTTTTTTTTTGGTTTTTTGAGACAGGGTTTTTCTGTATAGCCCTGACTGTCCTGTTTTTTAAATCTCAAGTCTGCTCCACTCATAACCTGGTCCTTTTAGGCTTAGCTAAATTCAGGGAATAACTTGCGTTATCTTTACTTTTTCTGCTGAGAGCCCAGGTTCACCTTAGGCCCACACCGCTGGGGGCCTGTGAGAGTTACCTGGCCACTATATGCTATCTTCCTCTATTGGCTGACATATTTGTGTTGGAGCAAGTCAGAGTATTCACACTCAGGAGTAGAGACTTCTGAGTCCTACCACCATCCACAACATAACACTTTTTTTTTTTTTAATCATGTAAACGTTTTCAGTATCTATTTAGAATTCTGCCTTTTATCAGGGCTACAATAGCAAGTCTATATATATATATATATATATATATATATTGGAGGGAGGGCTTTAGGGCCTCATGGATCACTGGCTTGCCCCAAACTTGTTGTATATATAGCTATGGATGACCTTGAACTTAAGACTCCTGCTTCCACCACTCAAGGGCTGTACCACCATGCCCAGTTTTATTCATTGTTGAGCAGTGAACCAGGCTTTGTAGGAGCTGGGCAAGCTCTGCCGACTCAGCACCATCCTCAGGCCCTGGTTCTCACGGGCTCAGCACCATCCTCAGGCCCTGGTTCTCACGGGCTCAGCACCATCCTCAGGCCCTGGTTCTCACGGGCTCAGCACCATCCTCAGGCCCTGGTTCTCACGGGCTCAGCACCATCCTCAGGCCCTGGTTCTCACGGGCTCAGCACCATCCTCAGGCCCTGGTTCTCATGGGCTCAGCACCATCCTCAGGCCCTGGTTCTCATGGGCTCAGAAGTCAAATTATTGTGTTGATCAACGTGACAACTCTTTTTTTTTAATATGATTTTTAATTTTTTAAAATTATTTATCTTATTCATATGAGTACACTACAGCTGTCTTCAGGCACACCAGAAGAGGGCATAAGATCCCATTACAGATGGTTGTGAGCCATCCTGTGGATGCTGAGAATTGAACTCGGGACCTCGGGAAGAGTAGTCAGTGCTTTGAACCACTGAGCCATCTCTCCAGCTGACTACTCTTAATGCTCAGTTTGCAGGTAGTTCAGGAATTCTCAGTCATTAAGGAAGACATTGCCTAGGGTAGTGCTTTTCTTCTCAGTTAGTTTTCAGACAGTGTAAACAATGTAGCTAGCGGTAGGAGGCCAAGCTTCTTTCTGGAAGCCCAATAAAGTAGTTTGTTTCTCTTACAAATTACCCCATCTGTGTGTCAGTTAAGGTTTGCTTAAAAGTATGCCTAGCTTGGGGCTGGCAGGATGGCTCTGCAGGTAAAGGCACTTACTGCCAAGCTTAGGGACCTAAGCTTGATCCTCAGAATCCATATGACAGAAGGGGAGACCGAACTCCCCAGAGTTGTCTTGTGACCGCCACACATGCACAGTGATGTGTTCACATGTCCACTGATAAAATAAAATAATAGTAAACATTTTTTTTAAAGATTTATTTTACTTATTATATGTAAGTACACTGTTGCTGTCTTCAGACACTGCAGAAGAGGGCGCCAGATCTTGTTACAGATGGTTGTGAGCCACCATGTGGTTGCTGGGATTTGAACTTATCACCTTTGGAAGAGCAGTCGGGTGCTCTTAGCTGCTGAGCCATCTCACCAGCCCCAATAGTAAACATTTTAAAAGTTTTTTTTTTTTTAATATGCTACACACATTTAGATGTAGTGGTGTATACATACAGTCTTGGCACGTGGGAAGTAGAGGCAAGAATGGTCAAGGTCGTCCATGGGAACACAATGGGTCTGAGGGCAGCTTGGGCTACATGCGAACCTGTCTTTGAAAAACTAGAATAAAACCTGTCCAGAGAGTAACAAAAGATACTCCTCTGGAATTAAAATACCAATCCCTAATTCCCAAAGTGTAATACTTTCCCTTGAGTGTCAGACCCTGGCCCCTCAACACTTACACCCGGTTGTTATAATCACCTTCTCTCAGCCTGGGTGGCAGAACCCCCTATCCCCCAAAACTGTTAAAATCACCTCCTTTCTGCCACTTGAGTCAAACTTCCTCCTTCTGTGTTACAATTTCATTTTCTCCTACTCCAGCTCTCCATCCGCAGTGTATCTGTGGTGTATGTATGTGTGTGTGCACGTGCACACGCCTGCCTGTGCCTATGCCTGTGTCTGTGTCTCAGCCTGTCTACACCTTACTCTGCAGTACAACCCAAGCCCCCCTGCCCTCAAAGGCGTCTACACTTAGGGCAGCCACATGGCTTGGTACAGAAATCCAGGAGAGCCTCCCAGCTCTACCAAGCCAGCCCGTAGAATCTGAGCAGGGTGTAGTTCCTTTGAGAATGGCCCTTAGATAAATGAAATCCTAGGCCCATCTCGGCAGGGACCAAGGCATCAGTGCTGAGGCTGAAGTTGTCTGCTTCCTTCTCTAGAAGTTTCAGGCGCCGGCCAAGGAGAGCTGCGTGGAGTGTCAGAAGACAGTGTACCCCATGGAACGGCTCCTGGCCAACCAGCAGGTGTTTCACATCAGCTGTTTCCGATGCTCCTACTGCAACAACAAGCTCAGGTGAGCCAGACCCAAGCGGGCCTCTGTCTGCAGAGTGGGCACGCAGAGGGACACAGGCACTAAAAGCGATTGGATTAACACTGCTGGGGCCTCTGGTAAAGCAGAAAGCACTATTTAGTGACAGGTCCTTTGCATGAATGATGATGTCGTTGGGAATGTTTTGATGCCTTGGTGTGTTAGAACCGAAGCCTAAATCTGTGAACTGCTAGTGAAGCCCCTCATATGAACTGCTAGTGAAGCCCCTCATTTGTGACCAGGTTAGCAGAATGTCTTCCTGTGGCCTTATCGAACCATAAGCCATTAAATCCCAAGGTATAAAAGGAATTTAATTTTTTAAAGATTTATTTATTTATTATTACAGTAAGTACACTGTAGCTGGCTTCAGACACACCAGAAGAGGGCATCAGATCTCCCAGGAATTTAATTTAAAAAATAGATAGATAGGGCTGGTGAGATGGCTCAGCGGGTAAGAGCACCCGACTGCTCTTCCGAAGGTGATAAGTTCAAATCCCAGCAACCACATGGTGGCTCACAACCATCCGATCTGGCTCCCTCTTCTGGAGTGTCTGAAGACAGCTACAGTGTACTTACATATAATAAATAAAATAAATCTTTAAAAAAAAATAGATAGATAGATAGATAGATGTTTTGCCTGCACGTGTGTCTACAAAGGCTAAAAGGAAAGTACTAGATCCACTGGAGACGCTGTGAGCCACCATCAGGGTGCTGCTGGGAATCAAACCCGGGTCCACTGAGCCATCTCTCCAGCCCCTGTTAAATGAGCCTTTACAAGCTATTATATGGTGGCCTGGGCTTGGTGGCACACATCTTTAATTCCAACACTCAAGAGGCAGGGCAGGTGGATCTCTGTGACTTCAAGTCTAGCCTGTTCTACATAGTAAGTTCCAGGCCAGCTAGAGCTATCTAGTGATTCTATATTTGAATTAAAAAAAAAAAAAGTTAAACTGAATAAAGATCCCAGCAACCACATGGCTCACAACCATCTGTAATGAGATCTGATGCCCTCTTCTGGTGTGTCTGAAGGAAGCTACAGTGTACTTATATAAATAAAAATCTTAAAAAAAAAAAAAAAAGTTAAACTGAATAAAGTGTTGCCTCCTGCTCCCTCTCTGTCAGCATGGTGCTCTTATCCAGCCAGGAACAGACACGAAGTACCAAATATGTACAGCACACTGTATCCATTCTTACACTGTTGTGATTTTAAAATTAGCACAGATGATAAACCAAGAAGAAAATTATATGACTTACAGGTTATAAATGTTGAGGAAATGAGTGATTGGAGCCATAAGGTTAAGACAGACTTACAGGAAAACTAATTTTTAAACATTTTGACTGAAGAGAATAAAATCACTTGAAAAGGAGGAATTACATACCAGTTAGGAGAGTGACCAGTGAAGGTTTACTGGTCACTAGGGAATGAGCATGTTCTGGGTAAAGGTAAAGACAATCATGGTGCTGCACACCTGAGATCTTAGCATTCGGGAGACTGAGTTTCAAGTTCAAGGCCAGCCTGGGTTACATAGTGAGTTTAGGCCCTCCCTGGAAAAAAATAAAACTAAAAAAAAGCCTTAAAAGAGGGTAAGATATTACGATAGGTCATTTATGTGTTTTAAAAGGTATTTTCCTTGGACTAGGGTTATAGCTCAGTTAATACAGTGTTTGCCTGGTATGTATGTATAAGACCCTACACACTGACAGTATCTACCCTCCAAAGGGGAAGGAGGTTTCTCACCATCTTCAGAAGATACTGGCGCTCCCAGATTGAAGCCTGCTGCCGTAACTGAGAGTATAATAAAGGAAGATTCCCTGACTTGGTGTTTTCTCTTTTGGTGACAGTCTAGGAACATACGCATCCTTACATGGACGAATCTACTGTAAACCTCACTTCAATCAACTCTTCAAGTCCAAAGGCAACTATGATGAAGGCTTTGGGCACAAGCCGCATAAGGATCTGTGGGCAAGCAAAAGTGACAATGAAGAGACTTTGGGGAGACCAGCCCAGCCGCCTAATGCAGGGGAGACCCCCCATAGCCCGGGTGTAGAAGATGCCCCCATAGCCAAGGTCGGCGTGCTCGCTGCAAGTATGGAAGCCAAGGCCTCTTCTCAGAGGGAGAGGGAGGATAAACCTGCGGAGACCAAGAAGCTGAGGATCGCCTGGCCTCCGCCAGCCGAGCTGGGCAGCTCAGGAAGTGCCCTGGAGGAAGGGATCAAAGTATCGAAGCCCAAGTGGCCTCCGGAGGATGACACCTGCAAGACGGAGACCCCCGAGGATGTAGATCTGGATCTGAAGAAGCTGCGGCGGTCTTCATCCCTGAAGGAGAGAAGCCGCCCGTTCACTGTAGCAGCTTCCTTCCGAACCTCTTCCATCAAGAGCCCCAAGACCTCGTCGCCATCTCTTAGGAAAGGTTGGAGCGAGTCCGAGCAGAGTGAGGAGTTTGGAGGAGGGATAGCGATGGAAAGGAAACAAACGGAAAATGCCAGACCCTCTGGGGAGAAAGAGAATGTGGGGAAATCACGCTGGCAGAGCGAGGACACTGCCGCGGAGGAGGAAGCGCCAAGGAGCAAGGACCGTCGTTCTTTTGAGCTGGAGAGTGAGAATTTTCTAGAAAACGGTGAAAACATAGCTGAAGATGACAACCATGGGCGCGCACAGCAGTCTCCGTTAGAACCCGAGGCTCCGGGTTGGTCTGGCTTTGTAGCCACCACGGCTGCTAAAGAATTCACTACCCAGAATCAAAAATCCCAAGATGTCGGGTTCTGGGAGGGGGAAGTGGCCCGAGAGCTGTCTGTGGAGGAGCAGATAAAGAGAAACCGGTACTATGACGAGGACGAGGATGAGGAATGACCGGCCGCCCAGGTGCCAGTCTTAGGTTCTGGTTAGCAGCTCACTGCCCTTTATTAAGTGGTTCGCAGAAACAGGCAGCTTGGCGCCAAAGGTCATTCATGTGGGAGCAACTTTGGAAATGAATTCCCGCTAGCAAAACAAGACAAAAATGAGCAAAAACAAAACAAACACACCCAAAACCAATTCTAAGTGCATTGTCAAAACACCGTCTTAAGCCTGGTATGGTGGCACACACCAGAGGCAGAGGCAGAGGCAGGTAGGTCTCTCTGAGTTCCAGAACAGCCAGGGCAACATAGAGAAACCTTGCCTCAAAACAAAACAAAAGAATCCCTCCATGTTAGCAGGGAAAGGCTAAGCAGGGATTTCTCTCACTGATGCTGCCTGTCATGCTCTGCATTCCCCAAAATCAAGACTGAAGTGGTTAGATATTTAGAGGCTTGTTTTCACACTACAAAGACCATTGTGGAATTAGAGACACACAGAACACATTTAGGAGCCCACCTCATGACCAGAGGCACTTTAGTATAAAGGGCACAGTGTAGCTATTTTACCAATTTCATTTTTTAGTACTCAACTGCTGAAAATCAAATATTTAGTCTTTCAAGCTTTTTAAATGCATTCTCTTCTTACTGTCTTTCATCCTACACGCTGTATTTTTAATCACTGAGGCATGAAACAGCAACCTTTAGCCAAGTGAAAGGCGCTGGTTACTGAAGCCGGAGCAGCAGCGTTCAATCCCCAAAACCTACGTAAAGGTGAGAGAGCAGCCTGCACAGAGTTGGCCACACATGCCCATCATCAACAACAACAAACAAGGTTTTTTGTTGTTGTTTTGTTTGTTTGTTTTTAAATACAACCAACCTCACAAACACGTGCAAGACAAAGAACCTACCTATCTATATACTTTGGTGTTTGGAGAGACAGGCATCGTACCCAGATAATCAGCGGCGTATGCCAGCGTGTCTCCCTGCACTCTGGGTGTTTGCCGTCTATTCTGGTGGTTTCTCACACTTTACTGAAAGCTGCAGTGTTGCTGTAAGACCTTTTGGATCACGATTCACCATGCTCCAAGTAAAACACAACCTGAGATCAGAGCTGGGAAGCCTCGAGGTTGAGGCGGATCTTGGCTCTGAAATGTATTGATTTTTAGGCCAGATAATTCTTCCAGGGTTGCATTAAATCACTTCTCGGTCTGTCTTCTTAGGCCATGTCCTATTTTGATTCATTGTAGTGATAAAACACTGTGCAGGATCAACTCAGAGAAGAGTTTGTCTCCACTCACAGGCCGCACGCACCTGCATGGTCAAGGGAAGCAAGGCCAGAACCTGGGGGCAAGAGCTCATGCAGACCGTGTGGGAACACTGCTGGCTGACTTCATCTCTGTGGCTTACTCAACTGGTTTTCTTACACCACCCAGGGCCACTTGGCCAGGGGTGACACTGCTCACAACAAAAACAGACAAGGCCCACAGGCGCATCGGTTAGAGGCCTCAGCTGAGTCCACATCCAGGTGACTCTGTCAGGCTGGTAACCCTGAGGAGCACAGGTGGTTTTCTCTGGTATTAAGGCTTTAGAACATTATAAAGGAGTGCATTTCTTGTATGTAACTGATATCCCAAATTATGTGTATGGCAGGGTGGGGTTTTTGCATATGTAGTGATTTAGCTCTGTTTTAGAGATGTAAAATATTCTGTTTCCTTATGGCCTTGTTTAGCCTAAAACATTTGTATTCAATAAAGCTTTTAATTTACATTCTGAGTGTCCACACTGCTCTTATTCCCCTGTCTCTTTACACAGGGTCTCTCTGGACCTGCTTCTATTGAGCAGTTTTTAGGGGGAAAGTGATGTGAGTCCATTTGACCACTAGATGGCAATGTAGAACCGAATCGTGCACTTTTCATCTACTCTAAAGAAGATTGGGGGGGGAGGGCTGCAAGTAATTTGGCAAGAGAATTCGTGTGTGCATTCAAAAACTGTGTGTTTTACCAATTTGAATCCCAGTGGCGGATTTTACTGTTTACCGCATTCGGCAAATACCTTAACGATTGTGCCTGACACACACAACAGGATTTCCAGCCATCTCTACTGAAGTCGCACACTCTTCTTCGCTCTGGGTGTGAGCGAGTTTGGTTGATTTCTTCTATAGAATCAAGTGTTTCCTGCTGCCATTGATTCGTGGTTTTATTAATAGCCTGAAAACCAAAGGTGGTGGTAGTCCATGCCTATAATCCCAGGACTCAGGAGGCCTCTGAGACAGGAGGATTACTGAGTTGGAAGCCAGCCTAAACCACAGAGTGAGACCCGATCTCAAATAGATCAAGAGGCTGCAGAGTTGGCTCTGAATTCTAGAGTGACACAGGTTTGGTTCCAGCACCCTGTGGTGGCTCACAATCACCTGAATTCCAGCTCTACAGAGTTGGACACCCTGTACTGACATCCAGAGATATACACTTAAATAAGGATTAAAAAACAAGTTGGAGTGGTGACATGCCTGTAAATCCACCATGTGGGAGGTTAGGAGGCTGAGGCCAGCGTGCGGCCGGAAGTGCGGGGCCAGCCTGGACTACAAGAAAGACCCTGCCTAAAAAACCATCTTAGAAATTTTATTTAGTTTCCTATGATTGGATTTCTTTGGAGAGAAGTGTGCTTCAGGGCAATCTATTTATTAGATCATTCAGCATCTTCTCTCTAGTCTTCCCCCTCCCCTCCCTGAGACAGGGTTTCCTCTCCATGTAGCCCTTGATGTCCTATAACTTGCTCTACAGACTGGGGCTGGCTTTGAACTCAACAGAGATCTGCCTGCCTTTGCCTCTGCCTTCTGAGTGCTGGGATTAATGGTGTGAGCCACAATGCCCAACTCCAGCCCAGGGTTATAATTCTGAAGTCTCACTTCTGCTCTCACAGCTTCTCCGTCATCTCTCATCTTCTCTACCTCTGTTCTTGACGCCCTGCCATGTGCTGTTGGTCAGTACTGTTTATACTCCACTCCAGAGCTCTTTTCTCCCAGTAAGCTATTATGTGACTTCAGGTATATTAGCATATGATGTAGGTGTGAGACAGTTCATTTTTGTATAAATGTTGATTTTTATGTGAATGAGTATTTTGCCTGTATGTGTATCTGTGCACCAGATGCGCGGCTGGTGACCATGGAGACCAGAAGCATGGTTGCCATGGAGACCGGAAGCATCGTTGATCACCTGCAACTGGAATTAGAGATGCTTGTGGTTTGCTGTGTAGATGCTGGGAATTGAACTTGGGTCCTCTGGAGGAGCAGAAAGGATCTACTGA
This sequence comes from Mus minutoides, assembly GCA_902729485.2. Lineage (NCBI taxonomy): Eukaryota > Metazoa > Chordata > Mammalia > Rodentia > Muridae > Mus > Mus minutoides. The sequence continues at coordinate 212,719 of LR750682.1, read as the reverse complement.
ACCATTTCCCCAGCCCAAAATATTTATTTTAAAACAGCTCTTTGGTATACATATAATAAATTTGTATATTAACCAGATGGGTTTTATTTTTATATAAAGAATCAAATCTTGAATATTTGCACATTAAATTTTTTATTTTTAGATTTATTTATTTATTTATGTGTATAAATGTTTTGCCTACATGCATGTGTGTGTACCACATGAGTACTTCCTGTCCCAGAGGTCAGAAGAGGGCATCTGAGTCTCTGGAACTTAAGTTATAGGTGTTTGTGAGGCACCTTGTAGGTTCCAGGAACCAAACCTGGTTCCTCAGCAACAGCAAGTACTCTTATTTTATTGAGATGAGGGTGTCTCACAATGTAAGCCACGGCTGGTCTAGAACCCATTATGTAGACCAGGCTGACCTTGAAATCAGAGACATCCATCTACCTTCATTTCCTGAGTGCTTGTTATTGGCTCTTGGTTAAGTCAAGGCAGCTAGGCACGAGTGGAGGGTCTGACAGCTGTCAATTGAAGCTGGTCCTTAGGACTTCAGCTTATTTGAAGTAAATATTAAAGAGTATTTACAAAAGGGCCTATTATTAAAGCTGTTTAGCAATGGTTAATTCCTAGCTCTCAGGAAAAGTTGAATTCCTCAACTTGTCTCACTTTACCACCTATTTCAATAGGAATGTTTCTAGTGACCATGTTAAGAATTGCTACATGTACATGGGCGTGGTGGCGCACGCCTTTAATCCCAGCACTCGGGAGGCAGAGGCAGGTGGATTTCTGAGTTCGAGGCCAGCCTGGTCTTCAAAGTGAGTTCCAGGACAGTTGGGCTATACAGAGAAACCCTGTCTCAAAAAACCAACAACAACAAAAAAACCAAACCAAAAAAAAAAGAATTGCTACATGCACATTTGGGGAAATTTTGAATAGCATCTTAGACCAAATTCATTGTATACTGGTTCCCACATGCTCAGCTGACACATTCTTAGTGCTCAGAGTTAAAACCTCATGAACCCAGAATAGCTGTTCATATACGTGTGTGAATGTGTGTGTGTGTGTGTGTATGTGTGTGTGTGTTTCCAGACAGGGTTTCTCTGTGTAGCCTTGGCTGTCCTGAAACTTGCTCAGTAGACTAAGCTGGCCTCGAATTCCAGAGATTCGCTTGTTTCTGCTTACCCAGTGCTGGGATGAAAGGTGTGAAACACACACACACACACACACACACACACACACACACAAAAGATTGTCTATTTGACTAGTTTTTAAGACAGCCTAAAGGAAATGAGGGAGAGTGGAAAGGGTTCTCAGTCACTTAAGTTCCAAGGAGGCATAGAGGACTTTATGTAAACAGAGGATTTACAGCTTGGGGTGGGGGTTAAAACATTTGCATAAAGATTTTACAAGGTGGGGGGGGGGAGATGAAGGAATTTGCATAAAAGACTTACTAGGTGAGCACAGATCTTAAATCTCATCACTGAGGAGGCAGAGGCATGCAAACCTCTGAGTTGAGAGCCAGCTATATCTTTAGAGTGAGATCCAATATGCAGAGAAACTGTATCAGAAAAAAAAAAAAGACCTACCAAATGGGCAAGATAAAACCTGAGTTCCTTGTTAGAAACAAGTTCTATTGGTGTTGGAAAGAGAAGACCAATAATTAATGCTTTTTACAAAGTCTATAAAAATTACAATGTACCTGGGGCTGGAGAGATGGCTCAGTGATTGAGAGCACTTGGTGCTCTTGCAAGAGGATACAGGTTTAGTTCCCTGCACCCACACTGTGACTTACAAGCATCTGTAGCTCCAGTTCCAGGGGATCTGATGCCCTCTTCTGACCTCTACAGGCATCAGGCCTATCTGTGATACATGTGCAGACAAGCAGAACCGGCATATAATAAATGTAATTTGCACACACACACACACACATGGAGTAGTTTGTGTAAATGAGGCCGAGTTTAATGGACATGGCTTCAAGCAACGGTTCGGGAGCCTGCGATGTAAGAAATGGGGGCTGGCCGGGTGTGGTGCACGCCTTTAATCCCAGCATTCCGGAGGCAGAGGCAGGCGGATTTCTGAGTTTGAGGCCAGCCTGGTCTACAAAGTGAGTTCCAAGACAGCCAGGGCTACACAGAGAAACCCTGCCTCGAAAAAAAAAAAAATGGGGGCTGGAGAGATGGCTCAGCAGATAAAAGCATTGACTGCTCCTCCAAAGGTCCTGAGTTCAAATCCCAGCAACCACATGCTAGCTCACAACCATCTGCAATAGGGATCTGAAGACAGCTACAGTGTACTTAGATATAGCAAATAAATAAATCTTAAAGCAAGCAAGCAAGCAATGCTGAGGCTGTAGCTCAGCTGCAGCGAGTGTGCTTTCCATGCGTAAGGCCCTGGTTCAATCTGCAACACAAAACCAAAAAAGTCAATTAAATCTACTCCCATGGGTTCTGTTCAGAGCATCTCTGGTTGGGCCCAGCAAGCTCAGAACACTCTCTATATGGGGCATGGAATAAGCTAATGTCTGAGAAGCAACAAGGTGAGGAACACTTTTGAGTGTCCTCACTGGGTGGCTCTTTCATGACTGGCCCTCACCTCATACTTTAAACATACCTTACTAGTTGTGAAGTCCCTTTATCTGTTGTCCTCAGACCATAAGTTGAGATTACCATCACCACCATCCACAGTTAGTTTCTGGCTATTAGCCTTGTAGCTAGGTTTTAACCAATGTTCAGGGCTCTCTGGCAATTGAAGGACAGACAGTTTAGTCCTCTGAAAACTACCTGGTCTCTGGTTTGTTTCCTTGTTTAGGTAGATTTACAAGAGTTCAATGTTTGCTTTGAGCATTTAAAGTTGAGGTGGGAGGTGGGAAAGATGGCTCAGCAGATAAGAGCACTGACTGTTCTTCCAGAGGTCATGAGTTCAAATCCCAGCAACCACATGGTGTCTCACAACCATCTGTAATGGGATCTCTGCCTTCTTCTGGGGTGTCTGAAGACAGCTACAGTGTACTTACATATAATAAATAAATAGGCCAAAGCAGGCCGGAAAAAATAAATAAAAAAATAACGTTAAGGTGGTTTGTAGGATATGGAAGTGAGTGTTCTGGAGGCTAAGGCGTTTCTAATTACAACTGTTTGACTATGTGACTTTTGGGCAGACTATTCTGCCTCTTTGGACTTCAGTTTATTTCTCCATAAACTGCTACATGAGGAATGTCATTAAAAACTAGCAGTCAGCCGGGCGTGATGGCGCACGCCTTTAATCCCAGCACTCGGGAGGTAGAGGCAGGTGGATTTCTGAGTTCGAGGCCAGCTTGGTCTACAGAGTGAGTTCCAGGACAGCCAGGGCTATACAGAGAAACCCTGTCTCGAAAAACCAAAACCAAAACAAAACAAAAAACAAAAAACTAGCGGCCATTTATTTTCCTTTTGCCTTGTTGCTTTCTTTTTCCCCATTCCCTTCTGCCCCAAGAGGGGAAAGGAGGAAGGAACCTTTTGTCCTATATTGTATGCAAACTGGTCTTAAATTGAAGGGACAATTCTCTCCCTTTAGTCACCCACTGCTGAGACTTTAGCTGTGAAACACTACCTCCCACAGACACTCAAAAGGGAATGGGGGTGGGGTGGGAGGTCTCATGAAGTTCATGTTGGCCCTGAACTTGCAGAGAATGACCCTGAGCCCCACGTGTGATTACAGTGGAGCCTGGAATTACAGACTCTTAATTTAAGGATATTTCAAAGCCCTGTGTTTTCTCTGAGAAAAAGTGAAGGTAACTTTTAAGGCCTAAAGCCAAGGAGAGGGGTGGAGATCAAGGAAGTGCAAAAAAGGAGGAGGAGGAAGAGGAGGAGGAGGAAGGAGAATCAACGAGGATGAATGACACAGCCGACTGGCTGGGACGCGGGGACTATCCGGCCGGGAGCCAGAATGGACTTGAATCTGCTGGACTAGGAAGAGTGTTTCCAAAAGTGAGAAACTAGCCTGAGGTAGGGGTGTGACCATGGTGATGTCGAACCTGCCGCAGAAACTGGGCGTGGCTCAGGCTGCAGGTGAGGGGCGTGACCAGGGCAGGTGGGCGTGGTCAAGACGAAATGGGCACGCGGGGCGAGGCCGGGTCCCACTTGAGGGGCCTGGGCTGCTGTGACGGATAAGTGGGCGGGAAGGCGGGATGGGCAGGGAGGAGGCCATCCTTGCGGGAGAGGCGGGCTGGGCGGCTGGGAGGACCCGGGGACGGAAGAGGGTGGCCGTAGGCCGGGCCCCGCCCCGGGGCCGCCTCCCAGCGGGTTCCTTTTGCCTTGGCTGCCTCCGAGGCTGTGGCGGCAGTGGCCGCCGGGCGCGCGTAAGATGGCGACTGCAGCAGCGGAAACCCTGGGCCTCCTGTGGGGCTGGCTGTGGAGCGAGAGCTTCTGGCTGCCTCAGAACGTGAGCTGGGCGGACCTGGAGGGCCCGGGCGATGGCTATGGCTACCCGCGCGCCCAGCACGTGCTGTTGGTGTTCCCGCTGGCAGTGTGCATCTTCACCGTGAGGATACTGTTCGAGCGGTGAGCGCTGCTGCGCGGGGCCGGGGATGGCGGGGGGGGGGTAGGTGCGGGACACCCGGGCCGGAGACCGAGGGCCGGAAGCCGGGGCAGCGGGGTGGGGCAGCCGGGGACGCGGCGGGGATGCTCGGAGCCCTGCGACGCGGCGGGGATGCTCGGAGCCCGGCGACGCGCCCCTGGAGCCTGCGTGCGCGCAGACCGCGCGAGTCTGGGGTGTGGGCGAGTGAGAGAGAATCGAGGGGAGTGCTGGGCCTCCGAAGTGCAGATCCCAGAGTCGCATGGAGCTCTCGAAGGCTGCCTCCCAATCTCCAGGAACCCGCGAGTGAGTCGTGCTCCCGCAGTGCCCGGCGAGAGGAACGGGAAGGGCCCGACAGAACCAGAGTTAGTTGGAGTCGTGGAAGCTTGTGGGCTCAATGCAGGCGCCAGACCTTCCGAGCGACATAGGTGGATGCATGAGATGTAATGTTTGCTAAAGTTACTTTACTTCTGGGGTTTGAAGCAACAGGATCAGTTAGGCCCCAAGCCCTGATGTGTTAGCGCGTGGACGTCTGTAAGTATGACAGCCGACGTCTAGCTAGGATAGGGTGTGGTGAAGCCCGAGGCTTCCAGCGTTTGGGGAAGGTGTCAAGAGGAACTGCTGAACGGGCCTTGGAAGCCTGAGATGAGAGGAGTGGTCATTTTGAAGGCGATGGAGCCTAAGACTTTATTGGAAACAGCTTTGTGAGCCAGCGTCTAAGGTTGTAGTATTCACAACATACTTTGCCCAGCTACGTGTTCTGGACAGAAGATGTCCCCTTTCTTCAAATGGCTAGTCTTAACTGCTGCCAAAAAGGCACTGTTCGACCAGGATCTGATGCGATCAGTAAGGAGGATCAATCATAGCAGTGTTTTTGATAAAGCTTACTCAAACTCCTAGGAAGTACTTTCCTTGTAGGCAGAGACGCCTTCTGTAAAAACCTTATCTAGAACAAACACAACACTGATGCAAGAATACTCTTTCTAGTGTGGAGATGTGGTTAGACAAAATAATCCATTACTCAGAAGTATCTGTTTTGGATTACTTCTTTGATTTGTCTGGGTTTTTTTTTTTTTTTTTTTTTTTGGTTTTTCGAGACAGGGTTTCTCTGTGTAGCCCTGGCTGTCCTGGAACTCACTCTGTAGACCAGGCTGGCCTTGAACTCAGAAATCCGCCTGCCTCTGCCTCCCGAGTGCTGGATTTTTTTTTTAAAGATTTATTTTATTTATTATATGTAAGTACACTGTAGCTGTCTTCAGACACCCCAGAAGAGGGCGCCAGATCTTGTTACGGATGGTTGTAAGCCACCATGTGGATGCTGGGATTTGAACTTATCACCTTCGGAAGAGCAGTCGGGTGCTCTTACCCGCTGAGCCATCTCACCAGCCCCTAATCTGTATTTATTAATACTATTTGTCTCTTCTAAAAGTGCTATGCTAGACAGTCAGATGCAAAAAGTAAATATATAATAAATAGATTAAGTGAAACTCAAAGTCTTTTCTGTGCCCCCAAGAACTTACAGTTTTCAAGATAACCGTCATTATCTTAAGTATCCCTGAGGTAGAGGTGCAGGCTTAGGAGAAAACTGGATCCCTCTATTCTTCCATAGTGAGGGCTGAAAATGAAATGCAAGAACTATCAAGAAAACAATCTAATACATTTTTTCATTTCCATAAGAATAGTCTTTGTTGCTGGGCGTGGTGGCACACGCCTTTAATCCCAGCACTTGGGAGGCAGAGGCAGGCGGATTTCTGAGTTCGAGGCCAGCCTGGTCTACAAAAGTGAGTTCCAGGACAGCCAGGGCTGCACAGAGAAACCCTGTCTCAAAAAAAAATAATAGTCTTTGTTTCTCATACAGATATATAACAAGTTTTGTGACTTACCTCTGCTATTGGCATATATATATATATATATATATATATATATATATATATACACACACACACACACACACACACACACACACACACACACACACACATAGTATATATTCCAATTCTAAAGGCTTCCCCCAGATGGCTGGAGACTATTCCCTGGAGGAGGAGTCACTGGAAAGGATCCTTCCCCTGTGGGAATTCTATCTGCATGTTTCTATGGTACTCCAGTGTCAAGGGGATGGACAGGCATTCTTTCTAATGTGATATTTCTTGTCCAGTAAGAACAAGGAGCTTGTTTGTTTAGTGTGTGATCTCAGGAAAAGTTGACCCTAGAAACAATCTTGCTATTTTGTTTTCCTTTAAGACCAGCTATCTCAGAAAGTGCTTGGAATTGACTGCTGTTCTTCTGTGTGCTGTCTTCCATAAAGGAAACAGAAGCTATACCTAAAGTGCAGTAAAAGCCTTTCTAAGAGGGTGGAGAGATGGCTCAGCCATTAAGAACTGTGCCTTCCAGTATACCTGCTGAGTTTTACTCTGGACACTCGAATGGCAGCTCACAACCATTTGCCACTCCAGTTCCAGGGGATTGGAGTCCTCCACAGCCTCCACAGCCTGGATGTGATGCACACGTCTATGAAGTGAAAGCATCCATATATATAAAATAGTAAAATAGGGAGGTTTTCTGGGCATATTAGCACACAGCTAGGCAGATCTCTGAGTTCAAGGCCAGCATTGAATCATAGTTATAGGACAACTATAATGAGATCAAAAATTCAAAACAACAAAAGACACACACACACACACACACACACGAAAAAAGTCTATCCAAAATAATTGGGAAATTGGTTTTTCCCCAAATCCTGCCTATTTAATTTCAAGAAACAAATGATATAGCAGTCATAAACTAGTAAGTGGTAGATGCCAGTCCCCCTTTTACAATCAATAAACTGAGTCTAACAAGAACTAGAGGTTCTGCTCTGTGGTGGAACACTGAGTTTCATTCCGAGTACCTCAAGAGTTTGGTGCACTAAGTTCATCTCCCCACAGTGCTGTTCTTTCATAGTCTATGATAAGACTTTTCCTTAAGACACCTTCCGGGGCTGGTGAGATGGCTCAGCGGGTAAGAGCACCCGACTGCTCTTCCGAAGGTGATAAGTTCAAATCCCAGCATCCACATGGTGGCTCACAACCATCCTTAACGAGATCTGGCACTCTCTTCTGGAGTGTCTGAAGACAGCTACAGTGTACTTACATATAATAAATAAAATAAATCTTTAAAAAAAAAAAAAAAAAGACACCTTCCAGGGTTTTTTTTGTTTGTCTGCTTGAGCTTAATTATGAAACTAGCTGGCATGATAGTTTATATATAGCCCAGCTGGTCCTGAACACATAGAAATCCTTATTCCTCAGCTTCCCCTGCTCTTACGTTTATTTTGTTTGGTTTGGTTTGGTTTTTTTGAGACAGGGTTTCTCTGTGTAGTCCTGGCTGTCCTGGAACTCACTCTGTAGACCAGGCTGGTCTCGAACTCAGAAATCTGCTTGCCTCTGCCTCCCGAGTGCTGGGATTAAAGGCATGTGCCACCACCGCCCGGCTGACCAGGCTGGTCTTGAACTCAAAGATCCCCTTGCCTCTGCTTCCCAAGTGCTGTGATTAAAGGCATGCACAACCACCTCCAGGCCCAGGGATTACAGTTTAATGTGCACTCCTACACCCAGCTATAATATTTAACTTCTACCCCAGTACTCAAGAAGCTGAGGCAGGAAGATCATGAACTTGGGACCCAGTTTGTTCTAGGCCAGCCAGGACTATGTATTAAGACTAACCTTTTGCAAGGGGAGGAACTCATGTTATTCCTGTACTTGATTTAATGTGTTTATTTGGGAGGAAGACTGAATTATTATATGTATATTAAGACATACATATTTAAGGTATATATACTTGAGGTATGTAAATATATACAAATAAATATATATTTTTACTAAATAGGATTTGGGGAATGAGAAAATGCAAAAAAAAAATCCCAATATTTCGAATAGACTTTTTTTTTTTTTTTTTTTGGTTTTCGAGACAGGGTTTCTCTGTATAGCCCTGGCTGTCCTGGAACTCACTTTGTAGACCAAGCTGGCCTCGAACTCAGAAATCCGCCTGCCTCTGCCTCCCAAGTGCTGGGATTAAAGGCGTGCGCCACCACGCCTGGCTTCGAATAGACTTTTTTTGTTTAACACACACACACACATATATACATACATACTCATATAGACATATAGTAATAATTCTGAATGTCTTAAGATAAACAGTAACAATACAGTAAAATTTAAGATAAGGTCTCTCTGGTTGTTCTGGAACTTGCCATATAGTCCAGGCTACCCTCCAGCACACAAAATCCCACATGCCTCTGCCTCCTGAGTCCTGGGGTTAAGAGCTATGCTATGCTTTATGTTTTAAGGAATCTTAAACCTATCCTACTTGATAAAAAGCTTCCTCTCCAGACAAGGTCTTGCCATGTAGTCGGGGCTAGTTCACAACTCAAATTGCCCTGTGTTAGCCTCCCAAGTGCTAGGATCATAGGTAGGTCCATCTTGTTTGTGTTCTCTCAGGATCTCCTCCAAAATAGAGTTTCCTTCCTTTTCCTTCTCATGAACCACAGTGTTGTTGTTTTTCTTTTTTCCTTCCCATATTCCCTAGAGATTTGCAGCCTCTTCTAATAGAGATTACTTGAAAAACTATCTGACCATAAATAAAATATATCTCCACAGTCCAGCCTGACGTCAACTCACTGTGCCACTCAGCCTGGCCTCTAATTCCTGAGGGGTTTTGTGCCCACACTGTCCAAGTGCTAGGGTTACAAGCATGAGCCACCACACCCAATACTATTATCTATTTTGCTCAAGAACTGCAGTGTGGGCCTAAGAATATCGGTTGGATATTGAGTGCTTGCCCTAGGCTTACTCTTCAGCAAAGGCAAATCCCAAACTTCACAAGTAGGTAATACCTGTCCACAGTGGAGGGAGTCTGCAGTGCACGGTGAGCATGTGATCTGTAGGTATTTGCTGAATGGTTGGGAAGGATCTATTCATCTACACAGATACTCAGATGGATCATTAGGAATAGAGATATCTCAATAAGAATAGACACTTGCATTGAATCAGAGATGAGAGGATTCTCTGCTACATCTCACTGTGTTATGTGTGTATGCTTAGGACTGTTTTATAGCCTCTATCTTTCTTCCTTCATATGCATACTTAGGATAACTCTACCACAAAGAGGGCAACTCCTCCAGGTTTGCTCTTCTTGAATATTGCTAACTGAAATCTGGAAGAATGCTCTGAGGTAGATGTGTTGTATCTTATTTCCCTTTGTTTTGTTTCTGAGACAGATGGGATCTCTCTCTCTCTCTCTCACTCAAGCCCCCCTCCCTCTTCCTGATTGTTGGGGTTACAGGCGTGAGCAACTACTCTGGATGTTTAAGCTCAATTTAAATATAAAATTGTTTGAAACTTGATATCTACTTCCTTGAGTACTTGTTAAATACTGATACACCAACTCTCTGTAGGCTAATTTCCTTGGGGTATGTTATTGCAATAGACACTTCAGCTGCCAGAACACAGTCACAGTGTGAATCTTGCACGGCACAGGTGAGCACTTTCACTTGGCTATTTGTCATCTCAGTCTTGTCTCGTCACTTCAAGTAGCTTTACCTAGTGTGTCCAATGCTACCTTCTACATAGCATGTCCTGTCACTGCTGACCTGTTATGTGTTACTATTTCTCTGAGGTGGGGATCTTGCTATGTAGCCTTGGCTTGCTTAGAACTTGATATGTAGAATGAACAGGCTGGCCTCAAACTCAAACATCTCCTCTGCTATCAAGAGTGCTAGGGTTAAAGATGTGTATCACCACAATTTCTTGGCATATTTTTTTAGCTTATCTTTCTCTCTACCCCACCAGAGTTTCTCTGTGCAGCCCTGACTGTCCTGGAACTCACTCTGTAGACCAGGCTGCCTGGAACTCAGCCTGCCTCTCCTTCCCCAGTGCTGGAGTTATGCTGTGCATCACGGTGCCCAGCTTTTCCTGTCTTACTTCTTCCTCTTATGAAGTCTTGGTATCTCTACTACATAGCACCCCATCTACCCACCCCAGTTTTCCCCATGTCTACTAAGAGCAGCTTGTGTGCCCCACACCCCTCCGTGTAGTGTAGCCCTGGCTTTCCTGGATCTTGTTCTGTAGACCAGGCTGGCCTAAGAGATCTGCCTCTTGAGTGCTAGGATCAAAGGCATGCACCGCCATGCCCAGCTCTGAGTGCAGTTTTCATTTTGTTTTGTTTACATAAGTAGCCTGGCCGCCTTTCTCCATGCCATATCATGTTAGCCCAGAATTAACTAACACCCCCCCCCCCCAGGACAGAACCTCTGAGAAGAACAGCTATAGATGCTGACTAGGTTATAAGGAACACAGCCCATTCTACTGCCTCCCTGCGTTTGTTCCGTTGGGCATTATTGAATTGCAAATCTCAGAATTAAATGACATTTGCACATCAGCAGAGTGAGGTTGGGAAGAATGGTCACAAGGCCCCATCTTATCAAGAATTGACTTCTCAGTCCATTCCAGAGAGTCAGAAGCTCTCGCAGTCCCTGCTTACTCTGAAAAAACTTCTCTCCACAGCCTTTTCTGCACAGTAGATGTTGATATTCTGCAGACAACTCTATTGTTTTAGGGTTTTCATTGCTATGAAGAGAAGGCATGACCCAGGCGACTCTTATAAGGACATTAAATTGGAGGCTGGCTTACAGGTTCAGAGGTTCAGTCCACTATCATCAATGCATGGCAGTGTCCAGGCAGGTATGGTACTGGAGGAAGTGAGAGTTCTACGTGTCATCCATAGGAAGCCAGGAGCAGACTGTCCTCAGGCAGCTAGGAACAGGTCTCAAAGCCCACCTCCTAATAGTATTACTCCCTGGGCCAAGCATATTCAAACCACCACATTCCACCCTGGTCCCAATAAGCTTGTTCAAATGTATGAATCTATGGAGGCCACATCTAGGCCTAGCCTAATGCAAAATAAGTTTAGTCCAACTTCGAAAGTCTCATGGTCTATAACAGTCTCAATGTTAAAAGTCTCTTCTGGATTGGAGAGATGGCTCAGTGGTTAAGAGTACTGACTGCTCTTCCAGAGGTCCTAAGTTCAATTCCCAGCAACCACATGGTGACTCACAACCATCTGTAATAAAACCTGTTGCCCTCTCTGGTGTGTCTGAAGACCACTACAGTGTACTTGCCCTCTCTGGTGTGTCTGAAGACCACTACAGTGTACTCACATAAATAAATACATAAATCTTAACAACAACAACAAAAGATTCATGCAATCTCTAAAATGTAATCCCTTAAGAAATCAAAATCAAGCCGGGCATGGTGACGCATGCCTTTAATCCCAGCACTCGGGAGGCAGAGGCAGGCAGATTTCTGAGTTCGAGGCCAGCCTGGTCTACAAAGTGAGCTCCAGGACAGCCAGGGCTATACAGAGAAACCCTTTCTCGAAAACAAAAACAAAAACAAAAACAAAACAAAAAAGAAATTAAAATCAAAAAGCAGATCTTAGCTGGGTGTAGTGGCGCACGCCTTTAATCCCAGCACTCGGGAGGCAGAGGCAGGCGAATTTCTGAGTTCGAGGCCAGCCTGGTCTACAAAGTGAGTTTCAGGACAGCCAGGGCTATACAGAGAAACCCTGTCTCGAAAAACCAAAAAAAAAAAAAGCAGATCTTATACCTCCAGCATCACAGGCTATAAATTACCTTTCCAAAATGTCATGGTGAGGAAATAATGGACCAAAAATAAGACCAAAACCCAGCTAAGCAAACTCCAAACTCAGCGTCTCCATGTCTGATATCAAAGCGCTCTTCAGATCTCCAAGTTCTTCATCTTTGTTGACTGCGACAAGCTTTCTCTTGGGCTGGTTCCACTCCCTGTTAGCAGCTTTCCTCAGCAGGTCTTCCACAGCTCTGACATGACATCTCTGGACATCTTGGGGCCTCCAAAGCAACTTCAACCTTACAGCTCTTTGTTCCGATGTCTAGGATCCACTCACTATCTCCTGGGCTTCTCAAAAGAGCTTGGGTAATTTCTCCAGCTCTGCCTTCTGTAGCACTCTAGGTTCTGGTTGACTCCTCTCTACTGTGACTACTGTTCTTGGTGGTCATCCCATGGTACTGGCATCTCTAATATGCTTGGGTCTTCTACTGCAACTAGGCTTTACCAATAGCTTCTCATAGGCTCCCTCTATGGTGCCAAGCCTCAGTTTCTTTACATGACCCCTTCAGTCCTGGGCCATCAACTGCAATTAAGGCTGCACCTTCATCAATGGTCTTACCTGACCTCTGACAATGCAAAGCCTCCGCTGCTCATCATGACCTCTTCATACCTTCAAACAATACTGTCTGACTTTTACACATTACCAAGTACATCTACTAGCATGAGGTACAACCTTGGCTATCTCTGGAACAGAGTTTCTTGGTGCTTTCAGAACACACTTTCCAGATTTTGACTCAGTGATACTGGTCTCTCTGCACTTGCAGGAGCTGGAGCACGCCTCTTTGTCCTGTTACATTATCCCCAGCTTTCTGTTTTCTCGCTCCTTCACTGCCTAAGCTTGGCAGTTTTGCAACTTGCTCTGTAGATTGACCTTGAACTCAGCAATCTGCAGGGCTCTGCTAAATGCCTGGATTAAAGACTTGTATCACCACTCCTAGACCTAAGCTTTTCTCTACTTGGGACTTGTTCTGTCCCAGGCTAGCCTTGAACTCAGAGATCTGCTTGCTTCTGTCTCCTGGAATTGAAGGTGTGTACCACCATGCCTGGGCCTAAGCTTTCATGGCCTTGATTTCTCAAGACTTGAATCACAGGTGTGCCCCCCATTTCTGGATTGTACTTCATTCCAGATTAAAATTCCAAAAGAAACAATAACCAGGTCATAATAATACTTAGATAGAACTCTCCCTTCTTCAACTGCAAAATCCTAAGTTTAGCTGGGTGGGATCTTGTTCCAAGGTCACCTCTCCCTTGGTTGCTGGGATTTGAACTCAGGACCTTCAGAATAGCAGTCAGTGCTTTTATCTGCTGAGCCATTTCTGCTGAGACATTTCACCAGCCCTAGTTTTTTGTTTTTTTGTTTTTTTTTCCCCTTGTTCCTGTTAACCCCCGCTCGATCCTGCTCGCTCCCGCTGGCTCCGCTCGCTCCGGCCAGCCCCACTCGCTCCCGGCCGCCCCCGTACGGCCCCCCCGCTTGTTCCAGCCCGCTCGCTCCAGTCGGCCTCCGCTCGTTCCGGCCGTCCGCCGTCCCCGTTCGGCCTCACTCACTCCGGCCCGCTAGCTCCGGCTGTCCCCACTTGCTCCGGCCGTCCCCATTTGGCTCCGCTCACTCCGGACAGCCTCGCTCCGATTGGTCTCTCCAGTCCAAGGATTCATTTCTTATTCTTCATAACTAAGCTGTAGCTAACTTCAGATGCACCAGAGGAGGGCGTCAGATCTTGTTAAGGGTGGTTGTAAGCCACCATGTGGTTGCTGGGATTTGAATTCATCACCTTCGGAAGAGCAGTCGGGTGCTCTAACCCGCTGAGCCATCTCACCAGCCCCTAGTTTGGTTTTTGTTTTTTTGGGTTGTTTTTTTTTTTTTGGTTTTTTTGAGACAGGGTTTCTCTGCATAGTTCCGGCTGTCCTGGAACTCACTTGTAGACCAGGCTGGCCTCAAACTCAGAAATCCGCCTGTCTCTGCCTCCCAAGTGCTGGGATTAAAGGCGTGCACCACCACGCCCGGCTCAGTTTGTTTTTTTTTGAGACAGGGTTTCTCAGGTTGGCCTTGAACTCAGAGATCCACCTGCCTCTGTCTCCCAAGTTAACAGAAGGCGTGAGCTACTATTAGGGTCCTGGGGGCTGAAAATGGGTCTTCTCTGAGAACAGCGAGTGCTCCTTACTGCCTAGCCAACTCTCAAGCTCAGATTCTCACAGTCTGGGTGCAGTGACATACACCTCCAATCCCAGCACTCAAAGGCAGAGATAAGGCCTGCCTGATAACATAGTGAGTTCTAGGACAGCCAGGGCTGTGTAAAGAGGGCTTGAGTACACAAGCCTGTAATCTCAGCACTCATACGGCTAAAGCAAGATCACAGATTTGAGGCTAGTCTAGGCTATAGAGTCTGTGTCCAGAAATAAACAAACACCAGAGGTAGGGGTGGAGGAATTAAAAAGGACATTTCTTGTAGATTTTAGCTTGTGGGTGGCATCTGTCTTAGAAGTCTCCATCACAGGCACAGAGTGCCTCCCACTAAATCCGATGGCTGTGGTGGTTTAGGTCTTAGGGAAATCTCTGATCACAGATTAATGTTGGTTAACTTGGGGCTGGGGAGCCACTCAGCAGCTCAGAGCACTTGTTCTTAGGGAGGTTCAGTCCCAACATTCACGTGGTGACTCAGCCATCCGTCCCTAACTGCATTTGCAGGAACACTTGTCACTTCCTCAAGCACTAGGCTGCGCATGCAGGCAGAGCACACACACACATCGAGTACACATAGAATACACATAGAGTACAATGGTGGTTACCTTCACTTCTGACTCCTCAGTAGTCAATGGCCTCCTACACGTGATAATGCACACAGCTGACCCAGGAAGTGCTTTGTCTTTAAAGGTGGAACTTTACCATCTAACAGGGATTTCTTTTTTTTTTTTTTTTTTTTTAATGAAGGTGTTTATTTATTCATCCATTCACCTGAGATAGGGTCTCATTGCCTAGATCAGGCTGGCCCAGAACTTGCTGTTACAGTCCATGCTAGCCTCAAGTTCACTTCATGGATTAGAGGAGTATGCCATGATTCTTGGTTTGCCTTGTTTGGCTGTCAGTGTTGGGTGTTGCACCTAGGGCCTCCTATCTTTTTTTTTTGAGACAGGTCTTATTAAATTGCCAGGTTGGCTTTGATCTCATTCTGTAGTTCAGATGGGTCTTGAACTTGTGACCATCCTCCCTGAGTCTCTGTAGTGGTTTGAATAAAAATGCCCACAGAGGCCTGTATAGAGTAGCACTATTAGTAGTTGTGGCCTTGTTGAGTAGGTGTAGGGAATAGATAGGCTTTGAGGGCTCAGGAGCTCAAGCTAGGCCTAGTGGCTCAGTCTTCCTTCCTGCTGCCTGCTGCTACAGATATAGAACTCTGAGCTCCTTCCCCAGCAATATGACTGTGTACATGCTACCGGGCTTCCTGCAGTAAAAGACTAAACCTATGAACTGTAAGCCAGCCCCATTTAAACATTTCCTTTATAAGAGTTGCCATGGTCATGGTATCTCTTCACAGCAATAAAACCCTAGCTAAGGCAGTTTCTGAGGAGATAAGATTACAACCGTGTGCTGTCATGCCTTGTCCAAAAATTATTCATTCTTCAGCAACTCTTTATTAGAGAGGTTAATTATGATATATATTCCAAGGACAAAAATGTAAATAATCTGGCTTTAGAGTATTTGCCTAGTATCCAAAAAAGGCTTAGGTTTGATCAAAAACAAAACCACAAAAAACCACCACCACTAAAATCATGATTTTAGTCTTTAGTGAGACAGCCATAAAGCCAACAGTTAAGGTGTAGTCAGTGTGGGTAAACCCAACATACCTGTAATCACTGCACTAGGGAGGTGGAGACAGGAGGATCCAAAATTCAAGGCTTTCTGTTACATAGACTGTTAGTGAACTGCCTGAGGCCTGTGGTGTAGGGTTCTTAACCCTAGAAAAGCATAATTTCGTTCTGAAATACAGGCGCAGAATCTAGTGAAAGTTGTTTCTAGAATGTGAAGGATGATCAGACTTTCTGTTGTCCATCTCCATCCTTCGTACTTCACCTTGAAGCACGTGCACTGAGAAGGAGAATCGGGTGGGCGAGGTGGGGCTGCAGTCAGCCTCAGCAGAAGAGCACTCCTCCAGAGATGGAGGTTTATAGCCAAGCACCTGGCTGGCCAGGAGGCACACTTTTTTTTTTTTTTAAAGATTTTTATCTTATTTTTGGCCAGGCAGTGGTGGCACACACCTTTAATCCCAGTACTCAGGAGGCAGAACCATGTCTTGAAATACCAAAAACAAAACAAAACAACACAACAATGGAAAGAAGCTAAGTAGGGGTGGGGGCAGCAATTTGAGAGGGAAGGAGGGTTGTGGGCTGGCTTAGTNTTTTTGATTTATTTTTTATTTATTATATGTAAGCACACTGTAGCTATCTTCAGACACTCCAGAAGAGAGCGCCAGATCTCGTTACAGATGGTTGTGAGCCACCATGTGGATGCTGGGATTTGAACTTATCACCTTCGGAAGAGCAGTCGGGTGCTCTTACCCACTGAGCCATCTCACCAGCCCATCTACCTGCTTTTTTTTTTTTTTTTTTTGGTTTTTGGTTTTTGGTTTTTCGAGGCAGGGTTTCCTCTGTGTGCCCTGGCTGTCCTGGAGACCACTTTGTAGACCAGGCTGGCCTAGAACTCAGAAATCCGCCTGCCTCTGCCTCCCGAGTGCTGGAATTAAAGGCGTGTGCCACCACGCCCGGCATCTACCTGCTTTTTGAGTGCTGGGATTAAAGGTGTATTACCACTACACCCATTATATATATATATATATATATATATATATATATATATATATATATATATATATATATATATATATATATATATATATATCCCACCATATTTACCCTTGCAGATTTAACTCTCACATTCTTTCACTCTTGTTCATAGACATCCTTCTCCTTGCCTCATATACTATGCCTAAGCCCCTTTTCCAAGTGTAACTGCCAATCAGCACACATCAGCTGATTTATCACTCACAAATGCTTATCTTATTGTCTCTTTGGTTGAAGTAGCATAGTTAACCTAGTGATCCTAAGACCAGCCCCATAGACCATTCTTGAGAGCCAAGATAGGTGTCTCAGTGTGACTGGCCTATTTGTATTGCTTGCCACAAAACATCAATTAAGAAGCACAGACTGGACTTTAAATGTTCCTAAATAGCTCACCTCCAGCACTGATGGTGGGACCGATCACAGAAGTATTAGTGTTGAGAGGCAAAGTAGTAGGTGGTTATACTGACTAACCTGCTCAGGTGTTAATAGAGAAAAGGCAGAATGCAGTTACCCCACAATGCAGGTACATGTTTACTTCAGGCTGATCCACTAGACTTACATCTTGAAGTAGTCAGAGAATAGCTTTCAGGCCAGGCATGGTGGCTTGCTGCCCCATGTCCACTTCTCCCTCATGGTAGTAGCCATTGCACACCAAGCTGGACTGGAAGGAGGAAAGTTTAGCTAGTCTTGGTTGGGTGCAGTGCAGGGTCTCAGTCGGTTCTGAGCATGTAGGCAATAAACACACGGAATAGCTTTGGAGAACTGACTCGTTTATTGGGTGGGGAGAGAAGGGTATTTATGCCCCTGGGGAGGTGGCCAGGGTGTCTAGGGCAAGGTTCGTGTGGTGGTATACCATTAGCCAGGGCAGGGGTGTTGGAAGATGCTTTATCTATACATACTCGGGGGCTGGAGAGTGGAGGGTGAGGGGAGAACAACACTGGATGACCTTATAAAAGATCAGACGAGGAGTAAAGCCTGAGAACTGTCAGGGTAATAAATTCTTACCTAGGGTTGATAGTGGGGGAGCCAGTTTTAAGGTGCAAGGTTGGGAGCGGGGAGGTAGCCAGTTCCTGTGTCCTCACATTTAAGGTATCCAGGGTTGAAGCTTCCTCCACACTTCTTCCATAATGCTGGGCTATTACGGTCCCACAGTGGCTCACAGTTATAATCCTAGTACTCAAGAGACCAGATAGAGGATTGCTGTGAATCTATGCTGCCAGCAAGGGCTACACAGAGATCCTGACTCAACCACTTCACCAACTTCCCCCTAGCCCCTCCCCCCAACTCCTCCCCCCAAGTACTTTTCAGGCTAAGGAGGTAGCTCCGCAGGTAAACTTCTTGCTGCACAGCTAAGAACCTGAGTTTAGATCCTCAGAATTTAAATAAGAGCTAGACCCAGCATCCCTGCATGTCACATGGTAAGGAAATGGGAGGTGGAGACCAGAGAATCCCAGGAAGCCTGTAGGCCTTCTAGCCTGGCTTATACAATAGTGAATAAAAGAAACTGTCTTAAACACGGTGAACAGTCTGTCCCCTGAGAGCATCTCTGATAGCCACACAGAAGAAGCAGCTTTCATAGACTACCCACTGACTGCTCTAACACGCTATTTCAATACTTGGGAGCAAATTGATCCAAACCAGCCTTAGCTCTGTGTGTGTGTGTGTGTGTGTGTGTGTGTGTGTGTGTGTGTGTGTATGTGTCTCAAGACCCTGTATCAGCAACAGTAAAAAATCATTAAGGATCTCAAATGAGATTTTATTTATGTGAATAAGGTCTATTGTATACTGCTATAGAAATTAAAATTTTTAAATATACATTTTTTTTTTTTTTGGCTTTTTCGAGACAGGGTTTCTCTGTGTAGCCCTGGCTGTCCTGGAACTCACTTTGTAGACCAGGCTGGCCTAGAACTCAGAAATCCGCCTGCCTCTGCCTCCCGAGTGCTGGGATTAAAGGCGTGCGCCACCACGCCCGGCTTAAATATACATTTAATATTTAAAATAATAATGAGCTTGCTACATGGTAGTTTAACATATTGTAAAAATAATTTTTCCAAACTAAAAAGAAAGAAGAGTAATTTGATAGCTTTATACGCCTGCTTGCTGTCTGGCAGTTCTGTTCTCCTATCGGCTCTGCATTCATTGATCACAGTAGGATGTGCCATGTAGCTGTGTAGTTTCATTGTATACTTATGGGAGAAAAGATTGTTATGAAGTCATGGAAGTAATATGAAGACAGTTTTGGCTTTACAGACCTTGTAAAGGTTACAAATTCCAGGTCAGTAAGATGGCTCATTGGATGAAGGCACTTGCCTCCAAGTCCAACTGTCTGTCCAAGTTTGATCTCTGGGACTCACATGGTCAAAGGAGAAAACTTCCACACACTAATAAAATAAAGTCACTTTTTAAAAAGTTCTGACCAGGCTGTGGTGGCACACACCTTTAATCCCAGCACTCAGGAGGCAGAGGCAGGTGTTTCTCTGTGAATTTAGGGGCCAGCCTGGTCTACAGAGTGAGTTTGGGGACAGCCAGGGCAAAATAGAGAAACCATGTCTGGAAAAACAAAACAAACAAAAAGTATATGTAAGTGTACTGTGTGTGGGGGTGTCCATGGAGACCGAAAGAGTGTGTCAGATCCCCTGGAGCTGGAGTCCCAGGTGTCTGCAGGCCACGCAGTATGGTGCTAGGAAACGAACTTGGATCCTCGGCAAGAGCAAACAAACAGCAAGTGCTCTTGGTTTTGATACAGACTCTCACTGACTCACAAACTGATCAGTAGGCAGGCTGGCTGGCTGGCTGGCTGGCTGGCTGGCTGGCTGGCTGGCTGGCTGGCTGGCTGGCTGGCTGGCTGGCTGGCTGGCTGGCTGGCTAGAAAGCCTGGAAAGCTGATGGTCTCTGCCTCCCCAGTGCTGGGGTTCCAGGTGTGCACCAACCACGCCTGATGTTGGCTTTGTTTTTCTTTAATATAGATCAGAGGATCTTTACACATGCAAGACACTTTACTGAATGCACTNTTCTTTTTTTTTTTTTTTTTTTTTGGTTTTTTGAGACAGGGTTTCTCTGTATAGCCCTGGCTGTCCTGACTCACTTTGTAGACCAGGCTGGTCTCAGAAATCCGCTTGCCTCTGCCTCCCAAGTGCTGGGATTAAAGGCGTGCACCACCACACCCGGCTTACTGTATAGTTCTCAGTCATACTGTATGAGCCTTGAACCCCAGGTCCTTCTGCATTCCCCTCCCATATGCTAGAATCACGGGCAGTACTGAGGATCAAGCCTAAGGTATTACACTGAATAGGCACACCATTTTACCCATAAAACTCTATCTGTCCTGGGTTCACTAAAGGGTACTGTTAATGCTTACTATCAGGTACCAGACTAGCTATCCATCTTGTCATTTCATCTTTAAAATAATCCTGTGAAGTGACTTGGAGGGAAAGGGCACTTGCTGCCCAGTTTATCATCCTCTATTCAAACCTTAGGACCTACATGATGATTGATGAAGCCTTATTCCTACAAGTTGTCATCTGACCCTCCCTCACACATGTTCCGTAGCACAGGAGTGTATCTTCCCAACATACACACACACACACACACACACACACACACACAATAAATGTTTTAAACATTTTGAGCTGGTTTGGGGAGTAAAGGACTTTAATCCCAGCACTCAGAGACAAAAGCAGATGGATCTCTGTGGTTTTGAGGCCAGTCTGGTGTATATAATTTCAGGGCAGCCATGGACACGCAGGGAGACTGGAGACCCTGCCTCAAAAACAAGCACCATAAAACCATTGTTCAGATAGAGAATGACTGAGCACTTACTGATGCTTTTAGAGGAGCCAGCCAACTGTGTTCTTAGCATCTGTGCTGGACAACTCACCACCTCCTGTAACTCCAGTTCCAGGGAACTCTAATACATCTGGCTTCCGTGGGCACATAATTAAAAACAACAAATAATTTGAAATAAGTAAATAATAAAATAGCCATTGATTGATGCCCCCTGGTTCTGTAAGCATTTGACTTCCTTAGGGTCTCTATTGACAATATCTGTCTAACTCCAGGTCTGAACATTATTCACCTTCAAGTGTCTCTGGGTTGAGGAAGGGACTTGGATAAGAGGCTAGTATTAGGAAGCACAAAGGCTATTTTCTGCTTTTGGATGTTCATACACTATGTGGTTAAGAGGATAAGATAGGGAACCCTTTGGTCTCTGATATGGTGTG
Source organism: Mus minutoides (assembly GCA_902729485.2). NCBI lineage: Eukaryota > Metazoa > Chordata > Mammalia > Rodentia > Muridae > Mus > Mus minutoides. Next base: position 191,454 of record LR750682.1, on the reverse strand, counting down.
GCTTCAAAAACAACCAAATGACTGCCTTGATTACCCTTTTGAATGCTTTTCAACACCAGATCCAAACTGAGATCCAGTTAAGCAAGAACAGGTTTCTCTAGACCAGCTAGTTACCTGGCAATCAATGAATATCACTGTTAGAGTTTCTGTTGCTGTGATAAAACACTAGAACCAAGAGCAGCTTGGGCAGGAATGGATTTATTTCAGCTTACACTTACACTTCACAGCCCAGCACTGAGGGAAGTCAGGGCAGGAACTCAGGAACCTGGAGGGAGGAAGTGACGCAGAGGCCATGGAGAAGTGCTGCTTACTGGTTCACAGAACTTTATTAAATAAAAATATTGTCTAGAATTTGCATTTATAAGGACTTTGAATATAAGCTGCAGGTTAGCATCTTAGCAGCACCAGCTTGAGAATGAGTACTCACCACCTGTGTGAGGACACGGGCTACAGGTGCAGCTAAGCTCAAGTAAGTGTTTGTCTATTAACATCTTCATACAAGATATAACTGCTGCTTTATAGAAGAAAATAATGAAGCTACGTATTCTTAGTCCTCAGAGATAATAAATGCTGAACTGGAAACTTAGTTCTGAGCCAGGGAGAGAGCTCGGTAGGTAAAGGTCCTGTCCTAAGGGCGTCTGTTGACTCCCTAGAGTCCACATAACGCTGACTAGGGCAGGCCCTTCTGTGGTCCCACTTGTTTCTGCAGTGAGATGGCGTAGCTCACAGGCCAGCTGTGTGCACACAAATATCCAAGGGAACTCTGCCTCAAATACAGGTGTCTCTAACCTCCAAGTGCGCTCTGGCACACATGCACACGTACACACATGCATCCTATGTAAACCATAAAGAAGAGGAGAAACAGTGCAGTCTCCATTCTGTCTCTTCAACACACATGGTATACGTACATGCATGCAGGCAAAACATGCAGACACATAAAATTACATAAGTAAGTCTTAAAAAAAAATAGAGAACATCTGGCCCTAGATGTTGCATGAAAAACATTTGCAGATGATTCAATCCCCAGCAATAAAACAGAATGACTAGGACGGAAGAGCTGGCTCCGTGCTAAGAGAACTTACTGCCCTTCCAGAAGACCCAGCTTTGACTCCCAACACCTACATGAAACTCAGAACTATCTGTAACTACTAGTCCAGGGGTTTTAATCCATCTTCTAGCCTTTTTAGGCACTGCATGCACATGATACACTACCTTGCAGGCAACACACACAATCTTTAATTATATATATATATATATATATATATATATATATATATATATATGCATATATATAAAACCAACCCACCCTTACTCCCCAGGAACTAATTGAGATGGGAGTCTCTCTTTGTGCTAGGGGCTGGCCTCAAATGTTCAATTCTCTGCCTCAGTCTCCCAAGCATGGGACCATATGTATGTGCCACCACACCTAGCTTGGTCTTCTGATATGAGGAAAATGATATTATTAACACTTCACTTGTGGCAGTATTTCACATGCCTTGTCTTTATTATCATTGTTATTTGTGTCTGGGAAACACTGTCTTATTATGTAGCCATGGCTGGCCTGGAACTTAGAGAGATCCAGCCACCCCCTGCCTGTCTGTGTTGAAATTAAAGGCATGCCCCACCACACTAGGCCCAATCCTTCATTGTTTTGTTTGTTTTGTTTTTCTTTTGTTTTTTGAGGCAGGTGTCTGTTTGTAACCATAGCTATCCAGGAAATCATTGTAGACCAGGCTGGCCTCAAACTCACAGCGATTCTCCTACCTCTGCCTCCCGGGTGCACCACTACGGCCCAGCCAAATCTAACCTTTTCACATAGGTCTTTTCAAGTGAGGCAGAGGCAGAATATGAAACTAAATAACAGGTTTCTGGTTCCTAGTCTTGGGTTTCCATTTTCCCTCTATTAATATTCCAATCAGGACCCCTTCGTCATATTTAGCAGACTATATTTAGAATTGTCCTTGGGTTTTCTCTGTTACAGATTTATTGCCAAGCCCTGTGCACTCCGTGTTGGCATTAAAGACAGTGCTCTCTATAAGGTGGAACCCAATGACACCCTTGAGAAGGTGTTCATATCTGTTACTAAGGTAAGTGAGCCAGACGAAGGCCATAGGTGGGGAGACAGCGTATGTAAGAAAGGTAAGTGTGGAGGTTTGAATAGGTATGGCCCCCATAGACTTATGTGTTTGAACGCTTGACTAATGGACTGATGGAGAGTAGCACTAATAGGTGTGGCATGTGGCCTTGTTAAAAGAAGCATGTCACTGTGTGGGTGGGTTTTGAGGCAATATATATCTGGCTGCCTCCAGCACCATGGCTGCCTTCCTGCTGCCATGCTTCCCACCATGATGATAATGGACTGAACTTCTGTAACTGTTAAGCAAGCCCCAATTGAATGTTGTCCTTTATAAGAGTTGCCTTGGGGGCTGGTGAGATGGCTCAGCGGGTAAGAGCAACCGACTGCTCTTCTGAAGGTCCCGAGTTCAAATCCCAGCAACCACATGGTGGCTTACAACCATCCGTAATGAAATCTGATGCCCTCTTCTGGAGTGTCTGAAGACAGCTACAGTGTACTTACATATAATAAATAAATAAATTAATTACTTAATTAAAAAAAAAAAAAAAAGAGTTGCCTTGGTCAAGCCGGGCATGGTGGCACACGCCTTTAATCCCAGCACTCGGGAGGCAGAGGCAGGCGGATTTCTGAGTTTGAGACCAGCCTGGTCTACAAAGTGAGTTCCAGGACAGCCAGGGCTATACAGAGAAACCCTGTCTTGAAAAAAAAAAAAAAAAAAAAAAAAAGAGTTGCCTTGGTCAAGGTGTCTGTTCACAGCAATAAAATCCTAAGACAGAAGTTGGTACCAGGAACTGGAGTGTTCCTCTAATATGCCTGATCAATGATCAAGCTTTTGTTTGGAGGTATGTAGATTTTGGCACTTTGGAAAACAGTGGGATGCTTTAAGTGGGGCTTACTTGGCCATCCTAGTAAAAGCATGGAAGACAGTGATGCTGAGGGAGGTCTGAACTGGGGGGGGGGGGGGGGGGGCTGGCTCAAGAAGTTTCAGAGGAGAAAAAGAATTCTAATATGTTTCCTAGAGATCATTCTTGTGATGTTTGTAAATGTGGCTACTTTCTGTTCTCATCTGAAGAGTCTTCCTAGGCTAAGGAGAAGAGATTTAGATTAATTGCATTGACAAAAGAAATTTCAAAACTGCCTAGCATAGCTAGACTCTGCCTTGGGTACTCTCTTATGAAGAGGGTTTTGATCAAGTGTAGCAAGCTTAGGCAGCAGGAAGGAGAATGTTGCTAACTCCTGTGTTTAAGGATATTAAATGGAATTAAGGGAGTGGTGACCTCAGGGCAAGATCCCACCCAGCTCAGTTTATTGTTTATGTGTTTGCAGTTGGACAAGGGACAGTTCTATCGTGTTAGGCATTATTATGACCTGGTTATTGTCTTCATTTGGACATAAGGAGATATGATTGTGTATCAAAGTGGCACGGGATTAGCTGTGATACCTATTCTCAGTTGTCAGCTTAACTATATCTAGAATGAACTACAATCCAGAATTTATAAAGATGTTGTGTGAGGAATTAGGGAAAGGCTAGGTCTGGTCATGGTGGTACATACCTTTAATCCCAGGAGACAAAGGCAAGCAGGTTGCTGAGCTCAAGGCCAGCCTGGGACAGAGCAAGTCCAGGTAAAGAAAAGCTTAGCTCCAGGCCTGATGCTATACACCTTTAATCTCAGCACTCAGGAGACAAGCGTGCAGATCTCAGAGTTCAAAGTCAACCTACAGAGCAAGCTCCAGGAGAGCCAAGCTTAGGCAGGGAAGGAGTTGGAAGACAGAAAGCTCGTGATAATGAGCCAAGGGGGCCATGTTCCAGCTCCTGCAAGCAGCAGAACTCAGCAGCTTCAGCCATGTGGCTTTGAAATCAAGAGTAGATGGGACTACTGGGACAATGGTCAGCAGCTGGGCTGTGGTGGCGCACGCCTTTAATCCCAGCACAGAGGGATTAAAGGAGGGATTAAAGGCAGAGGCAGGCGGATTTCTGAGTTAGAGGCCAGCCTGGTCTACAGAGTGAGTTCCAGGACAGCCAGGGCTACACAGAGAAAGAAACCCTGTCTCGAGAAATCAAAAAAAAAAAAAAAGAAAAGAAAAAAGAAGAAGAAGAGACGTGAAATCTTCTGGGAAGTGTTTTCTGAGAGCACAAAGAAAGCTCCATTCCAGAGGTAGACCTTGTTGCTGGCAGCCAGAATTGGCAATATGTAAGAGTGACCCAGGTGGACTGGTTTTGAAGGCATGGAGGGGTCATGGAGAACAGCTGAGGCTTGGCACTGTGAGAAGCCAGGAAAGGTAACCTTCAGTGGAAGCTGAAGTTGAAGCTTGGCACCACAAAGAGAGCCTATGAGAGGCTATTGGTGTAAGTGCAGCCTAATTACAGTGGAAGACACCCCAACCTATTGGAGATGCCAGTAACAAGAACAAGCAGCATCCCTGGTATAGAGCCAGCCAGAGCCTAGAGGTCTACAGAGGGCAGAGTTAGAGGTAACCCAATCCCTTTTGGGGAGCCCAGATCATGTGTGGATCCCAGACATTGGAACAAGCTGTAAAGTTAAAGTTGCCTTGGAGACGCCAAGATGTTAGAGATGCCAGAGCCATGGGAGACCTGCGGAGGAAAGCTGCTACTAACTGTAACCAGCCCAGGAGAAAGAATTGTGGTACAGTCAACAAAGCTAAAAGGAGTTTGACATCTGATGAAGATGCAGGCTTTAGCTTACCAGGCTGGTTTTCAGTCTTGCTTTTCCAGTATTTCCTCACTGTGCTTCCTTCCCTACATTTTGAAACAGTAATGTCTATCCTGTGCCATGATATGTTGAATGTATGTGATCTGTTTTCTAATTTTGATTTTAATAGGGGATTACAATTAAGAGATTGTATGAATCTCAAAAGAGATCTTGAACTTTAGACTTTAAAGCATTGCTAAGACTGTGATAGACTATGGGAACTTTTGAAGTTGGACTAAATGCATTTTTCATTATGTTATAGCTATAAGCCAATATAGCCAAGGAGTGGAATGTGGTAGTTTGCGTAGGTATGGCTCCTGTAGATTTATGTGTTTGACTGCTTGGCCTATGGGGAGTGGCACTAATAGGAGGTGTGGCCTTTATTGGAGAAGGTGTAGCCGTATTAGAGGAGGTATGGCATGTCATTTTGTTAGAGGAGGTGTGTCCCTCTGTAGGTGGGCTTTGAGGCAGTGTATATGCTCAAGCTCTGCCCAGGGTGAGGCACAGTGCTCCCCTTCTGGCTGTCTGTGGATCAAGATGTAGAACTCTCAGCTCCTCCAGCACCATGGCTGCCTGCATGCTGCCATGCTTCCTACCATAATGGGGATAATGGACTGAACCTCTGCAACTGTAAGCCAGCCCCAATTAAATGTCCTTTATAAGAGTTATCTTGGTCATGGTGTCTCCTCATAGCAATACAATCCTAGCTAAGACAGTAATGATAGGAAGGGATGACTTTTCACACCTAGGTGGCCTCTTCTCTCTGTAGAGAAGGTTAGCCTCTTGGAACACCTACCTTTCTGCCAGAATCTCTAAACTGTAACACCTTTAAATTTTACTCCTTCTTAGCATCTGCCCCCACTCCTCTGCCCTAAACATACATCATGTTTTTTTTTTTCACTTTTAATTGCTTCAGCTTTTAATCAACATGAGTGTGGTTCTAGTGGCCTTTGCTTTTTTTTTTTTTTTTTTTTTTTTTTTTTTTTTTTTTTTTTTTTTTTTTTTTTTTTTTTTTTTTTTTTTTTTTTTTTTTTTTTTTTTGCTGTTTTGTTTTACCATATATATGTTTTGCCTGTTTGTGTATAATGTACCCCCTTATGCGTGCCTGGTGCTGTTGGGGGACAGAAGAGGACATGCAGATCTCCTGGAACCTGAGTATGGATGGCTGTGAAGTGCCATGTGTGGTGTTGGCCGCTGAACTTAGTCCCTCTGCAAGAGCAACAAGTGTCTTAACCAATAAGGCATCTCTGCAGAATGTCTGGTTGTGCGAGCACATGTGTGTGTGTGTGTGTGTGTGTGTGTGTGTGTGTGTGTCAGGTAGATGAGAATGTAATCGATAGTGAGAGTGCGATGTGCTATGTAAAGCTGAGTTGCTTTAGAACTGCTATTCCATCCTAACTGTGAGTGTCCCCAAGACGTATAGTTTGACTTCCTTAAACCAACTGTGTGATGGTTTGATTAAGTTAATTAGAATTAAATGGCTTTATTAAAATAATTTGGAGGTAAAATATGGAGAAGCTGTGTAGCTTGAGCCACTGTGGTTGTCATCCTTGGCCACTAGGCTAGTAAGAGGGGTTTCACTGGGGAATTGTGGAGAAGGCATGTTCTAACTCTGGTCATACATGTACAGTATCCTGATGAGAAAAGGCTGAAGGGCCTATCAAAGCAGCTGGACTGGAGTGTTCGAAAAATCCAATGCTGGTTTCGCCATCGGAGGAGACAGGACAAGCTTCCAACGCTCACGAAATTCTGTGAAAGCATGTATGTCTCAGCGGGGAGCAGAGAATGAGAAGGGTGGGATACAGCTGTTTTCTTTTGGGAAATGAGTTTATTGTTGGGATGATAATGTCTGACTCTAACGCTCCAGGTTTAAAAAGCCAAGGGGCAGTGGAAATGGAAAGGAGCTTACATCCTGGTGTTTGTCAGCCAGGCCTCCTTAGTGAGCAGTAGCAGCAGTAGGAAAGGGCGGAGCTGAAACCTGCTCACGCTTACTCCCTGGTCGTACTTGCCACTAAGGCAAGATGATTCCATTCTGTTCCTCTTTGGAAATAGATTGAGCTAGGTATGGTGACACATAACCTTTATTCTCCAGCATTTGGAGACTGGTATGTGGATCTCCAGTTCAAGGCCAGCCTGGTCTATATATCCAAATTCCAGGCCAGCATGGTTACATAGTGAGGCCTGTCTACCTACTTTAAAAAAAAAAGAAAAGAAAAGAAAAAGTGCCCTGTAAGGGCTGGAGAGATGGCTCAGCAGCCAAGAGTACTGACTGCTCTTCTGAAGGTCCTGAGTTCAAATTCCAGCAACCACATGGTGGCTCACAACCATCCGTACCAAGATCTGGTGCCCGCTTCTGGTGTGTCTGTCCTGGAACTCACTTTGTAGACCAGGCTGGCCTCAGAAATCCACTTGCCTCTGCCTCCCGAGTGCTGGGATTAAAGGCGTGCGCCACCACGCCCAACATAAATAAATCTTTAAAGGAAAAAAAAGTGGCCTGGAGAGTTGGCTCAGTAGTTAAGTGCACTTAATACTCTAACAGAGGATGAAAGCTTATTTCCCGGCACCCATTATCAGGGAGCTTGTAACAACCCTTTGTAATGCCAGGTCCAGAAGATCTGAAGCCTCTGACCTCCTTGGGTACCTACCCTCAGACACACATACACACCTGTACACGAGAATGCCTGTGCTTTAAAAGTTAATGATACGCTGGGCGTGGTGGCGCACGCCTTTGATCCCAGTATGTGGGAGGCAGAAGCAAGCGGATTTCTGAGTTCAAGGCCAGCCTGGTCTACAGAGTGAGTTCCAGGATAGCCAGGGCTACACAGAGAAACCTTGTCTTGAAAAGACAAAAAGTTAATGATAAAATATATCTGTTTTTTAAAAAGCCCACCTTGACAGAAATAGTACCAGCTTGGTCTATATTTACATTTTTGTGGGAAATTTTCCCTTGCTTAGGAATATTGTACTTGAAATCAAAGTTTTTAATTTTCTAGAAATGGCTATTAGTCGCTGACATGCAATTTGGAAATTGGGTACTGTGAAGGGTCTAATAGGAGAGTGTGTCCTTGTGGGACTCTGAACTGATGCTGAACTAAAGCTGATGCTGGCTTTGCGGAGATCAGTTTGTCCCAGCTACTATCTTCACCTTCCCTAGTTTGAATTCTCCCCCTTGGAGTGGACATTTATGTAACCTCTATTCTTTGCTCACCCAGGTGGAGATTCACTTATTATTTATGTATCTTCTGCTACGGAATCAGATTTCTCTGGTCGGTGAGTCTGTACTCTCTCTGTCCTCTCACTGGGCTTTAGTTATGTCAAGATGCCTGGATTCTAGAAGCGAACATTAAATATCTTCAGCTATTTATATCTTTCTTTGAGGTAAGGCTGCTCTTGAGCCTTCTGCCTCGGCCTCTGCACACTGGGATTACAGGTGTGTGCCAGCATCACTCCCAGCAGAGGTCAGTATGTTTCCTTAAGTTTTCTGTTGTCGTGCCCAGTGCAGCTTAGCTACGAATAATCATCTATCTTGGGTTTCCCGTCACTAACTTCAAGACCCTACTGTTTCCTCTAAATAACTCTTAGTACATAATGACTTAGAGAGCACCAAGAAAATTACTGTTCTAATGAGAGGAAGTGATGTTGCAAACCACTCATTTGGTTTATTCTGAGATGTGTCTCTGTGTAGCCCTAGCTGGCCTGGGTATAGTGATTCCACATGTTTCTCCCTCCAAAACACTGGGATTAATTTTTGAGACAGGTTCTCTCAGTAAGTCCATAGCTCACCTGTCTTTCCCTGCAGCACTGGAGTTGTAGAGCCTCTGGTGTTTTATGTGGTAGCTGAGGATCTAACTCAGGTCCTCGTGTTCAGATGAAAAGCACTTTGCCAACTGAGCTCTCTTCTCATCTCAATTTTTGTTTCTAAGACAGACTTCCATTATGAACTCCAGACTTTCTTCCTGCCCTAGCCTCCCAAGTGCTTGGACAAGTAAAGACAAGACACTACCATGCCTTGCTTGGAATTTTTGATTACTTTTTTTAACCCTTGTACGTTTTCCTTTAAATGCTATAATTGAGTCTTCAAAGGTAGATGAAAGTTTGATAGACCTGTAGCAGAGGATGGCTGAGTCGGCCACCAGTGGGAGAAGAGGCCCTTGGTCTTGTAAAGATCATATGCCCCAGTATAGGGCCAGGAAGCAGGAGTGGGTGGGTTGGGGAGCAGGGCAGAGGGAGGGTATAGGGGGCTTTGGGGATAGCATTTGAAATGTAAATGAAGAAAATATCTAATAAAAAAATTTGAGCCGGGGGTTGGTGAGATGGCTCAGCGGGTAAGAGCACCCGACTGCTCTTCCAAAGGTGATAAGTTCAAATCCCAGCAACCACATAGTGGCTCACAACCATCCTTAATGAGATCTGGAGCCCTCTTCTGGAATGCCTGAAGACAGC
>LR750682.1:125658-182123 GCA_902729485.2 Mus minutoides | reverse complement strand
AAAAAAAAAAAAATTTGAGCCGGGTGTTGGTGACGCACACTCGGGAGGCAGAGACAGGCAGACTTCAGAGTTCGAGGCCAGCCTGGTCTACAGAGTGAGTTCCAGGACAGCCAGGGCTACACAGAGAAACCCTGTCTCGAAAAAAACAAACAAAAAGATTTGATAGACCTAAAGGAAGGAACAGGCAACTGCATAGTCACAGCCAGAGGTGCCGTGATCTTATTGACTAACTATACAAAAATGTTCCATTGGTTTGTTTTTGGGTTTTTGTTTGTTTGTTTTGTTTTGTTTTGAGAATAGGTGTCTCTGTGTAGCCTTGGGTATCTTTGAACTTGCTCTGTAGACCAGGCTGACCTTGAACTCTGAGAGATCTGCTGGCATCTGCCTCCCAGGTGTGGGATTAAAGGTGTACACTACCACCACCCAGTGTGTATTGGTGTTCTGCCTGCTTGTATGTCTATGTGAAGGTGTCAGATCCTAGAGTTACTGACAGCTGTGACCTGCCATGTGGGTGCTTATAACTGAACCTGGGTGCCCTGGAAGAGCCACTGGTGTACTTAACCACTGAGTCAGCTCTTCAGCCCCATGATCAAGATTTGTTCTTTAAATTATGTGAATGGGTATCTGTGTATCTGTATGTAGGTATGTGTGCTCCCAATACCCCCTCCCTGCCCCAAGAGCTAAAGGTATAGGCATTGTGAGCTACCTATTATGAGTGCTAGGAATTCCTCTTAATTGCCGAGCCACCTTGCCATCTCCCATATGCTTGTATTTGAAAAGAAGGAAAATTTAAAGTCTGTATGCTTTCCTCATATGAAAGACCCACAATGTGAGAACTCCCACGTTCTGACTCAGGAAAGGCGACACCCCAAATCACTCACGAGAAACAGTTTTTGTTTTTTAATTTATGTTTCTAGATTTTATTTGTGTGAAATATTTGGAGAATTCTTTTTTTTTTTTTACCTTGTTCCGGTCAACCCTGCTCGCTCCTTCGCTCCTGTAGGCCCCGCTCACTCCGGTTGGTCCCACTTGCTCAGTCCCTGCTCTCTCCGGTCCAAGGATTCATTTATTATTATTCATAAGTACACTATAGCTGACTTCAGACGCACCAGAGGAGGGCGTCAGATCTCATTACGGGTGGTTGTAAGCCACCATGTAGTTGCTGGGATTTGAACTCATCACCTTTTGAAGAGCAGTCGGGTGCTCTTACCCTCTGAGCCATCTCACCAGCCCGAGAAACAGTCTTAATGCAAATCACATGAGGCTTTATTCCGAGAAAGCCAGAGCTCTGGAGAGGACTTGTATCCTGGAAATGGATAGAGGAGTCGACCCCGAGGGAAAAGAGGACCCAGTTTCTATGGTCCCTCAAGAGGGAGAAAAGGAGGAGGAGGAGTAGAGGATTTTCCCGATTTAACAATATCTATTCTTTCTAAAGAAAAATGGGGGGGGGGGGCTGGTGAGATGGCTCAGTGGGTAAGAGCACCTGGCTGCTCTTCCAAAGGTCCTGAGTTCAAATCCCAGCAACCATCCGTAACGAGATCTCACTCCCTCTTCTGGAGTGTCTGAAGACAGCTACAGTGTACTTACATATAATAAATTAATTTCTTAAAAAAAGTTTTAGCTGGGCGGTGGTGGCGCACGCCTTTAATCCCAGCACTTGGGAGGCAGAGGCAGGTGGATTTCTGAGTTCGAGGCCAGCCTGGTCTACAGAGTGAGTTCCAGGACAGCCAGAGCTATACAGAGAAACCCTGTCTCAAAAAACAAACAAACAAAAAAAAAAAGTTTAAAAAAAAAAAGAAAAATGGGTACAAAAGAAAATGTCATGGATACAAGGAAGGTGGAATGGGTACATAGAAGATTGTCATGCTCAGGTGCACAGGTGCAGAAGTGAAATTTACCACAAACACTTGGCAGTAAGCTGTAGCTTGGCAAATACATGCATTCAAAGAACAATAGGGATGGGCCGGGTGTGGTGGTGCACACCTTTAATCCCAGCACTTGGGAGGCAGAGGCAGGCGGATTTCTGAGTTCGAGGCCAGCCTGGTCTACAAAGTGAGTTCCCGGACAGCCAGGGCTATACAGAGAAACCCTGTCTCAAAAAACCAAAAAAAAAAAAAAAGAACAGTAGGGACAAGCACACAGGTTCAAGAAATGTTCAGGCTATTATGTTCAGCTATGTAAAGGCTTTCTGCTAATAGTGAAATCTCTTTTCCCAGTTTCAGGGTCTTTGTGACCTGTTACATTTTTCTCAGGATCTTTCACATACATGTAACAATAATGATTAAAGGAAAAAGAGGCCAGGAATTGAGAAGGCAACAGGAAAGGGACATCGGAGGTAACTGAAGTGAGACAGAAATTATATAGTAAGATTGATTGATTGATATTTTCAGGACAGGGTCTCTCTCTACACAGCCCTCTGTAGCTGTTCACTATGTAGACCAGGCTGGCTTCTGCCTCTGCCTCCTGAGTGGTGGATCAAAGGTGTGTGCTGCTTTTCCAGAGGAACTGAGTTTGGCTCCCAGCACCTGTGTCACATGGCTCATAACTGCTTGTAATTCCAGCTTAGGGGATCCAACACCAACTTCCAGCGTCTATGGGTGCCACATATATGTGGCAGACACTTACACAGGTACATATACATATAAAAAGTTTAAAGATATAAAATATAGAAAAAGAAGAACAAAGTAAATCTAAAGTCAATTAAAATAATCAATCGACAGTGGAGACTGAAGTGTAGCTCACCCAGTGAGGGCCTGGGATGATCCTGAGACTGGGGGCTGGAGAAAGGGCAGAGTTAATCATGAAATACTCATCAGGCAAATGTCAGTCCTCCAAAAGGTTCAGTTACAATTGATAGCTCTACAACAGGTACAGTGGCACTTCCTCATGATGTAATGTGCAGTCACCTGACACACATGAGGTCCAGGAGTGTGAGGGCATTCTGGGCTACACAATGAGACCCTGTCTCAAAAGAAAATAATTTTTAAAAATTGTTAAACTACAGATGGGGGAAATATGAATTACCAGTATAAAGGGGGTATCACTATAGACCCTTTAGATAATACTGAAAGGATATAAAAATAGTATTGTGAACAATTTAAACATTTAAAAAATATTCACATTTGCCAGGCCTGCTGATGCACACCTTTAATCACAGCATTTAGGAGGCAGAGGTAGTTGGATCTCTGAGTTTGAGGCCAGCCAGGGCTACACAGAGAAACTGTCTCAGGGATGATGGAGTGCCATAGCACACATTAATAATAAATAAGATTACAAAAAAATTAGGTCAAGCATAATATCCCAAGTCTTTAATCACAGCACTCCGAAGACTAAAGCAAGCAGATCTCTGGGTCTGTGGCCAGCCTGGGCTACATAGTATGACCTTGTCGAGAGAGAGAGAGAGAGAGAGAGAGAGAGAGAGAGAGAGAGAGAGAGAGAGAGAGGAGAGAGAGAGAGAGGAAGAAGAGGAAGAGGAGGAGGAGAAACAAACAAGAACAATAAAATAGAGTGGAGACCGTTGGAAAGATGGCACAGTGCTGAGAATGATTCCTGCTAGTGATGATTGATAGATGGTGCAATGGTTACTGCTAGTGATAGATGGCGTAATGGTTAAGAGCTCTGGCTCATCCAGAGGATGTGAGTTCAGTTCCTAGCACCCACATGATAGCTTACAACTATCTACCTGCAATCATCTCGTAGCCTCTGTGGGTGCTGCACACATGTGGTACACAGTCAGATATGCAGGCAGAACACTCATAGACATAAAATGATAAAATGAAGAATGCATCCTGTTAATGCAAAGGACTAAAAACCCAGTTCCCAGCAGTTGGGCAGGTCATAACTATAATTCCACTCCAGTGTCCTAAGACCTCTGGCCTCTGCAGGTACCTGCACTCATGTATGTAGACAAACACACATACATAGTTTAAAAATATGTCTTCTAAAAATGCTGGGGCTAGGCTCGAGAGACAACACACAAATTAAGCGTGTGCTCTGTACAAGATCTGAATTGAGTCACTGTACTCTGTCAACTTGACATTCTCACCTGGCACTGGGCGCCCAGTCATGTGTGCAAACTCACACATGTACCCATCAATTCACCTACTAAATAAATTTTAAAAAATTTTTTTAATGGGCCTAGAAGGATGACTGAGCTGGTAAAGTGCTTCCCATGAAAGCCCAAAGGCCGGAACTGGGGTCCCCAGCGCCTCTGTGAGTGTCACAGGCCGGAACTGGGGTCCCCAGCACCTCTGTGTCATAGGCTGACCTAGACTTCTTGCCAGTCCCTCTGCCTCTGCATGTACCACTAGACCAGCTTCTCCTTGGTTTAGTAACACAAGGCCTCCCTATGTAGTCCAAGCTGGTCCAGAACTCACTGTGTAGCCCAGACTAATCTCCAACTCAAAATCCAGTACGTGAGAGGCTGAGACAGGAGGATTGCAGTGAGGTCACGGCAAGCCTGAGCTGTCTTTTCCTTTTTTGCCTCGTCTGTTGTGATGGTGGTCTGCTTTTGGTTTTGTCTGGTTTACTGAGACAGACTCTTGCTAGGTGACTCTGGCTAGTCATTAACCTGCTTTGAGGTTCAAACTGACCTCACAGTTAAAATTGCTGCCTAGGTATCCCACATGCTGGGGTTGCTGGTGTACCACAGCAGCCAGCTTTCCTCTTTCTTGTACCCCTGGCTTAGAGAAAAGGACTATACAGAGTAGATCTCGTAGCAACGTTGGGGACTGAAGGCCAACCTAGATTATGGTTTTTTTTTTTCTTAGATGCCTTGGTTCTGGGATACCCGACAGTGCTGGTACAACTATCCGTATCAGGTAGGATCTGAGCCGTTTCAAGACCTTGTATTTGTGTAAGGTAAGGTGGGTGACAGTGCATGTCAGTCCAGGACAGGTAGTGCAAGCACCATTTCCCTGACACCATGAGTCAGTCCTTTGAGTCACAGATTCAAAACATCTATATATATCTAGCCAAGGCCCATAGCAGAAACACCAATGAGCCTTTTGTTCAGGCCCTGGTTCTGCATGTCCCTGCTGTACTGGGAGGAAAAACAGTTTTCTGGTGCTAATATCCCGTCATTTTACATTGGAGATAGAGTCCTCATGGGGGGGGGGGGTGTCTTGATTCTAGGCTGGACTTTGAAAGTGTCAGGGACGTGAAAAGTTGTGGAAGAAAGGAAGGCCTAAAGCCACTTTGTCCCGAATTCCAAACACAGCGATCAGGTTGTGGTATGGGATATATTAGCCTTACCTCATCTCTAAAAAGTGAGAGTGAGGAGAGAAGTTTACAGAGGTGTAAAGGGTTGGTGTCTCCCACCAATCCAGTCTCCGTATCGTGGGAAACGTGAAGAAGAAAGGGACTGAGATGGATGCAGCTGCCGAGCTGGAGTTCTGACTGCTCTTCTCTCTTCCAGCCACTCTCAAGAGAGCTGTATTACTATTACCTCACACAACTGGCTTTCTACTGGTCTCTTATGTTTTCTCAGTTTATAGATGTTAAAAGAAAGGTAAGTGCGTCAATCCCTCAGCTACTCTCTAACAGCTCTGCCACTACTATCATGACACACTCCCTCCCTCATGTGACAGAAAGTGGGTGTGATATCACTGCCATTAGCTTTCTGTAACTAGTGATGGAGCATGTTTAAGGTGGTCAGGGCAGCGGGAGAGCAGCCAGGCAGTGCATGTGCATGCTCTGTCCTCCTTTGCTCTAGTGTTCTTTCATACCAAAGCTCAGGGAACCAGGGAGAACTTGGGGTACCAAGGCCTGATTCGGGAAAACCTTGATTTTAGAAAAAAATGAAGATTCAGAAGAGTGAACTGACTTTCCACAGTGACAGTTCGCTATGACTTACATTTTATAAAAACATCTGACAGAAACAATTTAAAGGTGAAAACTTGGTTTTGGCTCACCGTTTCAGAGAGTTTCCTTCCATCCTGCAGGGAAGGTGTGGCAGTTGCTCAGTTCATGGCAGTAGGTGTAGTGGAAGCCAACTACATTACTGAGCCAGGAGGCAGAGAATGTGCCCTAAGAGCTGTCAGCCTGGATTAGCCTTTGGATGGCAGCCCCCTCTTACCTCCTGCCAGCTGGGCCCTGCCATTCCTAACAGTTCCACAGCCTCCCAAGATATTGCTACCAACTGGGTAAAGGCGTCCAAAGCATGAGCCTGTAGACATTTCACATTTACTTCAAAGCATCTAATAACTATTGAAGAGTTACTCAGGGTTAACTTGGCCTGCAAACCCAAGAAAGAAAGACTTAAACCTGAAAGCTTAAAATATTTGTAATAAGGTGAATTCTTGCTGGATAGAGGCACACGCCTTTAATCCCAGTATTCAGGAGGCAGAAATAGGTGAGTTTCTGAGTTCAAGACCACCTACAGAATGGGTTCCAGGATAGCCAGAGCTATACAGAGAAACCCTGTCTTAAAAAACAGAACAGCAACCAAACAGATGAATTGCTCAGCTAATAAGCAGTTCTCTGGCGTTTTTTTTTTTTTTTTTAAAGATTTATTTTATTATATGTAAGTACACTGTAGCTGTCTTCAGACACTCCAGAAGAGGGTGCCAGATCTTGTTACGGATGGTTGTGAGCCACCATGTGGATGCTGGGATTTGAACTTATCACCTTCGGAAGAGCAGTTGGGTGCTCTTACCCGCTGAGCCATCTCACCAGCCCTCTCTGGCAGTTTTAAAGTTAATTTTAGGTGTGTGTGTGTCCCCGTCCATGCGTTGAATTCAGGTACCCACAGAGGCCAGAAGAGGGCGCCTTGGAGCTAGAGTTAACCAACAGCTGAGAGCCACCTGGCAGAGGTGCTGAGCACCACAGTGCTCTTAAGCACTGGGCACAGGTTAAGACCCACTGGGCACAGGTTAAGACCCTGGGAGAGCAGCACACTGGTTGGCTTGCACAGCCTGTCCTATGCTGCCCTGCCATCTCTCCCTAGGACTTCCTGATGATGTTTATCCATCATGTGATTGGCATTGTGCTCACCACTTTCTCCTACGTCAACAACATGGTGCGAGTGGGAGCACTCATCTTCTGTCTGCATGACTGCGCGGACCCCTTCCTGGAAGTAAGAGCCCACCCTGACGTTCATGATTCCTTTCTCCCTTTTTTGATATGTGACTTTCTCCCCAGCTCATTTTTTATCTTTTATCTAGGCTGCCAAGATGGCCAATTATGCCAGACGTGAGCGGCTCTGTATCACCCTCTTTGTGATCTTTGGCACAGCTTTTATAGTCACTCGTCTAGCAATCTTCCCCTTGTGGTAAGTCTCAGGCTGTGAGCTGTGAGGTACCTAGTGGTGCCCTCTGCCTGTTAGATTTTCCATTCTCTTCATGCCAGCTGAACACTGAGGCCCAAGCCCCTGCCTGTGCCTTGGGCGTCACTGAGCCTCTGGATTCTGCAGGACTTTGGTTGCCATATGCAGTGTCTGCAGTGAGCCTCGTATCCCTTCTGTGCCCGCTCCTCATCCTGACCAGCACAGAGATGTATGTGCATGCATGTCCCTATAATACTCGGGACCTAGACTACAAGTCAGTGCTATTGGGAATTTTGCTTAGTCTTAGCAAATCAATCACCCACTGTCCTCTATCTGAGAATTGAAATCATTCCTAGGAAACAGGCCTGTTGCTGTCCTGACTTTGTGATTGGTAGTAAGATAACCCCGTCACTTCCTAAGATTCCATCTCCTCTTATCTCAAAAGGTAAAAAACACCTTAGGCTCCTTTCTTTTTCTCTTTTATTCCCTATGAAAGAATTATCCCTGTTACTACAACAAATAATAAAGTATGCAGGAAGACAGAAGATCCTGTGGCCTAGGAATCAGTTTCTTCTCTGTTTGCCATACTTGACTCTACAGTTTGACTGTTGTCTCCTTGTTCTAGGATTCTGAACACAACCTTCTTTGAGAGCTGGGAGATTATTGGGCCCTACCCTTCCTGGTGGCTCTTCAATGCCCTTCTCCTGATCCTTCAGGTGCTCCATGCCATCTGGTCCTACCTAATTGTACGGACTGCTTCTAAAGCCTTGAACCGGGGAAAGGTAAGGATGAAGCATCCTTCTTTCTTTGGACCATGTGGAAACACAGGTTTGACTTTGCAGACCTCTACCCAGCCTGGGAGCCTCAGCCACATTAAGTAGGCTAGAGATGCAGCTCAGTCACCATAAAGCTGCAGGAAGCCCTGAGTTTGATACCAGCACCAGCATGATGGCATACGTAAGCCTGTAATCCCTGTGCTAGGGAGATGAAGCAGGAAAATCACAAGTTCGGATCATCCTTTGCTAAATAATAAGTTTGAGGCCATCCTGGAATGCTTGACCAAAATAATAATAATAATGATGATGATGATGATGATGATGATGATGATGAGGCCATCCTGGAATACTTGACCAAAATAATAATGATGCCGGGCATGGTGGCACACACCTTTAATCCCAGCACTCAGGAGGCAGAGGCAGGTGAATTTCTGAGTTCGAGGCCAGCCTGGTCTACAAAGTGAGTTCCAGGACAGCCAGGGCTACACAGAGAAACCCTGTCTCGAAAAAAACAAACAAACAAAATAATAATAATAATAATAATAATAATAATAATAATAATAATGATGATAATAATAAAAGGGTGGCTATTGATGTGTAGCTGAGCATACAAACTGGCAAGCCTGAGGGTTGGGCTGTGGAGGAATGGTATGGTAGTCTTCTAGTTAAGCTAAATCAACTTTGCTGTGACGCACAGGATTGGTTTCTAAATATCTGCCTCACTATTTTGAAGCAAGAGTCTTTAGTGAAGTTTTAGTGCAAAAGCCACAAAGATACCCATCTTTTAAGACAGTGTTGGAAGCTGAGCCCAGGGTCTCATGCCTTCTGACTAGCTAATTCTAGCCCTGCAAGGGGGGGGGGGGCATTTAATGATAGAACATAATTGAAATGTGCAAGTTCTAAAGCAGTCATACTGAGTCAAGGCAGAAAGCTGTCAGTTGTGCAGAATCCCAAGTGGGACAGGCTTTATGAGAGATGTTAGCTCCAGACTGCACAGTGGATGTTGCCTGGTATTTATTATCTCTCTTGTCATTGTTCTTAATGGCTGTAACTGGTTTCAGAACTTGTGTGGTGTGCCTGTGCATCTTGTAGCTACTGGACATCTCCCTTCTCCCCTGCGTTTGTTTCTCTCCTGACTAGGTGACCTCCCAGGAGGGATTAGACCCAGGCTCTGTATCTTCTGCTCTTTCTCACCTCCTTCCTCTTTTCTCTGCCTGGTGGCACCTGGACAGTTCCATCCTTTGCATGTAAGTGCATCTGTGCTTCTAGTGTTGAGAGAAGCACCTGTCTGAACAGCTCTCCTTCCGGCTATACTTCCTGGTCCCATCTGCCTTAGAATGTGTTCACTCACTTAATCTATGTGACTGTTGTTGACTGGAGCTGAGATTACCAGATTCCTTCCCCAAATGAAGTCTAGGCTTTAATGTGGTTTGCCTTTGAGCCTCTCCTTACCTCACTCTGGAGATATCATGCCCTCTGGAAATTCCCTAGACATTCTGAGTTGAGAGTCAACAGCTATAGTCAACTGCAGAGTCACATAACATCTAAAGCAAATGTCCTTCCTTTATAACAACACCTGGAACCATGTTCCTTCTCTACTAATGCTCTTTAAATGACATGCATCTGTCACTGTTTGTATGTTGCAGGGGTCATCATCCTAACACATGTCACTGGGCTTTCTTTATGGCCCAATATAGAGAATTTGAAACATTCTGATATGCAGGGTGACTCATTGGAAACTGCCACTGTAATCCTAACCTCTCATTTGAAAATAC
Organism: Mus minutoides; assembly: GCA_902729485.2. Lineage (NCBI taxonomy): Eukaryota > Metazoa > Chordata > Mammalia > Rodentia > Muridae > Mus > Mus minutoides. The sequence continues at coordinate 172,308 of LR750682.1, read as the reverse complement.
AAAACAAAAGCATGGGTAAAAGGCAAAGCCACAGGTGTCGGTAGAGTTGGGAAGGCTCTCCACACTGACAGCCTACACACTCCTGAGTTTGTTTGTTTGTTTGTTTGTTTGTTTATTTTTCTGAGTATATTTATAGTGTCCTGAGGGTGCCAGAACTCCATGTTGAGGCCAGTGATAGCAGCACCAGGGTAAAGCAATGAGTGCCCACGGTGATGAGCAGATGGTGCCATGACGGCTCCTGTGCATCACTCCCTGTGTGCTTCCCCAGCTCTCTGTGGTGAAGAGGGAAGAAGTGCTGGAGTTTTCCTCACAACTAAACATAGACTCAGAGTGGTACCACAGCAGCCTTTCTGGTATAGAATGGCATAAATGAAAGTAAAACAGGAAGCAGGCAAAATCTATTCACAATCGCAGCCATGATACAGATGCATTTAAGTCAGCTGTCACCGAACCTAGAAACAGTGTACAAGAGTGGGCTTTCCTAGGCTTTCTGAGATTCACCTGCCCTGTGAGTCTATGAAACATAGCATGTATACTGCATTTGGTCCTGTCCCCCTCAGGTGTCTAAGGATGACCGCAGTGATGTAGAGAGCAGCTCAGAGGAAGAAGATGAGACAACCCACAGAAACAACCTCTCTGGCAGCAGCTCCAGCAATGGTGCCAACTGCATGAACGGCTGCATGGGAAGCAGCCACTTGGCTGAAGAGCAGGGGACTTGTAAAGCCACTGGCAACCTACATTCTAGGGCCTCTCCACATCTACACTCCTGTGACTAGAGGGACTACAAGGCACTGAGGAGAATCAAATATTTTTGTGTTTTAAAGAAACTCTGCCATTTCGTATTTAATGCCCCCTGGTCCTTTCAGTAGCATTATTGGCTCTGTGTTTGTGTGGTTTTTGTGTGTGATTATACATGTGTATTGTGCATATGAATGAGTTTCATTGACTAGGTTGGGGCACAATTCTGGATTACTAGTCATTGGTCACTTCTGAACCCACCTCAAGTCCAGCATTGGCTGCATCTTTAATTAAGCTGTCTCCAGACCATCTGTGTCCTTGTTCTATGGCTCTTGAGACTCTAGGTTCCTGATCCATCTAAATAAGCGGTGCCACCAGACTCAGCTCCAGGACTTGAAAATTGTTCTTTTGGAGGAGAAGGTAATATTTCACCTGATGGAACACTACCCAGGATCACTGTAGACCCTAGCTACAGGTCCCCTTCCTACCACCTGATAGTGGCAGGGACAACTACTGATACCCTGCTGCTTATTCAGTGGTATGCAGGGAGGGGAAGGGTAGGAGAGGATGAGCTGAGATTTGGAGAACAGCAGCCTCTGGTTGTGCTGTTAATGATTTTATACTATTGTTTATTCTTCTGTGATTAAAGTGTTTGAACCCTCTACTGTCTGTCTCTTTAGTAACTATCCCTGCTACAACTTTGGCTGCCTGTGTTTACTTGGGCTGGGATTACAGACATGTACCGTAATTAAGAAGTTTTCCATGGGCTGGAGAGATGCTTGGCAGTGAAGAGCACAGGCTGCTCTTGCAGAGGACCCAGGGTTGGCCTCTTGCACCGATATACGGCAGCTCAAAACTGCCTGTAACTCCAGTTTTGGAGATCTGTCCGGTACACTCCCCTGGCTCCACAATCACCTGCATGGATGTATATATAGTTACATGCACTCAGGCATACACATAAAATAAAGTAAACCCTTTTAAATTATTATTATTTCTAATTGAAAAGGCTCTTGAACATCCAAATGTTTCTTTTATGCATGCTAAGAGGATCTGACAGAACAGCTGTGTCTTTGGGCTGTGTGCTTTAAGGAGACATATTTCATTGGTGTGCTGGCTAGTTTTATGTCAATGTGGCAGAAGTTATAGTCATTTTGGAAGAGGGAACCTTAGCTGAGAAAATTTCCCAACTAGATTGGCCAGTGGGCAAGCCTGTGGAGCATTTTCTTAACTGATGGTTGATAGGGTGGGAGACAGCCCATTGAGGGGGTGGAGTCAATCCTTGGGATGTTGGTCCTAGGTTTATGATAAAATGGTCTGAGCAAGCCATGAGGAGCAAGCTAAGAGCAGTATCCTCCAAGGCCTCTGCGTCAGTACCGCATCCAGGTTCCTGCCCAGATGCCCAGACTTTCTTCTGTGATAAGACAGTGCTGTGGAAATGTAAGCCAAATACACCCTTAACCCAAGTTGCCTTAGTTAATGGTGTTTTGTCCTATTAATTGTGATCCTAAGACATGGTCACAGCAGCACTGCTCAGCAAACAGTCATGGACCACAGCAAAGGAGTTTGCTGAGAAGCCAGGATTCGTCAGGGTGCCTGTTCTCATCTTTTATCACAGAGCCTGCCACTTCCTGTTTGAACATAAATGAGTCCACCATGTCTTCTTAGTTCTGTTTAAACCTGTGGACAAACTTGTCCTAATCCAGATTTTTCTCATATGGTAAATATATTCCAGAATAATTTTCTGCTTAGTGATCATTTAAATTACAGAGATATTTCTAGAGGCTGTGTACATGGAGGTGTTAGCATGGTGGTGAAGAGAAAAGTTGAAAGCTGTCTGTGATGGTTTAATGCCTGTAACCCAAGCACTTGAGAGGCTGAAACATGAGTTTGAGACCAGCCTGAGTTACCCAGAGACATGGTCATAACAAAAAGGACCTAAGTCAGGGCTGGACAGATGCTCTAGAGGTTAAGGGCACCTACTGCTGCTCCTTCAGAGGACCTTCCCACAGGTGGCCCACAAACATCTGTAATTCCAGCTCCAGTATCTGACACTCCTGGGTTTACACACACACACACACACACACACACACACACACACAGTTAAATACAATAAACATAACAAAAATAAAAAACAATGCTTGGCCTATAACATATACCTTTGGCCTCAGCAGTTTGGACACACAGGGCCCATAGACCTCTGAGTTTTCAGCCAACCTGGACGAGACCCTAGCTTTTCTTTTCTCTCTCTCTTTTTTTTATATCAAGAATTTTTTAAAGTTACATTTAAATATTTATTTATTATATGTAAGTACACTGTTAGCTGTCTTCAGACACTCCAGAAGAGGGCATCAGATCTCGTTACGGATGGTTGTGAGCCACAATGTGGTTGCTAGGATTTGAACTCATGACCTCTGGAAGAGCAGTCAGTGCTCTTAACCGCTGAGCCATCTCATCAGCCCCAAGAAATTATTTTTAAGCATTAAAGAATTATTCTGGCCGGGCATGGTGGCGCATGCCTTTAATCCCAGCACTAGGGAGGCAGAGGCAGGTGGATTTCTGAGTTCGAGGATAGCCTGGTCTACAAAGTGAGTTCCAGGACAGCCAGGGCTACACAGAGAAACCCTGTCTCGAAAAACCAAAATAATAATAATAATAATAATAATAATAATAATAATAATAATAATAAAATAATTATTCTGAGCCAGGCATGGTGGTGCACGCCTTTAATCCCAGCGCTCAGGAGGCAAAGGCAAACAGATTTCTGAGTTTGAGGCCATCCTGGTCTACAGAGTTCCAGGGCTACACAGAGAAACCCTGTCTCAAAAAACCAAAAAAAAAAAAAAAAAAAAAAAGAATTATTCTGGGCCTGTTGAGACCCTCTTCTAGAGTGTCTGAAGACAGCTACAGTGTACTTAGATATAATAAATAAATCTTTAAAAAAATTATTCTGGGCTGAGAAAATGACTTAGTGTGGGTAAAGTGCCTCATAAGCTTAATTTGTGGGACCCACATGGGAGGAGAGAACCAACTTATACAAGATGTCTTCAGACTTTCCTACACATAAATGCATATTCTGAGAGACTCACCCAGGTAGGTATCATAGCACTAAATTTCCTGAGATGCTAAGGTTTCTAAAGACTGGGTATGGAGAAATGAAGTTCTATGTAGTGATTTTTGTCAGAGCTAACCAAGAAGGCTAAGACCTTCTTTAGTTCCTTCACTGGCCATGTGCCATGTTGTTGACTATCATTGTGAAATATAAGCGACTGATTTTGAAAGTCAAGGATACATAAATCTTACCTTTAGTAATCTGGATAATTACAGTCTGGGTTGAATGGCATGGAAGATGTAATCTCAAAACAGATTCATCCAAGCAGTCCAATCATTTTAAAAAAGTAGCTGAGGTATATAGCTCCCGCTACACGACGCAACGCTCACAATGAAGCTGGATTTGGTGCTTTCACTGCTTAAAGAGATTCTTCTCATCCATCCATAAATGAACTCAAGACTTTTGGAAACCAAATGTGGTGGCCCACACATGTGATCCCAGCACTCAGAAGGCAGAGGCAGGCAGACCTCTGAGTCTGGGGCTAGTCCATGTCGGGGTTCATAGTAAGACATCTAAAGGGGCTGGAGGGATGGTTCAGTGCTTAAAAGCACTGACTGTTCTTTTAGAGGTCCTAAGTTCAAGTCCGAGCAACCTCATGGTGGCTCACAACCATCTGTAATGAGATCTGACTCCCAATTCTGGAGTGTCTGAAGACAGCTACAGTGTACTTACATATAATAAGTAAATCATTTAAAAAAAAAAAAAGTAATACATCTTGAGCAGGCGCATACCATTTATATTTTTTAGCTTTTTTTTTTTTTTAGATTTATTTATTATATGTAATACACTGTAGCTGTCTTCAGATACCCCAGAAGAGGGCATCAGATCTTATTACGGGTAGTTGTGAGCCACCATGTGGTTGCTGGGATTTGAACTCGGTACCTTCAGAAGAGCAGTCTGTGCTATTAACCACTGAGCCACCTCTCCAGCCCCCATTTTTTAGCTTTTAAAATTGGGCCAGGTGTGTGTCTGATGAGAGCAAGGGCTGTGTAGGCACACTGGGTGTGTGCCTTTGAAGGGTTTACTTTGTCCCTGTCTCTTTCATCCTTGCTTCCTGGCTACTGTGATAAGAGAATCATTGCTGTACCCTGTGTTCCCTTCCATGACAGCAGAGCCAAGTGCAATGGACTCAAACAGGAGCCTGTTAGAACTGCCTTTGCTCCCTGGCCCCACCTCTTTCCCTTTTATTTTACCTTTTACCTTTTAAAGCTGTTTACTTATTACTGTGTGTACAAGTGAGTGAGTGTACTTACATAGAAACCAGAGGACAACTTCTAGGACTCAGTTCCTTCCTTCCACCATGGGCTTGAGAGCTCGAACCCAAGTCATTGGGCATGCACAGTAACAGTTTATTCCTGTTGAGCCACCTCAGCAGCCTGTGAGTTATCTGTTCTACTCAGTAAAGGATGTTTTATATACCCTAGATCCAGGTATTTGTTCTATCATTATTGTATGTGTGCACACATATGCATGATGTGCAGACATTAAAGGACAACTTTGTGGAGTCCATTCTTTTTTTTTTTTTTTAAGATTTATTTATTATATGTAAGTACACTGTAGCTGTCTTCAGACACTCCAGAAGAGGGCATCAGATTTCGTTACGGATGGTTGTGAGGCACCATGTGGTTGCTGAGATTTGAACTCAGGACCTTCGGAAGAGCAGTCAGGGCTCTTAACCACTGAGCCATCTCGTTCTTTCCACTTTTACATAGGTCCTGAGGATTGAACTCAGGTCCCCAGGCTTGAGCAGCCAAAACCTTTACCCTCTGAGCCATTAGGAGTTTGGTGGTGGTGAAAAACAGACAGATAATCTGAGATCAGTTTTGTGTGTGTGTGTGTGTGTGTGTGTGTGTGTGCGCGCGCGCGCGTGCGCATATGTGGCAGAATGTGGTATCAGATCCCCTGGAACTGGAGTTACAGACAGTTGTAAGCCTCCATGTGGGTGCTGGGAACCAAACCCAGGTTCTTTTAGAAGAGCAGCCAGTGCTCTTACTCAAACCATCTCTCCCGCCCCCATTGCCTATTGAATTCAAACCAAAGACCTTGAGTTACTATGCCTCCTCCTCCCCCAGGAGCCGTGTTAAGACAGTTTCCAATTCTGTCTTTTGTGTTTTTTTTCTTGGAAGCTCAGCTGGTTCTGGATGCTTGTTGGGGTTAGTCTGCATTAAGTGAAAACTTGCCTACACTCTTACATAACTCCATTCCTTTTCTTTTCTACAGAATTCTATTTGTTTTTGTTTTGTTTCTTTGTTGGTTTTTTTATTCATTATTCTAAGCTTCATTTAGGGTGCTGGTTAGATGGTTCAGTGGCCATGTAGGTGCTAGGATTGAAACCAGGTCCTCTGGAAGAACAGCCAGTGCTCTTAAATTGCTGAGTCATCTCTCCAGCCCTTTATTTGTTTATTTATTTAAGTGCTACTAAGTCATTGACTTTGTGATTTTTTTTTTTTTTTTTTTTTTTTTTTTTTTTTTTTTTTTTTTTTTTTTTTTTTTTTTTTTTTTTTTTTTTTTTTTTGGTTTTTCAAGACAGGGTTTCTCTGTATAGCCCTGGCTGTCCTGAAACTCACTTTGTAGACCAGGCAGAAATCCACCTGCCTCTGCCTCCTGAGTGCTGGGATTAAAGGCATGCACCACCATGCTCAGCGACTTTGTGATTTTTATTAGGGAAAACAAAACAAAACAAAAAAAATAACCTGTTGTTTGAGACAGGGTCTCACTACATAGTCCTGGCTTCCCTGGAACTATGTCAACTACACTGGCTTCAAATTCAGAGATCTGCCTGCTTCTGCTTCAAGTGCTGGGATTAAAAGTACACCACGGTCAAACTCACTTTAATCTTTTATGTATATGAATGTACTGTAGCTGTCTTCCGACACACCAGAAGAGGGCGTCAGATCCCATTACAGATGGTTGTGAGTCACTATGTTGCTGGGAATTGAACTCAGGACCTTTGGAAGAATAGTCAGTGCTCTTAACTCCAGCCCCTTACCTACACTTTAAATCTCGACAAAAATACAGAACTTAAGAATTTTTTGGTGCTAACCCAGTGTTGGGAACAAAATAAAAAGGGGGTCCCTGGGGAAAGTAGGGGAGGAAAAGGGGCCTAAAATGCGGCCAGAGTTCCTGTGCTCTGGGCAAGCAGATGCAGGCGTTGGGGGGCTCCCAGGACACTTTCTACACTGCCCCAGGTGAGCATCTAAGCCCGACCCAGGCTAGGGGTGGGGGTGAAGAAGGGACAGCCCCCGACCTGGGGAACCCCCAGAGCTACTTTGCTAAAGCCACCAGGGTTGTGGGAGAGAGGGAATAGGGGAAGACGCTCCGCTCCCCACACTAACCAGAGTGCACAGCGGAACTTGAAGGAGCAGAGCAGACTCTGGTTTAAGAGCTTTATTATAGAAATGCAGGGGAAAGAGAGAAAGTAGAAGAGAGAGAGAGAGAGAGAGAGAGAGAGAGAGAGAGAGAGAGAGAGAGAGAGAGAGGAAGAGAGAGAAAGAAGACAGAGAAAGGAGAGAGAAGTAAGAGGTTTGAGGACAAAGGAGTGAGAATAAGAGAGGGGGGCTGAACAGCCCTTTTTATGGTCTTCACTGTTGCTAGGCAACTGGGGAGGAGTTTAGCCTGGAGGTCAGAAGCTTGGGCCACGGTTTCCATGACTACTGACCATGCTTCTCTTGTGGGTGCTGTGGGATGTGGTACCTTAGGCAGGGGCCGAAGTTCCAGGAGCATGAGAGAACGCCTACCGTGTCATGTAGGTGAATTATGACCATCAGGGTTCAGACCTCAGCTCTACTGTATACCAGCCTGCAATTCCCCACAACCCAGAATAAATATAAATATATATATATTTTTGGTTTTTCGAGACAGGGTTTCTCTGTATAGCCCTGGCTGTCCTGGAACTCACTCTGTAGACCAGGCTGGCCTCTAACTCAGAAACCCACCTGCCTCTGCCTCCCGAGTGCTGGGATTAAAGGTGTGCACCACCACGCCCGGCTCATAAATATATTTTAAAATATTCAATCTGTTGGGTCTTTATTTTCACATGTATTTTCAGAGATACTTTTTTTTTTTTTTGTACATAGGGCCTCTGTAACACTGGAACTCTGTTCTACATGGAAAATCTGCCTGCCTCTGCCTCCCGAGTGCTGGGGTTAAAAGCGTGCACCACCGTGTGGCAATCAGAGGATGACTTTTGAGAGCAGGTTCTCTCCTTCCACCATGTACAGAGTCCCAGGAATCAAACTCAGGTTGTCATCAGGGTGGAGGCAAACATTTTCATCCACTGAGCCATCTTGCTGACACTTGACATATCTTCTCAACATTTATGGACCTCTGGAAGAGCAGCCAGTGCTGCTCTTTACATTTCTTTACATAGTCTTTACATTTTCATTACATCCTTTACAGAAACGTGGACATGTATGTTAAAAAAAAAAGATATTGAAAACCTAGATCTTTTATTCTTTGAGATGGCCATCCTGAGAGCGGCCAACTAGTGTTTGAACCATGAATACTAACTACTTCCTGCTGCTTCTAGTAGACAGCCCTACTTTTTTCTTTTTTGCCTTTGAGACAGGGTTGTACTGTGAAGCAAGGCTGGCCTTGAACTCTCAGAGATACCCTTATCTCTGTCTCCTTTAGTGCTGCAACTAAAGACAGGTACCATCATACCTGGCAAGTGTCACTATTTAGACAAGCTATACCTTGGTCCAAGATAACCTAATATATTCGTATTGGTTTTACCTGCTTCTCTCTGGTGGGTTGGGCACTGCAATGCATAGTCCCATAATAAATAGAAACCTTTAAAAAGAAGAAAAAGCTGGGCTGAAGAGATGGCTCATTGGTTAAGAGCACTGGCTGCTCTTCCAGAGGTCCTGAGTTCAATTCCCAACAACTACATGGTGGCTCACAACCATCTGTAATGGGATCTGATGCCCTCTGCTGGCATGTGGGTGTATATGCAGACAGAGCACTCATACATCAAATAAATCTTTTATTAAAAGTTGTACTTTTTTTTTATTTATACCTTTTATTTTTAGAGATAGGGTTGCTGTATAGCCCTGGCTGTCCTGAAACTCACTCTGTAGCCCAGGCTGGCCTCGAACTCAGAAATTCACCTGCCTCCAACTCCTGAATACTAAGATTAAGGGTGTGTGCTACCACTTCCCAGCTAATTAAATTTTGTTTGTTTGTTTGTTTGTTTGTTTGTTTGTTTGTTTGAGACAGGGTTTCTCTGTATAGCCCTGGCTGTCCTGGAGGTCACTTTGTAGACCAGGCTGGCCTCGAACTCATAAATCTGCCTGCCTCTGCCTCCCGAGTGCTGGGATTAAAGGCTTGTGCCACCACGCCCGGCTAGCCTAGTCTTTATTATAGAGTCCCAGGACAGCTAGGGCTACATAGACACTGTCTTGAACAAAACAGGAAAGAAAAAGAGAGACCAATCTTTTAGAGAACTCAGGGCTGCTATGATCCATACACTCTTTGGGTACACAGAACCACTAAAACACAAACAAAGCAAAATATTTAATCTCTGTAATAACCCTCACCCTCACATTCCCATTTACTTGATGGCTCCATAAACTGTCAGAACGGCACAAGCCAGCAGCACTACAGAAACTGCAGCATTTTAGCCCAGCAGGTTTGAAAGGCATCGGGGCCTAGTTCTCGCCGGGATGACATGCAGGAAAATCTTTTCCGATTCAGGCCTCAGGCCTTGCTGCTCTACAGGACTCCTGAGGTCTTCTGCTCTTCTGCAGCCTGGCGCCTGGCACTGCGTAGCTGGAGGTAACGGTAGGCTCGTACACTGCAGAGGTAACCCCCGTACACAGTGAGGAGCATCATCGAGGCAGAGAAGGTCTTGTAGCCGATATCGGCTAGCTGCTTGGCAGATGGCATGTCTTCCCCTACAAAGACAGATTGGAGTTGGTCTGCAGGACAGGCCTCTCCTCCTCCCTGGAGAGCCGTTCCTTATTTCCATCGTCATGGATGCGTCCTCTTCTGGTGACTCCTGGGCGGCTGCTCTTACAAGGGTAAGCACGGCACTTTCAGAGCTCTGACTCAAAACGTCTACACCCGAGGTACAGATGGCTGGAAACAGGTGCATATGACACCATCAGAGCTAACATACGCTCTCCTTATTTGTGCTTAAAAAGTGACCAGCCCACCCTGACTGTACTGGGAATCAAATCTGGGTTCCCTGGGAGAACAGCAATGCTCTTAACTGCTGAGTCATCTCTCCAGCCTCAGAACCATATTTTAATCAGGCTACTTATTGTGGTAGTCAAATTCTATTCTCACGAGAGGACCTGAAGATAGACTTGAGGATGTGTGTGTGTCTGGGGGGATCCTCCCTGTAGAGGGCCAGACTCACTTCACCCTGGTAAAAGGCTAATTTCACCCTGTTCACCGATAAAGAAGATATGAGTATGATTTAAAATGGGATGTAACTCAGTGTAGTAGGCACAAAGCCAGAGGTTCAATCCCCAGAAGTGCATTAAACAGGGCATGTGGTTGGCAATCCCAGCACTTAGGATGTGGAGGCAGGAGGATCCTAGATTCAAAATCATCTTTAGCGCCGGGCATGGTGGCACATGCCTTTAATTCCAGCACTCGGGAGGCAGAGGCAGGCGGATTTCTGAGTTCGAGGCCAGCCTGGTCTACAGAGTGAGTTCCAGGACAGCCAAGGCTACACAGAGAAACCCTGTCTCGAAAAACCAAAAAAAAAAAAAAAAAAAAAAAAAAAAAAAAAAAAAAAGAATCGCAGCCCTAAAACCACCCGAGCTTAGCTTCTGTCATTTTGCCCTCTTAGGAGAGACGTGGTGTCCGCAGAAGAAAACTTCTGACTAACGGAGCCCATAAAGGTAAGCTATGAACCCCATATTCTGTTAGACCAGAGAAGGTGGCGAAGACCTCAGAGAAGTGGCTTTGAGGGACCGTGAGGAGCTGTGGAATTGAGGCGAGCAGATTCAGAAGGGAAGACAGCAAGGCCGCAGTCACACCAGGAAGGCGGTCGGGCCATGACAGCCAGGGAAGCCGGCAGGAACTAGCGCAGCGCACGGACTAGGAGCCGCGCGCTCTCAAGGGCACAGGCCGAGGACGCGCGGTGCGGGGCACAGGGGACAGCAGGGACTCGGAGCGGGGGGCAAGGGAGCGGTGTGCAAAGCGGCGACGCGCGGAGCAGGGGGCGCGGGGCGCCGAGCAGGGAAGCGGGGGGAAGGCGAGGGCGCTTGGCCGTCCGGCCCGAGGCCTACCTGGAGGCTGCAACTCGGCCGCCTCAGAGCGACGCCTGCTCAGTCTGCCACTCGCAGAGTCGCGCGGTCGCAGCAGGGTAGGGGGAAACCACCAACACGGCAGACACCAACGCGGAGCGCCTCAGTCACTGCGGCGCAGCCCCGCTCCGGACTCGAAACCCCTTCGAAAACTCGCCCACTAAAGCGAGAGCCAGCCTTGGACTTCCGGTTTCCACCTCCCTCTTACGCACGCTCAGTCTAGTCTTCCTCTCGGAAAGGCCCATTGAATTCTGGGGGTTGTGGTTCTGCTCCATCAAGAATGCTCCTTGGAAAACCGGAAAATTTTTAGCTCAGAATTTGCCAATCCGCAGTCTAAGTTCGGTGACGTAATCTGTAGCTAGGTAGATCCTCGGAATCCTCCAGCGATGGGCCGCGCGCCCCCTAGCGCCTGGAGCGGCCCTTTACAGGGTGATCCGGAGGATCACCTAGGGACTGGACCAGCACTAGTGAGGCCACAGAATGGGAGTAGGGGGTGAGGAGGGGGTGACTCGCTAATATTTCTGCCTTGTGCGCGACCTCCTCGTAGGCAGGCGACGTGACAGACCCTCTAAGAAGCGCTGGGAAGACTGGCTGACAGCTTGGGTGGAGGAGGGGATACGAGGCACAAGAGGGGACAGGGGTGGGGGTGGGAGCTGTGAGCAGAGTGGACGCCAATGCTGATTGATGTCCGAGTGTGGCTGCTATTAAATAGGGATGATTTTTTCCACTTCTTGTCTTACATTGAATAAAACATGCATGCAGCGATACATGACCCCACACACTGCCACATAGACTCCCCCAACTCTTCCAGTTTCTGGAAAAACCACACTTTATTGGGTAGACAAGTGGCCTGACAGAAGGCCTCAGATTCACAGTTGACTGACTGAGCAAACATAGGTTAAGGTGTTGGAATCTGTCTGCATGCCGCCCCAGTCTCCTGGGGAACAGCTCTGAATTGAGTCATGCGTGGGAGGGTTCCTGCCCAGTCGAGATCGATGACAGGGCTCCCCCTCTTCACCTTACCCGACAGCTCTGACCTTCACTGCTAAGACGGAATTCTTAAAGGCTAGGAGCAGAGAGGGGCCTGGCACCTTAGAGTGTTAGTTTAATATCAAACTGGCCAGAGCCACGGTGTGCCAGTTGCTGCCACACACGAAATGGAGACCCCTGGTGGAGAGAGAAACCTCCGAGCTCCTGGGGGCTATTTATAGCTAGGGCTCCAGGCTGCTGATCTGTGACATTCTCCTGCTGCCACCCAACTTTGGAACAGGGCCAGTGCAATGCAGACTCCCATCCCCCTCTGATATCCCTCACCCCAGGGCAGGCAGTTTTCAATTGTCCTTCTCTCCAGTTCCCCAGCTCCTGATGTGTGTGGGTCCGATCTCATGAGGACCTCGTTCCAAGGACAGCTGGCCTTGGACTAGGACCCACCAACCCTTGTGGAAACCTACTGAACCTTCAAGCTGTTCCTTGGTTCTAAGCCTACAGATGCCGGGTGGCTCTCCAGGCTGGGTGAGAACAGCTTGAGCAAGAGGAAAGGGCAGAGTCAAGTATATGGGCTGATAGCCCTGAGGAAGATAAGCTATAAATCCTACACTCTGTTAGACGCGAAGTTGGTGGTGACTGCAGAGAGAAGCGGCCTTGTGGGGAGGACCCTGAGAAGAAAGGTCAGCAGTCGGAGGGGCTGGCTGACCCTTCTGCCGGCTGGCCGGAGCTCCTGACTGGGGCGGTGGACAAATTAGGAAGGTCAGGGGAGCCTGAGCCATCTGAGCCTGCTGTGAAAAGTGTAGCTCTGTCAGCAGATTAGGTTCCTGCTCCCCAAAGAGGGTGCTGGCAGCTGGGTGCAGGCAAGGGAAAGCTGGGAAAGGTCACACAGGGTGGGGAGGCCCTGACAAAGCTCCAGGAACCAGGAAGTCTCTGGGAAGAATGGAGAGCCCCAAGGCCAGAGATGCCTGTGGAGAACAACTCTTGTGCCAGAGTAGCCTGGGGGAAGGGGAAGAGAGGCTTCTGAAGAAGCAAGTGTTGCTAGGAGAAGTTAGAACTGAGTTGTTTGAGAGCTTTGTATTTTGTTAGCAAACAGTGAGATCGTTGATGTTGCGTGGGGCCTGGCATAGGTCAGCCAAAGGGTCTCTGGGGTCTGTGTCAGCTCAGGCATCCAAACCCTTCCCTTGGCAGCCTTTGCCCCATCTTTCCTGTGGCTAAAGTGCTTCTTCAGTCACTTAATGGGACTTGGGACCGTTTCCCAGTGTGTGTGAGGCAGCCCTTGACTTGGTTCCTTCCCTTCCCCCAACCCCACCCCTAGAGCAGGCAGCACCGGGCTTAGTTATACACTTCCCAGAGGACAGCAAGAAGTGTGGATTCTGCGGCCGGTGAGCATCTCCAGGTGTGTAGCTGAGCCCCGCAGACTCCTGTCCTCAGGGTCCTTCAGGGAGGACTCTGCTGGATGGGGAGACCTGGAGACTGTCCTGATGACGGGTGTCACATGCTTCCTTCCGCTTGTCTCTGTTGGGGCAAAGGGGCTGCCTGTCCTGGGCCCTGGCCCCATTCACATGTGTTCCGGGTGGTTCTGCAGACAGCGGATGAATTCACCCACTGGCTGGCCCTCATAGCACACTTTGTACACCGCAGTGAACAAGGGGAACCTAGAGAGAAAGAGCCTGGGCTTCACTCTCTACCCACCGTCCACCCTCAATGCCCACCCTGTCCAGACTCAGTGCTAGCTCACCACTTCCCTAGCCTCCCACCGTGGGAGTTCAGCCAGAAGCCAGTTCTCAGTTGCTACCGGCCCTGGGATTTGGGGTCAGGTTGCCATCCACCCTAATCCTTAGCATCCTGCACTTGCTTGACTGAGTCGCATGCGGGCTTTAAATATTGTTTGGTTTTTGACAAGTAAATCATTTAATTCTCTGGACCTCAGTGTCACTGGTTGTAAAATGGGTCCAGTATGATAAAGTAGCAAAGATGTAGTTTATGTTCTATATGCTGGTGTACTAAGCCAGTTGTTTCCTGTCATCCCCGTGTGGCTATTCCCTGTATCCAAAGCCATGAGCCAAGAAAGGGGAGGCCATGCAGAAGGGGCCAAGCAGCAAAAGATTATAGACAGAGATATGCCTGAAGATACTCGCCAACCCAGATGCTCCAAGCTCTCTGTCCATCGCATAGGTTGTGTGGGGCTCAAGAAGATGGGGAAAGGGGCGGCAACCAACCTGTGATTCCACCCCCAAGGGCGCCGGTAAACACTCACTTGTCCACAAGGCCCTTGTGTTGGAGAATGCTGTGCAGCTCCCGGGCTGTCTGGGGCCCCTGTAGCTTCTGCCCATTCAGCATCTCTTTCTCCAGCTGCTCAATGGACTATGAAGAGGATGCCATGAGAAGGGAAGAGGGAGAGGGCGCTGTGTGAGCAGGAAGGTCGGGTGGGAGGTGGGATCTTGAGGGGGTGGAGGAGTAATGGCCCCTGTTCCAAACAATTTCTCCATCCCTGTGGTTGAACGCAGGGCCTCATGCGGACTCTGCATAGGTTAAGTGCTCTACCACTGAGCCATATTCCAGTCCCTGTCCGTTCTGAGACAGGGCCTGGCTGCCGGAACACCTGCCCGCACATCACCCCTCCCCCACCTTGACATCTCCCTACCTTTCCGGTGCGAGCGAAGGCCTCTGCCACCTTGCGGTTCCGCCCCCCATAGCAGGTCGTGATGAGGTCTGCGACCCCGCAGCTCTCCAGGAAGGTGGCCGAGGACACAGTGCCACTGCAGAAGAGTTTGGCGAAGGCGATCATCTCCATGAGCCCCAGCCGGATCACCGCCGCCTTGGTGTTGTCACCGAAGCCAAGCCCATCACAGAAGCCAGCCCCAACGGCCACTATATTCTTTGAGGAGTAGAGACACGGGTGAGAAAGTTGCCCCTCCAGAGGCTACACTTGGAGCCTTCTGCACTTCCCCGTGCTGCCTGTATCAGCTTTGGCAAACCCATCAATGAACCACGATGTGGCCTCCTCTTAAACCAAGGTCTCTGCTTCCTGCTTTCCCCTGTGGTCCGTGCCTTCCCACACCCACGTGTGTGTGCGCATGTGCGTGTGTGTAGATGTGTAGATATATCTGTGCGCTTATATGTGTGGAAGTAATTGACATGTTTTTCCTCTCCATTGTTAATAATAATAATAATAATAATAATAATAATAATAATAATAATTTGCCACAGGGTCTCACCATGTAACTTTAGCTTGCCTAGAAATCTCTGTGTAAGCCGGGCGTGGTGGCGCACGCCTTTAATCCCAGCACTCGGGAGGCAGAGGCAGGCAGATTTATGAGTTCGAGGCCAGCCTGGTCTACAAAGTGAGTTCCAGGACAGCCAGGGCTATACAGAGAAACCCTGTCTCCTGTCTCGAAAAAAACAAACAAAAAAGAAATCTCTGATTCAGGCTGGCCTCAAACTCACAGAAAACCACCTGCCTCTGCCTCCTGCGTGATGGGATTAAAAGCATACCTCACGATGCCCAGAAAACCTTGGTTTTGAGATAGCATCTCTCAGTGAACTTGGAGCTCACTGGTTGAGCATGACTGTCTATCCAACAGGCCGCAGGAACCTCACCTCTCTGCTTCCTCACTGTTGGAGTTACCAGTGTGCCTAGCTCTTCAGCATGGGTTCTGGGGGATCATGTCCTCAGGCTTGTGTGACAAGTTCTTTACCAACAGAATCATCTCCCTAGCCTTGCTGACCTTGAACTCAGAGATCCGCCTACCTCTGCCTTCTAAGTGCTGGGATGAAAGGAGGGCACACCACCACCACCTGGCACCTTTTCTTAATTTCTATCTCATATTTATCCTTGAATTCCCTGTGAGAGTCACTCTTCCCCTACCCCCTTTTTCTTTTCAGACAGTGCCTCACTATGTAGTCCCTGACTGGCCGCTAACTCACAGAGATCTGCCTTTCCCTCCCGAGGCACGTGCCACCATAGTTCTGGCCATCCTTTCCCTGTACCCTGAATATCTTCTCTCCCATTAACTCTGACATCTCTTCCCACTGGACCATCACATAGACTCAGGACTACGTACATCTCAGAGGAGGTCTAAGGGGAGTGGAAGAAGGACCCACTGCTGAACGGTTAAGAATCAGCAAGCCTGGATGCCCTGCTGTGTGGGGGCAGTGGTGATGCTGCCCATGTGCCTGAGTTGGTTCCAGCAACCTGGAAGGGCTAAGCTGGGCCCACTGGCGGGCTTCTCCTCACTCCAAAGCCACCTCCGTGTCCTCTCACCTTCAAGGCCCCACAGATCTCCACAGTGTCCACCTCTTGTACCACAGTGATTCGAAAGTTGGGTGTCTGCATCAGGTCCTTCAGGAGCTGTCCCTGGGCCGGGTCCTTGCAGCCTAAAGTAGAGAAGGGGTGAAGCTTTGAGGGACAGCCTCTTATTTTGATCCTTAAAATGGTCTGTTGGGCTCTTTCTGTGATGCCTAGGCTGGCCCAGAACTCCTGGGCTTCAGTGTCCTGAGAACAGGTGCATGGCACAAGTAACAACTCAACTGTCCCTCACACAAACAAGACTCACAGCCTCGTCCCCCATAACCCACCCTCCCCTCCACTCCACTCCCCATTGAGGCTTTCTTCTTCCCCTGCGCTGTGGAAAGAGCAATAGCTAAGTGCTGGGACTGCGTGGTGTGTACAGGAGTCTCACCGATGGTCGTCTCACAGAACTTCTCCTCAGCCACCTCGCTGGCAATGTTGGCCCCCATCAGCACGCTCATGGGAATGCCAAGGCGCTCCCCAATCACTTCAGAGATGAGCTTCAGCCCATTGGGGCCCTCGTCTACCCCCTGAGCAGAGGGTGGAGCTCAGGTAAGCTGTCCTTCAGGCCCATCTGTGCCCCTCTCCAGAGGTTCTGCCCCAATCCCACCCAGCCCAGACTTGCTGTTAAGATAGCAGATAGCAGTGACCAAACTCCCTCCTGCACAGGCTTATCCAGCCCACCTCTTAGAAGCATCGCACTCCTTACATCCCCAAGGAACCCCCTAGACACCCCAACCCACTTCCTTTCTAAGACATCTGCCTCCAAAGCTATCTTGTCTTTGTCAAGTAACCCAGCAGCTGAAGCCCCTCTCCCCTCCCTCTCCTTCTCTCTGACTGTCTTTCTTTCTGCCTCCCTCCTCCTTCCCCTTTCTGGGGGGATTGCTAGAGATTGAACTCAGGACCTCATGTATGCTTGGCAAACTCTCTGTCTCTAAGATATACTTTAGCCCCAACTGCTTTCTTTACTCTCTCCAAAGCCCATCCCTCCCATCTCTGGGGTTCTCTGTCTTGTTCTGTATCTTCTTTTCTGTGCTCTTCTATCTACCCCCACACCCCACAACAGTTAGCTGCACCTCACCCCCGAACACGCCAGGGTGTCCCTGGTACCTTAATAAGAGATATGCCAATAGTATTGGCCTTTAAGTGGCCCTTGAGCTGGTCACAGATCTTGCCAATGAACTGATGGGGTACCACAAAAACCAGGATGTCAGCACCTGTTGCAGCCTGGACCACGTCTGGGACAGCCACCTGTGAGGGAGAGCAGAAGCTCTTGTGCCAAGAGGTTGGTAGACCTCTCCTAGTCCCAAGGGAAACCCCTTGCAGAATATCTCTGAGCCAGTATTAGGGGAGGGAGGGTTTTTGAGACTTTAACAGGAAATATCAGAACTTCTGTGTTCCCTGTCCCCAGCTCTCCTGGGTCACTGAGGCTTCCTAGAACATGCCTGCCTCCACACTGCCACACGCTTAGCCCTTGGCTATGGGTCAGTGACGACTGCCAAAGGCAGCCTCGGCCTGGCAGGAGGAAGGGACCAAGTAAGATCTCATCACTGCTGCGTCTCAGGGGCCCTAACTTGGCAGGGGGAGCCCCAGTCTCCCTGCGGACACCCAGTCCCCCCTTTCTAGGTGAGGAGAGCGCCATATGGATTTGACCAAAGACCAAAAGTCCAACGATCAGCCTTCAGATCTGCTAATAACCAGTGAATGAGTAACAAGATTAGAGTTCAGGGCAGGCAGGAGAAGTTGGAGCCTGAGAACCAGCCTTCGGTTGCCACGGAGACCCCTCTTTTTCCACCCAAGCACCTCTAAGGGGTGGTACATTCAGATTCCAAAAAGAATCCAAAAGAGTAATATAGGGGCTGCATGGGGGGTACTCCAAGCCTAGAGCACCCCGCCTGCTGCTCCACCGGCCAGTGGGCACCTACAGTGGCCTCCTCTCTTCCTCTGGGGAGGAGGCACCTCGAAGTCACTTTTGAGTGTTGACTCGAGCATACCCCTTTCTTGCCTCTCTCTTCTCACATCGAGTTGGAGCTCACCACATTGGGGGGCAGCTTGTGCCCTGGCAGGTATTTAACATTCTCGTGCTGTGTGTTGATGATCTCGGTTAGCTTTCTGCCCCCGATGTCTTCCTCAAACACCCACATGGTCACCCGTGGGTCAAAGTGTGCCAGCCGGCCTGCATTGCTACCCACGATCTTGGCAATGGCTGAGCCCCTGCCGGGAGAGGAAACACGGGAAAGTGGACTAGGGTGAGAGGGAGGGGGGGGAAGGGCCTCAAAAAGCTTGTTGGATTTTTTTACCTCCCCCCCTCTCATGTCACTTCCCCCCTTACCCCCACCCTGGTCGCCTATGATGAATGTGTCTCCCACAACTGGCAATAGAAGATTCAGTCTATCCAGTCTTTGCTGCTGGGGAAGTGGACTAGCCTTCCCTACACCACAGGCAGCTTCTCAGGCAGGGAAGGCAACAGCACTCTGCTCACCTTCCTGTGGTGAACAGGTGCAGCTGCCCAGGCGGGCACAACCGGGAGGCTGGGCACAGGCTGTCCTGTGCACCGTAAGCACTGGAGACGGCAGCAGGAGTCCAGCCGGCTCCTGAGGGCATTTCCTGCCCTCTGCCCACTTCCTGCTCACCCAGCCTCCCTCCGAGGAGCCCCTCAGCCCTCGGAGAGCCCTTCCCTCCCCCCATGTCCTTCACAGAACCGCTCACCAGTTGCCGGAGCCAACAATACAGACTTTCTTGCCAGCCATGGTGCTGCTTCTTGCTTCTCTGCCCCGGCGGGTGTGGGCTCCGAGTATTTAACTCCACCACACGTGGGTGCAGCCAAGCTCCGCCCCTGAGGTGGCCCAGAGGCTGGCACCCAGGGACTGGGAGTCTGGCCTCTGGCCGGCAGAAAGGGAAATAAAGGGGACAGACAGGTGGGGAACAGGACTGAGGCTGAGGCCAGGCCAGCTTTTCCTCTCAGGTTCCCAGCTGACAGTGCTGGCCCGCTTCTTCCCTCAATTGGCCTCGGCTTAGTTCCCCACCTACGTCTTGAGTCTGGTCAAGAAACAGTCCCCCACTATGAAAAAAAAGCACTAGCATCAGTGATGAGCGTGGGGATGTTTTCAAAGGCAGCCGCCTCATCGCTCTCGCTAGCTAGCATGCCTCCCCCAGATCCTCAGCTGTCCCAGTGTTGTTCCTATGATGGCAGCTCTACCGCAGGCTCTGGGTGAGAGGCTCAAGGGGTGTGAACACCTTCTAGGGAATAATACCACAATCACAGTAAGGGGCTGCTTTGGTGTACACCCACCAACCAAGGATTAAAATATCCCAGGAGAAAATGGATATAGTGGTGCACGCCTTTAATCCCCGCACTCGGGGATTAAAGAGGTAGGTGGATCTCTGTGAGTTTGAGCCAGCCTGGTCTACAGAGTGAGTTCCCGGATAGTGGGGGGTTACAAAGAGAAACCCTGTCTTGGAAAACTAAAAAGAACAAGGTCATCTTGGTTACTCCCAGGTCAGGGACCCACAGGTCACCCCTTCACCTCAGATAATCTCCATTTGAAAGTCTCTAAAGGGAAGGAAGGTCAAAGGCCACTGATGACACGTGGCCCACAGTCTTTCCAGACTTCAGGAAGGGCAGAAGGTGGTGGCCAGCACATGCTCCTGGATAAGCCTGATCTTCCTTCAATTTCTTCCCTCAGGCTCTGCCTATCCCACAGGGTCCCTTAAGTTAAATAGCTGGTTTACAGACTCTAAACAGGGCAAGAGAAGCCAGAGTTACAGCACCAGCTTCTAAAACTCAAGGGTAGCCATGTCTCTGGAGCTCTGTGGTCTCTGATGCTGGTGTGTGGCTTTGGGGGAGGGGGAGAAAGGCAGGCCCATATCCAGCAATTTGGGCTCCATGGCACCCATAGACATCTGTTTGACTAAGAGGAGGAGCTCGGGTTTCCAAGCCGCTCTGGGAGCGCAGCGCGGGCTCCTCGCCCTCCAGGGCTGCACCTTGACCCACAGGGCAGGCGCCAATGTATGCTCATGTGCAGACCTCCTGGCTTGGCACACCACTAATGGAGTGTTGCCACCCCCCAGGCTATCCCTGGCCAGGGACAGCAATCAGCACTAGGTTAGAGGGGAGCGCCACCAATGCCACCAGCGGTGAGGAGAAGTGGGTAGGAGGTTAAGACTGGAAGCATGTCTTTTTCTCAGATCGGGGATTACACAGAGGCAGCCTATCATGGTCTTGGGGCTAGGCAGTCTCTAATGATGGGGAGAATCATGAAATCAATCAGTAGTTAGTTGTTTTTCTTCTATCAGATTCTGCCTGATGCAGAGCTAGCCGCCCACAGACCACTCCTTTATCACACTGGCATGGAGATGAAGGCTTCAGTGCCAGGCCGCCAGCTGGGAGCACTGATTACGAGGGGTGGAAGAGAAAGGATGTTCCTGTCCCTGGCACATATGATAGGAACCCTAAAGAATGGGCATTTATGCCTGAAATGGATGCCTTGTTTTTGCCTAAATACTCCCGTCTCTCTTTGCCCCTACATCCTATTAGGTTGTGTAGAGAGACAAAGCACGTGGCCATTCACGCAGGAATAAAGGGAATGCTCGTTAACAGGAAGTTGTCTGTGCCACCAAAGCTTCTCCAAGAGCCGGCTGTGCCATAGCTGCTTGGAATTGATGATTCATCGGCCACTCATTACACGTGCAATTAGCCTGGGCAAAAACAGATGCCAGCTCAGTCACTCAATACTCGCTTTCTCTAGTCCCAATGATTACTCCTTTTTTTTTTTTAACCCTCTCAACTCAGAGAAGCCAGGATGTTCTAGATTGGCAGCAGACAGACAACACTACTCAGCAGACACCCAGCTACTCAGTGGGTAAGATTTTATTCACTTTTTGTGAAACAGGGTCTTTGTAATCCTGGCTGGCCTGGAACTCAGAGACCCTCCTGCCTCTGCCTCTGCCTCTGCCTCTGCCTCTGCCTCTGCCTCTGCCTCTGCCTCTGCCTCTGCCTCTGCCTCTGCCTCTGCCTCTGTGTCTATGTACTGATGGGTAAGGTTTTTCAGCAGTGGCTCATCTAATGTTCCACACCTTCCTAGAGAGGAGTGCAGTAGGAAGTTGTGAGCCCCCGGGTGGAAGCAGATAGAACTGCAGGCATTGCCTGATCACTGATGTCTGAGCAGCCAGCTAGGCAGCCCTATCTACTCAACACAGGACTAAAGTGGCCATCCAGACTGGGTTTAAGGACAGACTTCTTACACTGGGCACTGTAATGGCACACATCTGTAATCTCCACTTGGGGGGAAGGAGGCAGTTGCATAGTAAATTTACGGTCAGCCTTGGTTTCATACACAGAAATACAACACAAAGAAAACCCTGGTATCCTGGGGTTGTACATGGTACCTGAAAAAGCACAAGGTGGTTTGTATGGGAAACACAGACACCTGCTGTCACCGGGGCCTTGACAACAGCTGGATGGGCATGTACCCTAAGGAGTACAGAGCCTAGTTTCATCAAGCTCAAGGGGCCCACAGATGCCAAGGACAGCTTGTTCCAGCCAGCAAGTGACCTGGAGATTTCAAGGACAAGGGAGTCACCAGCAGTGCCACTTCCTTGTCTGATCATGATGGAGGTGGAAGCAACTATCCCAAGGGCATTGCTGAGGTCACAAGCCTCTGATACAACCTAGAGTCCCCTGGGAAAAGACTCATTTCCCCAGACCCCCAGAGTCCAGTACAACTGGCAATCATCAGTGTTCAAGAAACACCTCTCAAGTAAGAGAGCACTGGGCAGCCTAACCCTGATGGCACTGCAGAAGGGACAGCAGGGACCCACAGCGACCCCTCCATATAGCAGGGACCCACAGCGACCCCTCCAGACAGCAGGGACCCACAGCGACCCCTCCAGACAGCGGGGACCCACAGCGACCCCTCCAGACAGCGGGGACCCACAGCGACCCCTCCAGACAGCGGGGACCCACAGCGACCCCTCCAGACAGCAGGGACCCACAGCGACTCCTCCAGACAGCAGGGACCACAGTGACCCCTCCAGACAGTAGGGACCTGCTCTTCAGAAGTCTTTTATTAAAACTGGGTGACATCAGTAAGGAGACAGTACAAAAAAAATTTTGGTCCATGAAAACAAAACAAAACAAAACAAAACGAAACGAAACACAATCAGTTAATAAGAACAGTTATCACCAGGGACACTGTGGAGTGCTAAGTCTCCTCATCGCGCTTCCAGCCAGAAGCCAGGCTGGGGCTCAGCTGCCCCAGGGCTGTCCAGTGTCACTGTGGGGAGGACCTTCCAAAGGGAGAGGTGGATATAGGACAGGGAGAAGAGGCAGGGAAGGGTGCAGGAGCACTGCTCGCAGGAGCCTGAGGTGGGGGGGGACAGAGGCTTTGTCAGTTCTGTGGGTTCAGAGCCCATGCTCAACGGAATCCCCCTGTGCCCAGCTGTCTCCCACCCTGCAGTGTTGTCTGCGAGCCTGGGACATGCTAACTCCGGTGACGAGCCTGGAAGAATCTGAGGCTTCCTTGGAAAATGCACAAGCATCTATCTGTCCCAAGGGGCCAAGGTCACATGTCTGTCCTGCTGTTCCCTGAGGGGTCTGAAGCTTTGAGGGCAGGGGGTGGGGAGACACAAGCCCATTTCAGACCTATTCTCCAGCCCTAGGCGCTTTTACTCCTCAGTGCCCGGGAAGCCACCAGTGGGTTTCAACTGGGCAGACATGGGACAGGAAGACAGGGATGGCCTAGGGCTTTACCCGTTTGATTTCAGGCCTGTTTCTCCATTTACAGGAGGGGGCAGGGTGGAGTGAATGAACAAGCCACTCCTCTAACAGCAGGAAGGAACAGTCTCTGCTGGAAATGACAAGGAAAGGCAAGATTCCCCAACCCAAACGCCATGGGTTAGGGCAGGTGTGGGGAAGTCCTACGGTGTGGGGCGGCTACGGGAGTGTGTGAGAAGGAGCAACAGCTCAAAACACTCCAATACTGACATGGACCCCACTAAGGGGTCAGAAGCACTGAGACAGCAGGTTAAGTCCAGAGGGCAGGGACCAACCTGGGGCTCAGTGAAGCCTGAGAGCCCAGGCTCCTTTACTGCCAGAGGGTAAGAGGTAAAGGAGACTCTGCTCCAACCTGTGGAGGGAAGGAAAGAAGTCGGGCTACCAGGAGGGCTAAGGTCAGCTAGCTTACAGACTGCCCTAGGCCTAAGGCTCAGTGGGGACAGCTCCAAGGCCTAGGTCTCCTGGCAAGGGCAGGATCAGTGTAGCTGGTCTCCCTGAAGACCACCTGACCTCAGGAAGCCCCGACTCTGTGGTTCTCTAACACTATCTAGAGGTCCTATGTAGGATAGGGAGGTAGAGGCACACAGGAGCCTGGTGGGGAGGAGCTGGGGGGGGCTGGGGTACAGGACGGGGTAACAGGTGACTGTGAGACAGAAATATGACACCCTCTTCATTGTGACACTGTCCTGGAGCCAAGTCTCCTGGAATGCCTCAAGCAAGACCAAGACAGGTACACTGAGGCAGGCAGCACAGGGCCCAAGGAATCGGTGCAGCCAGGCTAGGGCCGGAGAGGCCCTATGTGTTTCGGATTCCCAGGGCTTGCTCTAACTCTTGCCGCCTCTGCTGCACCTGCAGAGAAAATGGGGATGCAAGCTGGAGATACCAAAGGCTGGCAGCCAGCCGACCCCACTCATCCTGCCTCGTGTCACCTCCCTTGGGTGGCCCAGGCACAGCACCAACCTTGGAGTAGAAGTATCGGCACACAGCCTCCTGAGCCCAGGGCTGGAAGTAGAACTCAGCACGACGCTCCTCTTCTGGGTTACCCACCACATCAGTCATCGTCTGGGGGGCGGGGGGGGGGGGGGGGGGGGGGGGGGGAGTGGGAGGACAGAACAACATGGTTCCCACTCTCACAGCTGCTCTTAGTTGGACTGTACCCCTTGCCCAGCCCCTGCCAAAGATGCTCAGGTTCTAATTCCCCAGTACCTGTGAATGTAACCTGATATGGAAATAGGGTCTCTGCAGATGGTCAAGTTAAGGTGAGCTCATTGGGATTGGCCCTAATCCAATGTAACTGGTGTCCTTACGAAGAAGGGAAATGTAGACTGAGACAGATACACAGACACAGTGTGAAGACTCACGGACACAGCAAGCCTGAGCCGAGGGAGGGACACCCAGGGTCACCAGAAGCTAGCAGAGAGCATAGCAGAGACCAACCCTGTCGCTTTCATTCTGGACCTCCAGTCTCTACCACTGGGAGACAATCCCCATTGCTCAAGATACCCAGTGTGGGTCAGGTTTCTTCAAAAGACCCAGCAGGCCAAAAAAAAAAGATGAAACCCCAAGTCACGTGACCCAAGCACCCATTAAGTCACTGCCAGGTGCCCTGCTGCGCTGGCCACAGCAGTCACAGCACACCAAGCACCTGAGCTGTGACACCCAGGCACAAGTTCCTATCTAGGCTTATGATGCTCTTCGCCTGGGAAGCATCTCCAACGCTTTATCACACTAGCCTGTGTTTTCCCAATGGAATACATCTGGGGAGAGCAGAGCCCAGATCCTCAGTTCTAGTCCCAACAGCTCGGAGTCCAGAGACAACACTGGGGAAGTACTGACTATATTCCTTTTTTTTTTTTTTTTTTTTTTTTTAAGATTTTTTTTTCCCTCGTTTCAGTCTGCCCCGTCTGCTCTTATTGGCCCCTGCTGGCTCCGGCCAGCCCTGCTCGCTCCGGGCCGTCCCTGTTCGGCCCCGCTGGCTCCGGCCAGCTCCGTTCGCTCCGGTCCAAGGATTCATTTATTATTATTCATAAGTACACTATAGCTGACTTCAGACGCACCAGAGGAGGGGGTCAGGTCTCATTACGGGTGGTTGTAAGCCACCATGTGGTTGCTGGGATTTGAACTCATCACCTTCGGAAGAGCAGTCGGGTGCTCTTATCCGCTGAGCCATCTCACCAGCCCCACCGACTATATTCCTGATGTCCTCCTTCTACTTCCTTTATCAACTAAATGGACCCTGAGATGTACTAAAAACCAACCAACCAAACAAACAAACAAACAACGGTGGTCCCTTACTTCTCCCCCCAGCTTTCTGCACAGGGGTAAAGCACACGCTGCACTCCCGAAGTCCCTCTGGGCCTTTCTCAGGCTCGTACCTTGAGGTCCCTGCACTGAGACTGAAGCCAATCATTTATGAAACCCTGAGGGTCTCGGGCAAAGCTCAACATGAACTCTCGCTGGGTCTTCAGCTGGTTGATGGTCTCTATTGTCTCATGGATCTGAAAGGAAGAAGGATGTTCCACGTTCAAGCCAGGGAAGCTCTAAGGTAAAGGCAGACCCAGGCTGGCACTGGCTCCCAGGCTGGCACTGCTGGGCTCGCTGCCCAGAGTCCACTGAGTGTAAGAGCTCTTCTGGCACCCTTCAGAAAGCAGAGTGCTTGCTTCTATCCAGGTAAGGCAAGTTGTGCTTTCCATGTCTTCAACACGCACCACCACAACGGTGCACATCTGATCACCCGCCACCTTACAACAGACCCACGTGCTCTCTTGGCATCTTGAGACACCTGCAGCTGAAATCTCCCAAACTAAAGTGGTTACCCTTCCTCTAACATCTCCTCCCCCTCCTCCTCGTCTCAATCTTAGTGCAGACAACTCTCCACCTCAGGCAGGCCTCCTCTCATCCCCACCCAACAGGGG
Organism: Mus minutoides; assembly: GCA_902729485.2. Taxonomy (NCBI): domain Eukaryota; kingdom Metazoa; phylum Chordata; class Mammalia; order Rodentia; family Muridae; genus Mus; species Mus minutoides. The sequence continues at coordinate 146,234 of LR750682.1, read as the reverse complement.
CCACATTCCTTTACTGTGACTCTCAAAACAGAACTCTAGAACCTTGACATATCTCACACAGACTATCATATCTCTGAAGTGGACTTGCTCCAGATCTACCCCTCTTCAACTCTCCCCACCTACCTGCTAATGCAGAGCATTAGAACCTCCATGAAGAAGGTTTGCACGTGCTTTTCCCTGATCAAAGCTTTACAATCAGGCTCCTACTGCCCAGTGGCGGCTGCTCCCTGAGTATCACACCCTGGCACTTTGTGTCACATTCAGCCAGAGAGCTCTGTACTTCTTATGCTGGTTTTGAGGTCATCCAGCCAGGAACTCCTTATGTACACAAGACTGGCCCTGAAGCTGTGATGTGCCTGCAGCCTCTGCTGCCAAGCGCTGGGGTTACAGGAGGGAAAGCACCATGCCTGCTTTTGCTTCTTTCGTGGATACCCCAGGCTTTTCTCCCTCTCTCTCTCCTGTCTGTCTGTCTGTCTGTCTGTCTGTCCGCGGCCTCCCAGCCCCCACACCACTGTGCTTCTTTTCCATCTGTTCACCTCCACATTACCTTCGGAATTTAGTTGAGGTACCTACTCTCCCAAGACAGCCCATACGTTATCTCTGGTGGTCACAAGGCACTTTGGCTTTGCCTACAGCAACTCTGCCTATAGTGTTAACAGCATCAATGGTGGCAGCAGGAAGAGCGGGAAGAGCTTCCGCTACTGCCTTACTGGGCTAGGTACTGGCCAAGGTCTGAAAAAACATGGGTCCCATTTCATGCACAGAGCCACCATGGCTTCTTTCTATAACCCCAGCACTGCTGAACATGATGTAGGAGAATCATTGTGTGTTTGAGGCCAGCCTAGTCTACAAGGGAGAGATGGACTCAAAATGCTGAAAACAAAAACAAAATGTAGCCGGGCATGGTGGCGCAAGCCTTTGAGCCCAGCACTTGGGAGGCAGAGGCAGGCGGATTTCTGAGTTCGAGGCCAGCCTGGTCTACAGAGTGAGTTCCAGGACAGCCAGGGCTACACAGAGAAACCCCGTTTCGAAAAAGCAAAAAGAAAGAAAGAAAGAAAGAAAGAAAGAAAGAAAGAAAGAAAGAAAGAAAGACAGACCAAGAAACAGAATGTAATAGGCAGATCTAAGTGCACGCGTATGAGCCTGCCTCCACTTATCACCCAACATTACCAACAGCCTGGCATATGTTGGTTCTGGATATCAATATATTTTTAGTTAGAACCAAAAATCAAAAGGCAGCGAGGAGCTATGATGGAGGGGTGGGACAGAGACCCCTACCTTGTTGTCTAGAGTAGCGATCTCCTGCTGGCTGGCAGTGGACAACAGGAAAGAGTTCATCTGGGTCTTCAAAGTGTCATCCACTTCCACGTCAATGTCATAGCACGCTGTCTTTTTCTGGTCATTTGGGTCCACACTGGGAGGAAAGCCACAGGGTTCAGTAAATGGCTTTTTCTGAGACCTTGCCAGCGTCAGAAAGATGGTCCAGGTCATGAGGGGGAAAGGAAGCGACTGCAAAAGGTCAAAGGGCACAGCAGAGACACTCTACATCTTCCTTCTGAGAGCTGTATGGAATTGTATCTCCAGATGTCTAAACTTCAAATAGATATAACATATAATATAGCCTATCTCTATGAGTAACAAATTGTAACTCACTAAATTTGGTTTTCATTGCATTTACTTTTGTGTGTGTGTGTGTGTGCACACGCGCACATGCATGTGTGCACACTCTACAGGTGAGAGGACCATTGGTGGGACCAGTTCTCTCCATCTATCATATGGGTTCCTGGGTTGATGTCAGGTTGTCAGGCCAGGCAGCTAGAGCCTTTAACCTGCTGACCATCTTGCTGGTCTGAGCTTTGTTTTAAAATTCAAGTAGCACCAAAGGCATTTTGTGAAAAGTTTTAAGAGCAGGAGTCCAAGCTGGCTGTGGTGGCACACGCCTTAAATCCCAGCACTCAAGAGGCAGAGGCAGGCGGATTTCTGGAGTTTGAGGACAGCCTGGTCTGAAGAGTGAGTTCCAGGACAGCCAGGGCTACACAGAAATCCTGCCAAAAAAAGCCCAGCAGCACAAAGGAGTCCAGTTTCTGTGGCCTCTGTGTACAGGCTACAGAGCGGCTGCAGACACTAAGGAAACATGGGCCTCTGGGGTGTAACATGGAACACAAAAGGCAAAGGGCTGATATGTGACAGGCGCACGGCTCTTTATCTTCCAGATTATGAGAAAACAAAGCATGAGTTGGAGTCTGACTGGGTCTTTCTTAAAAAAGTGGTTGCTGATCCCACCACAGTGGGAGTTGGTAACTAGTCTCCAAGGGGAAGTGTAGCCCTACATGCGGTTCACGTCCAGCCTGTAACACTCTCGCATGGGCCAGAGAGAAGAACTTGCCAACACACCAGCCACCAGTCACCTTCAGGGCATAAACCCCGCACAGGTGAGCAGAGCAAGCACAAGTTGGTGTCACTGTCTGTGTCAGTACAGTGACAAGCTCATGTGACGTAAACAGAGACAGAACAGGCACAGCACACATGAGACCTCGGCAGCCTGAGGACGGGCTGTGCAAGCTGCTCTGCGGGCGGGCGGGCTCCAGCACACACTCACCTGATCACGTGATTGATGATGATGGGCTCTGGTGGCATAAGCAAGGCATGGAGCCGCTGAGGGATCTCTGAGAACTTCATCCGCTGAGATTCAAAGATCTGAGGCAGGGAGATGGGGGGGGGGGCTACAAATTGGCACTTTCAGTGCAATTAGACTCCCCAAATAGAATGTGCCCTTCGCATACCTGCTGGAGGTACTTGTCACAGATAACAAACTCTCGCTCGTGAGGATCCTGGAGCTTGTGTGTTTTAATATACTGCCACAGGGCTTGGATGATCACTGGACGTGTCTGGGTATGGATGCCCAAGAGCCGAGCCAGGCGAGGGTCTAATTTAAACTGGGGGGGCTGCAGAGAACCAAGAGTATCAATGAAGCTAACGAGCTGACCCCATGTGTCTTTTGGGGTGCTCAGTACAGCAACACATTCAATCTAACAAACATCGGCAAACCTGGGTGGCAAAGCTAGAGGATGGGGAGACTCGTTTGCTGTCGCCATAGACCTCCACCCTTCCGATGAAGACACTCATGCAATATGGCCATGGAAGCTGGATTCCTTCACACCTCCAAAGCATACCTGGTAGTCCAGCATCAGCAGGACAGTACACCGTACATTCACATCTCCTGGCCGCTTCACCTGGAAGCCATCTGTCTCCTGGGTAGTGGCGGTCCTGTGCCACTGCAGAGAGGAAGGTGTCAGGGTATACTCTTCCAGAGGAAGAGCTGGGGTGGGAAGGAAGAGTGTCTGTAATAACTCAACATTTAACTTTGATTCCTGAGGCTACTGGGAAGAGCAACAGCTCAAGGCATCTCTAAAAACACACATGGCTTTGGGATTATTGTCTATGGAAGCAGAACCTTCTAATCCTTTTTGAAATAGATGCGTTTAAAAAGGCTTGAATTCCCAGTGATAATTTCACCCGCAAAATGAATTTTATACATGGAACAGAAAGCTAAGCTTCAATTTACCGAGGGCTAGCTGTCTGCATCTACGACACCTAACAGTCAGTATGTTACAGAGCTAGGACATGAGCTGACTCTAGGCCACAGGGATAGCTACTCTATGCCACTGCTATCAAATCAAGCGCTTTACAGATTTCTACCGACTCCGTGACTTACTTCCCATGTCTCTTAGTGGCTGGAGTTAAGGGGCTGCAGCTACAGTGGTAAAGAAAGGGGCAGGTTAAGTTCACAGGGAACACTAAGCCACTCTAGTTTATGTCCCCACAACACTGTTGCGAACAGCTAACACAGTCTTTGAAACATTGTACAACCAGGTGTTGTTAAGTATTTCTGGCTATCTGAAGTATAAATCTAAAGGATCAGGGACCAAAAGGAAGACACAGATCAATAACCTAGACAAAATAGTACTCTATTAAGTCAACCTGTTAACTACAGAAACTGCTATCAAGAAAATAAAACATGTCAGTAACTACAGCCCACCAATACTTGAAGGAAGATGCAGAGACAGTTGAAAGTGTAAGAGGACTCGACTCTACCAAAATTTCTTTGGGGGCAGTAGTCAGGACAGCAACAAGTGGGTCAAATCAGTTAGCAAGAGCTCCTGGGTCCCAACTCAGTACAGCTAGCGCCGCCTAGAGGTCAATGTGCAGACCTGGCTAATCATCCCCTGAAAAAGTTAAGGTCTGGAAGGCAGAACTACTCACTTCCACCAGATGGTTGTCTGGGCCATAGAGGTCTTTGTCCAGTTCGATCACCAAGGACTTAAAAAAGGAAGAGAACTTTCTCTTTTGCTTGGTGGCATCATATTTGGACAAGGCCGCCTAGAAAAGAGATGGGGAGTGGGTGGAGTGTGTTGTTACGCGAGGCCAGAAAAAAGGCCCCAGGATGGATGGAGTTCCTTAAGAGGCAATTTCTAACTCCACTGGGGAAATATCTTCTGGCTATGGCCACCCTGCTCTTGTTAGTGCACTGCTGTGGCCACTGAGTCAACCCTGGCCACAGCAGTGCACTAACAAGAGCAGGGTCTCTGACTTCCCCCAGGGAAGGGAGGCAAGTTAACATAACAAAGCACACTGGAACCAAGAGCCTGGCCACGAAGGGCAAATGAATCACAGGCAAAGGCAGTGGAACAAAACCTGCCTTTATCTGGACAGAACACATGACCAGCAAACAGCCCGACTACCCACAGGAGGCTCGGGTTCTCCAGCAATAGTGCACTGGAACGAGCTCACTTGCACAGCTAAAAATAGTGCCAGAGCGTGAAGCACTGAGTGAGCAGGAGCTGCTGAGCGGAGAGTTTGGGGTGCTCATTAGTCTGATGATCCCCTTGGAGCAACAGAGAATCACACTTAAACTGTGGTACCTCCAAGGGAAGCTGGGAACACAGAAATAACCTCAAGGACTCAAGGGAGGAACCATGGCCTCAAAGGCTCAACACAGACGGGTGACAGATGAGGACCACTGAGACCATCTACTGATGCTGCTAAATCCAAAGGGCAGCATCGCCAGTCAACAGCCACCCAGACCCCAGGACAAAACCACTGAGGGAGCTAGCGGGCACAAAGGACCATTGTCTTTGTAAGCTGGGAACCCAGCCCCCCAGCCCCCTCCCGGAAGCTCCCAGCAGGAGTGGTGAACTGCAGTCAGGTTTCCCCGGCACAGTGCCACCCCTGCAGCTCCCTCCCCAGCACCAACCACAGTGGACCTTGAACTCACGTCCTCCAGGAGCCGGCCTTCTACCCGGAGCTCCCAGGAAGCCACTGTCCCTTCCCCATCCTCCGCGTCCGACTTAGCCGGATTGAACGTGTTAGAAATGAAAATTCGCAGCTTCCGTTTTTGCTGAGGAAGGCAGAAACAGGATTGATGGTGGAGCTTCGGTAGTAAAGGTTCCCTAAAAGTCCCAAGTGACTCCTCAATGGCTGGCTCACTGCAGGGGGACAAAGACTCCACTCGGAAGTGTACAGACCCGACCTGAGCCTGAGTGCAAGTGAATGCACCAGGGGACTAGGGAGACAAAATCTCGTGCAAAGTGGCAGGTTCCCAAGGTAGCGAGTGGTTACAGCAAAAAGCGCGGATGGGTCTATTTCTGGCTAGAGACGTGGAAAGCTCCCCCGCCCCTTTCCCTGCCAGCTGTTAGACTCCTATGCTCCTAATATAATTCTTGGTTTGTAGGCGGAAGGGAAAGATGCAATTTAAATGCCACAGAGAGCGGTGCTGTGCCTTTGATTTTCCATCCTGAGCCAGGAGAGAGACCTGGGCCCCTCCCTTGACCCTCAGCCTGGTGCTGTCCTGTTACCTTGATGGGACGTTTCAAGGCCTCCTGGATATCTAGTCGCTTCCTCATAATAGTCTGGTCCAGTTTCCTTTCAAAAGCCAGGAGATCCATGTAGGCCTGCGATTCTGGTACCAGTTCCCGAATCTTAGGAACAGAAAGACAGAGATAGGATGGGGCAGCCCTCCCTCACGCTGACCACCTCTATTCTCAAAGTCACTACCCCTCCAGGAGACTTCTGCAGCTGCACTCACCCTTTGAGGTAGGATTTTGTCAGCCATCTTCTTTTTCTTTGCACTGTTCAGAATAAATACTGTGATCAGGTTGGGATAGGAACTAGTCAGAACGTGAGCAGTGTTGTAAGCGCTTTCGTTTACAGTTACACCCAAGGCCTACGAAATGACTCTCCATTTAAAGACCTCTCCCATGACCACCAAAACTTCACTTCATCATGAAGCCTTCAAGAGGGTTAGTCCCTGTAGCACTGTTTGGCGCCACAGCACTAACTTCCTGGTTTAGCATGCCCACCACCAGCATCCTCACGCCACCCCCCCCCCCATACCCTTCCTTCCTTCAACTCAGGGGTCGTCATCTTACTTGTGATTTCGATTTTGGACCGCCTGCTGCTGGACCTGCTGGATCTGTTGAGGTGCAGGTCTCTTGCGGGACTGGTCCATCCCTGACTGGGCCAGGCCAGGTCGGACTGAAGGGTTCCCCCCATAGCCAGGAGGTCCCATGGAAGGTCCCTGAGGTGTCATTCGGCTACCTGGCAGCATACCTGGTCTCTACAGAAGGGAGAGGACCCAGAGATGTCATACTTTTCCTTGCTAGCCCCACCAAGAAAGGAAAAATGGTGGCAGCCCAGATTTCAGGAGTGGGTTAGGGCTGGGGGAAGGGTGGAGGGGACAACAAGACAGTCCTTTGCTTCTTTGAAATATGGTAACTGGACTTTCATTGATTTCATAGAATATAGTCTAAAAACTAGATTATACTCAATTTTTCTGGTCTATGCTGGATCTGACTCACCAGACGTGTCTAGTCAGTCCTACATTTCTTTTTTACTAGCTACTGTCTCCTCTAAAGCTAACCTCAATTTGCAGCTATAATAGCCTGGGTATTCCTGGGGACACAGGGACTGCCCACTTCCCTCTGCATTCCATGACCATCCCAGAGTCCACATTGCCCACCCTGGTTCCACACTCACTCCTCAGACGGAAACAATGCCGCCGGGAGCAGGTAAAGGATGCTAACCTCCTCCCCCCCCCATCCCCCCACTCTCCCTCCGCTAAGCTTCCCCCACCTCCACTCCAGGCCCGAGCCCCTCCCCAGGGAGTCCCTCCCACTTCTCCCTCACCCCTGTCAGTCCTCCGCCCTCGCTCGGCCCCGGCCCCGCCCCCGGCCCGCGCGCCCCTCCTCCTGTCCCACTCACCGGATAGGCCGCCCCGGGCATCGGAGAGCGGTACAGCCCTTGACCCGGCGCCGGGCCCATTCGCACGGGAGGCCCGGGAGTTCCGCCCGGGCCCAGAGCAGCCGCCACGCCCGCTCCTCCTGAGGCACCCGCGCCGCCGCTCGGAGCCACAGACTGGAAACCCGCCCGGGCCGCCATCTTCCCGGAGCCGCCGCTGCAGCTGCACAAAGAACCGGAACCGGAACTCCCCCCGCCCCCCGCGCGCCCCCCGAGCGCCTGGGCTGTTTGTGGGCCCGGCCCGCCGGCGGGCACGGGCGGCTTGGGGCAGCGAGACTATGGGCTAGAGGGGGCGACTAGCGGGAAAGGCGTGCTGACCACTCCCTCCCGCCTTCACGGCCAGGAGGGAGCACCATAGAGAAGCGGTGTGCGGATAAAGAGGTGCCGGGAGCGAGCGCCCCCAGGCGGTTGGAGGACGATAAAAAGGCCTTGCAGAGCGCCCAGCCCAGCCCGCTGGCGGCTGGAGTGATGATGCTTCACCTCGGCCAAGTGCATTTACCTCTCCAAAGCATTCTGGTTGCTTTGCTTTTCGTGCTCCTACTGCTCAGACTCTGGGTACTAAAGAGGAAAACGTGCTGTTTGCTCGTTAGGGAAAAGCTGAACTCGAAGAAGATCAATGTCGTGGCAAAAACAAATCAGCAAGTTACGAGAAAAACCATGCGGGGCGTGGTGGCGCACGCCTTTAATCCCAGCACTCGCCTTTAATCCCAGCACTCGGGAGGCAGAGGCGGATTTCTGAGTTCGAGGCCAGACTGATCTACAAAGTGAGTTCCAGGACAGCCAGGGCTGTACAGAGAAACCCTGTCTCGAAAAAAAAAGGAAAGCCATCCTAGATTCGGGTCTCCTGGCTGGTAGCCAGGGTCTCATTTCAATTATTGATTCCGTGGCTCCCCACACACACCCCACCCCCGGCCCGGGAACTTAACCCTTCTCCTCAGACCTTTAACTTCAGATTTTGATGCGTTTTTTGGTTGTTGTTGTTGTTGTTTTACCTTGAATCTTCTCCAAAGAGTCCTGGATATTTGTTGCCATAGATAACTGTGCTGGTCCTCTGCCCAGTGATCAGACGATTCCTGAACCTGTCCTTTCCCAGGAGGATTAGTGTTTACCTGATCAAGTATGTAGGGTCTGGTGTAGCCCAATCTAGCGTTAAACTCAGTAATGGAAGAGAGCTGCTCCATCTCCTACCTGCTGGAATTACAGGTATAACCACCACACCGGGCTACCATTCTCCTTTCCTCTAGTTGTGTGGCTCGAAAGGCAAGCTCCATGCTAAAGGTAACACCCACAGGGTTTGCAACTAAAAACAGCACTGGGCAGGATAATGGCAGCTCAGGCTTTAATCCCAGCGTTTGGGAGGCAGGAGGATCTCTGTGAGTTCGGGGGCCAGCCTGGACTACAGAGCCGTTCCATGACAGCCAGGGCTACACAGAGAAACCCTGTCTCAAAACAAACCAAACAACAAACAGAAAACCAATACTGAAGAGATGGTTGAAACCCAGTTTATTAGACCAGAGGCATGCGTCACCCAGAGCCCCTCCTGCTGCCCCCCCAGCCAGTGCACATTTCTCAGCTTTGCCCTGTTTCTTTCTGGGGAGTTCTGATCTCTAAACAACTCTTGAGAACCAAGAGGTCTCAAAGATGCCATAGCCTCGCTCTCTGGCTCCAGGCCAACGCACACAGGTGATCTGCCCATAAGTCCTGTTTTGGGATTAGAGACCAAGAGACAGTGGGGACAGAGAAGGCCAGGAAAGGGATTGGAGCTCTGGCCTGGCAAGGGTGCCTGGTGGGGTTGGGGAGGCCCTCTACCTCACCTTGTGGCCCCTTCGGTAGGAACACACAACAACAGGGCTTTCAACTTCTGCTCTAGACCTATCTCTTTCCTCATGTGACCACGCCCTGACTCACCAGAAAATGCAAGCGGTGGGCCTGGGTCAAGGTGAGGACTGGGCCCTGGGCACCCCGAGGAAAGAAAGGCCACTGAGTAAGGGCTCCGGCTTCTGGCTGTGGGTACCCACTGCTCAGCTGCAAGAGGGAGTAACTGATTCCCGGCTCCCCTCCCCACCTCCCGTCTGTAACTCTCTCGGCTTAGTGTCCTCCATTCCTGGGTAAGAGCTACCTCTCCAGCAGTCCCTTCCCTTGGGGAGGCCACAGTTAGCCAGGCAAAGGGCACTGGGATAGGTGGAGCAAGGTGGAAGGTATGTTAAGGCTGTGGGGAGAGCAGAGGGTGCCCCGGTCATGGGGGCAAAGGGCGAAGCCAGAAAGAGGCAGAGCTTGTAATTCACAGCTTCCTTTATGTCGCCACCGAGACAGTGCGAAGGTTACAATGCGTGTGTCATCTCCTTGTGCTTCTCAGAGGGATGTGTGTACACAGTACAGTACAGACACCAGGGGAGAATCCAACTCTTTATACAGGCAAAGGCATTCAGAGACAGGAGAATGGGGGGAGAGACAGAAGGGAGAACTAGGGGCAGGAGGGTGGTTCTTGGAGACAAGAGGGAATGGAGGGGGAGACAAACAGGGCCAGAGGGGAGTATATACAAGGTTATAGTAATATAGAGTCTGTATCATATAGAAATAGAAAATGCAGATGAGGTTGCCAAGAGAAGCGAATGAAGTCGGGGAAGAGGACTTGGGATTGTTCCATAAGAAAATTTATGGATGTGGCCTTCTGCAAAGGCCTCTGAGAGAGAAGCCAGTAAGGTCAGGCGGCCGTGCCCCCTTTCCCCCCCCCCCCCCCCGAGCCTGGCGCTAACCAGCCAGGTCTTCTGGGGGATGTCACAGGACTGCCTCTTGGGATCTCTCTCCAGCAGCTTTGGGGTGGAGGTGACTTACAGATATTGGGATGTGGCCTACAGCACCAGGGCCACATGGAGTCCCAATCTCTACTTCTTCAGGAGATCCTCTGCCCCGTAAAGATACTGTATGCTTGAGGGAGCAGTAACTGGGCATGGAGTCCTTACCTGGAGACTTGGGCTCGTGGGGCGTCACCCGGCTGAGAGCATCTCTTAAGGCTAGGGAAGCCCCCTCACCAGCCCTCTCCCTTAAGGTACATTCTCTGGTTTGGGGCCAAATTTCAGACCCTAGAGATCCCCTCCACCCCTCACTAGGAGGGGGCTTTGGTGACTGGAGGCAGCAGAATGTAGGTGGACACTCAGATGATAGCCAGACAGACGGACAGAATTCAGGCTTGGAGCTGGGGGCGGCAGCGTGGAGAAGAGGGGCAGCCTGAGGTCGCGGCTGATCTCTCTCTCTCTCTCTCTCTCTCTCTATTAGTTTAATTTCGTTAAAATAAAAAGATGAGATAGAGGCTGGGAGAGGACTCTATGGTCAAGACTCCTTTCTCACCACAGACAAGAGGGAACCACTGCCAAGGAACGCAGTTAAGTCCCCAAGGTAGCTGGGGGGCAGTTGGGGACCCCTTGCTCCCCCAGCCCTCCCCACCTAGGCCTTTGGTACAGCGGCCGGCGAGGGCTTAGCAGGTAAAGTCCTCAAACGTGCCTCGAGCTGGATGGTGAGGTAGGATGTTGGCAGCGTACGTCATCCCGGCAGGATGTCCTCGGAGGCTCTCGCAGGGATTCTAAGAGAAGGATATGACAGGAACAAGTTACAGAAAGGGATACAGGTAAAACAGGTGGCGTGGAGATGGAGTTGGTGTGAGGCTGTGGGGGAAGGGCAGGCCGGAGGTCGCCTCCCTGCCTTGCTCTCTCACGTGTCTTTTGACGTCATCCAGGCTGAGAGCCACGCCCTTATCTGCGCTGCTCCTCTTAGCCTCCTTCTGGCATTTCCCACGTCTACACAGCCGGTGCTTAATGACCTGGGAGAGGTTCAGGACAGGGTGGGTGGACCGGAATCCCCAATCCGAGGTGGTCCCACGCAGCCCTGCCCCCTAACTCCTTACCTCGTAGGCATAGTCAAAGAGTTCCAGCACTGTGAGGATGCTGGCCCCGATGAACAATCCCATCTGGCCCCCGATGTCACCTGTGGGGTCAGGTCGGAGAGGTTAGTGGACTCGGGACCAAGGGGATATGGGGCTCAATAGGACTGGGGCAGGCCAGCCATGTTTGCCGAGATTGGTGCCCTGATACAGAAGGATCAGACAACCAGACTCTGGCAAAATTTTTATTCTCTACTCTTTTCTGTATTTTCCTTCCCAAAATGAGTGTTTCTTATTCAAGAAAAATTCTTTACAAAACACGCTACTTTTTTAGTGTCTGGACCACTTTTCAAGGACATATGGAGCAGTTTCTGCCTCTATCCCTCCCTCTATCCCTCAACCCCTTCTCTGATGCCCAACTTGCTCTCTTTGTCCTAAGAGAAGGCCTGGTCCATTTCCTGAGGGCACCTAGTTTGGGGTGGGAGGGAGCCGTACCATATCCTGGGCATAGGAGAAGGTTTATCATGCCCAAGCTCACCCAAGAGCCCCGCGATTTCATAGGCCTTTTTCTGCTCGATGGTCTCATAGTTAAGGACTTCAAAGAAAATGTCCAGCACCAGAATGTTCTCCCTGCACAGAGGGGAGAGGGGGGGGGGAAGCTAGGTTCAAGTTCTACCTCTGCCCCTTTCTAGACCTTAGCAGTGAGCCCCACTGAGGCTGTTTCCTTGTTCCTGCCATGCTAATGAAGAGCCCTGCCTTCTAGGGGTGCTGTGAGGATTAAATTAAATGGTATGCATGAAGAGACACTTTGCATGCTGGCAAGTGGAGGCGATCCCAGTTACAGTGATGGAGATGGAGTTAGAAGATAAAAGGAGAGAGGAGGAGAGTGCCTGAATTACTTATTCCAGCTTGATCCCTCCCACACACACACACAACCCACATGCTTCGGCTGCCTCTTGGACCTTCTGCGACTTATCTCAACTTCCTTGTGCCCTCAGAGACTCTTGTTAAAGTCACCCGTACCCTCTGCAGTACTTGTACAAGGACCCTGCCCTGAGCAGTAGACGCCTTACCCTATGTACTGTTCAGATTTGTTGAACTTCTTGGCCAGGTACTTGGCTGAGGCTTTGCTGGGGATCTTGACCATGGACAGCTCCTTGCCGTAGCGGGTCAGGTTGCAGGGCATCTCACACACACAGTATTCCTGGTCTTTCTCCACTAGGAAGTCTGTGCCCACGTTAAAGGCACAGGTTGAGTGGTGTCCTTCTGCCAGTGCCTTCCCAATATGGACATACCGACCCTACCCCAGAGATCCCTAGGACCCTCTCTCATTCACCTCAGCCCTGCGTCTATCCTTAGCTCATCCTCACCCAGCCTTCCTGCCCCTGTATTTAACCGTTATGCATCATTCCCTTGGGGTTCTAAAGGACCAACCATCTGAGGCTGAAAGAGGATGAAGGCTCTCCCAAGAGACTCTTATTAATTTGCCACAGAGACCTTCGAAGGTGCAGTCCTTGGCATTTAGAGGCAGATGCAGACATTGGAAGCAATACAGACATTGTCCAAACAAGTTCAACCTTGAGCTCAGTGGCCTGTGCATGGAACAGACAGCATTTTCTTCCCTCCACCTAACTGTCCCAGGTCAGAGATGCTCACCCAGGGCAGGGTCTGCACACTCCTTGTACTGCTCCGGAGTACAGTATGGGGCATCCCCTGCAAAGGAAAGGAGACAGGACAGGTAGAGATTAAAGGGATCTCGTGATGGTGTGGTACTGTGTAAGGAGGAAGCTGGAAGATGGGACAGAAGCCAACCCTGGTGCCCTGGAAGGGACTTACTCTGCAGCCCACCCTTTAACACCCCCCCCCCCACAGACATAGGCAGGGACCAAGAGACAAGAGCCAGAAACATAAGAAATGAAGTGATCAGGGACCAGGGTTGAGAAGGACAATACAGACGGAGCACAGGTGAGGGGCAGCATAGCCTGAGAGATAGCCCAGGGCTGTGCTCAGAATCTTGAGCCTGACCTGGCATGTGCACCATACGGCAGTTGCAGTTTTCCACCAGGTAACGCGTCTCACAATCAATCCGGCAGGCTGTGATGCTGTAGGAGTCGAAGAAATCCGAGTCCATGGTAACGGCATTGCAGGTGCCCCAGGGTGAGGGCAGGTAGATGAGCTGCTGGGAGAGCCGGGGAGCTGGGGAAGTGTGGGAGCTTCTCCCCAACTCCCTGTAATGGACTTCTCTACCAAGATACAGAGCTCAGGAGTCTTACCCCGGAACGCTAAGGTCTAGAGTTTACAGAGTTCCTCCCATTCTTGATCACCCACCACTGTGAGTGTGTGTGCATGTGTGTATGTGCATGTGTGTGCCATGTGTGTGTGTTTGTGTGTCATGTGTATGTGTCAAGTGTGTGTGCATGTGTGTGTCAAATGTGTGTGTCATGTGTGTATGTCAAGTGTGTGTATGTTTATGTCATGTGTATGTGTCATGTGTATGTGTCAAGTGTGTATGTTTATGTGTGTGTCATGTGTACGTGTCAAGTGTGTATGTTCATGTGTGTATCATGTGTATTAAGTGGGTGTGTGCATCTGTGTGTCATGTGTATGTGTCAAGTGTGTGTGCATGTGTGTGTATGTCATGTGTATGTGTCAAGTGTGTGTGCATGTGTGTGTATGTCATGTGTATGTGTCAAGTGTGTGTGTGCATGTGTGTGTGTGTTTATGCCCCCATGCATAAAGAAGTAGATGTTGGGTATGTTCCTCTATTTCTCTCTACTTATTGTTTTTGAAGGAGGATCTCTTGTTGAATCTGGGGCAGCTCACTGGCCAGCTTCAAGGATCTACCTGTCTCTGTACCCCCCAGGCAGAGCTGGGGTTACAACTATGCACCACTCTGGTTTCCATGGGTGTTGGGGTCTCATTTGAGATCCTCTTGCTTGCATAATAAACACTTTACCCACTGAGCCATCTCCCCAGTCCCCAGAACTCCATCTTGACTCCTCAACACCTGCTGCAGCCCCTCACCCTCTGCTCCTGGCAAGACACAAATGTCTGGAAGCCTGGGGCCACGCCAAAGCCCAGCTGGTCGATGAAAGGAGGTTCATCCTGACTGTGGATCTGCACTTTGATGCCTGCTTCGAAGGATGTCTCATCTGTGAAGATGAAGGCATGAGAATTGGGAGGATTTCCGAGTCCTTAATCATCTCCAGAACCTGGGGCATCACATCTCCTGGGTAATAAGCATCCTCCACTGGGACTTAGTAAGGAAGCAATGGGGTCCAAGCATATCTCCAACCTCCTGTGTTAGCAACTCCATGGCACTCCAGTGACCTCCGGGTCCTACACCTCTCTTACCTGGTGTCTGCAATGCATCTTGCTGTTTCAGATTATTTCTCCTGGACTGTCACTGTCTCGGCCCCTCTCCATCTCTCATCATGTCCTTCTCTTTTCTCCCCATCTCTCTGCCCCCAAGTCCCCTGAGACCAGACAGCCAGGCAGTCCAAGAAGAGAGGTAGTTATTTATAGAGTGAGTGGCGGCCACTGATGGAAGAGGATGCCTGGTTACCTTGGAGAGTAACTAAACCAGGAAGGAGGAGCCAGGGAATCAAGAGTGTAGAAGTCACATAAGGGCAAAGGCAGACATGATGAGATCTTGGGAGAAAAGGGATGAATCTAAGTCTGGTGTCAGAGCCACACAGTGGAGCCCCTAGGGCCAGAGGGACTCAGAGAGGCCCAAGGAGGGTGGTCCTAAGCAGGCTAACATACCAGTCTCTCCCCACACAGGCAAGTATTCATCTTGCTGAATGTCCAGCATGATCTCCAGGCCGTTACCAGTCCCACCTTTCATGGTCTTCAGCCGTGGCCGCCCATCTTGGCCTGAGTTGAATGTGTAACACTTCCCATACCGCGTGAAGACCTGGTGGAGGGCAGAGTAGAGGACATGAGAGTCCTGCCAGCAGATGAGCGAGCTTCTGGTCCCGTTTAACCAGTGAGAACTATAAGGGGTTGGACACAGGCAGACAGAGAGTGGAGTGCTGATCTGCTCTCTGCCTCTCTAACACTGCAGTGGCTTAGCCCCTTGTCATTGTAACATTGTAACTCTTGCCAGGAAGACTCCGGTGTGCTCCTTCAGCCTAGGAGTGATAACAATTCCCCACTAAGGCTGGCTCCATTGCCCTCCCTAACTGGCTTCCTTAATCCTGCTCAGAGCTTCGCAAATAGCCCCTTTGTTAAAGTCTTTTCAACGGAACTATCAAGAGACAATCTTGCTAGGACCCTAACGTGTGCCGCTGTCACCATGATCTTATAACTGTTAAACCTCTGAGGTCTTCTGAAACATATCTTTAGATGTTTGCTTTGGGATTTCACCTCTGAGTTAGAAATCCTTCCAAGACCTTCCTCCACACCTAAGCCCCTCAAAGCTAAGCCTTTCAGTCTCTTCCCTCTCTCCGTCTCTCTCGTGTCCACCATTGCCCCATTGTCAGTAGAACCCGAAAGCAGCCCCAGTTACCACACCAATACCATATCACCTCTTCTCCCAGGAATTAGGACTCAATACCAAGGCATGGCACACTTGGGTGCTTGGGTGAGGCACACAGAGGGCATCAAGGGAGATACTTTCCTTGTTAGAAGATGCTGTAGCCTCTGCCCTTACTGAGGCCCAGTGACCAAAAACACCGGGTTACAATCGCTTCAGGGACTGGGGTGACACCCATGTACTCCTACATGGTAGGGCATAGAGGGATGGGTATGGCAGGGAAGGCCAGGCATCTGAAATCTACACGGGCTAGAGGAGCATCAGGCTAGACCGGACTACAAGCTGATCTAGGGAGATCGTGGGATGACAGCTGGGCTGAGACCTGCTGAGCCCTACCTAGCCTGGGCTACTACTCATGTGGGATCCCAGCGTCTGCAGCTAGATTAAGAGCCCCGCCAGGTGCACAGCTTTTCCTAGTTCCTTTTTCCATATCTAGAAAGTCCCTTCACCTCTGGATGAGAGAACCAATGGGGAAAGATGCTAAGACAAGGGCTTTGATTTAGAGGTTTCCCAACTTCACCAACAGATGGATCACACACACACACACACACACACACACACACACAGAAAGAGAGAGAGAGCACTAGCTGGTAGGGGCACAGGAGACAAAGTAAGGATGCAGTGAAGTCCCTGTTGTGAATCTGTTGACAAGGTGTCAGGGTAAAGGAGGGCATGCCCTCTCCACCTATGACTCCATTCTGCACTTCTAGAAAAATGGTGGCTCCTCCCCACAACTATCACTCCAGGGTGACAGTCAACAACTGGCCAGTCACAGGCAGCCCCCAGCAGGTCAAAGGTTGACCTCATAGCTAGAACAAGGTTCGGGGCCATGGTCTGGAAAAGAGCAGATGAGACTAGAGGCTACTCCAGGCAGCTAATTACTGGTGACAACATATTTCAAGACACAACTAGGAAAAGCTGTGCACCTGGGGGCTCTTAATCTAGCTGTAGACGCTGGGATCCCAGATGAGTACTAGCCCAGGTTAGGTAGGGTTAAGCAGGTACCAGGCCCAGCCTCAGGAGCCGATCTGACGGCCAGAGAGAGCCATGGCACATATACTCTTGGGGTGTTGTGGTAAGCATGGGTCCCACTCACCACTGAGAAGTTGTGGGGACCGCAGGGGCCCCCACAGTAGGAGCAATAGAGCAGCATGTCCTCCAGGCGGTGGCAAGAGCGGTTGTAGAAACGATGGAGATTAAAGGGCTCGCCTGAGAAAGCCTCTGGTCCAGGTGGAGCAAGGGGCACCCCAGGATCGTCACTCTCATCCAGCCCGAGCATGGGGGCCAGGTAGAGCAAGTCAGGGTAGCTGAGCTGGGACAACCGCACGGCATTGGTATTACAGAAGGTGACGGCTGGGAAGACCAGCTCTGTGGTGGCCACTTCATCTAGCAAAGTCACGTGCGGGTAGCTGAGGTAATAAGCGACTCGGTCCCCTACCTGGCACAGGAAGGCACCCAGTGCTATGACAAAGGCCACTGCCCATAGGGCCTGCCGTGGCCCTGGGCCCCCTTCCACAAAGACATGGCTGGCACCGTGGAGGGTACAACTGTTGGCAAAGGCCACCAAGTCCCTAGGTGAGTCACCCTCATCCAGCTCTGTTCCTGCCTCCTTTTCCTTCTCTTCCTCTTCTTCCGATTCTGAGCTGTCCTGCTGCTGCCGGTGGTGGTGGTGGTGGTGGTGGTGGTGGGGACCCCAGATATCTCCCATGGATCCTGGGGCCTCCTCTCCAGAGGAGAACGACACAGAGCAAAAGATCTGGATGGGCATCTTCTCCAGGAGACAGGAAGAAGGTGCCGGAGGGGACGGAGATTGGACTTCAGGAGTGGTCCAGCAGGGCCAGCTACCTAACCCTTCGGCCAGGCCTCCGCTGGCACAGCTGTTTGTCCTTCCTCACCAGAGCCTCTGTGGCAGTGTGGCTGAGCTGGGGCAGGGCATGAGGAGGAGAACCAGACTGCTCTGCTAGAGAGGGTGTGGCCTATGCCGATGATGAATAATTGATGGTGAGTTGCTGAGAAGGGGGGGCCTTGCCAGGGATGGGGAGAGCTGAAGACCTTGTCTGAAACTGGCTCCGGCAGGGTGAGGGTTTTGGGCTCTTGGTACCCTCTCCTCAGGTGAGGTGACACCCGCTCCTCTCACTGCCAGGATGACCTCAGTTGCTGCCCTCTTCCAGGACATGCATGCGGAACTCTCATCCTCCATGGCTCCCCCACATGCCCCTCGGTGTCCCCACCCCAGTTCTACGGGCTCCTTTTATTCTCATTTCATCTACCTCTGTTTCTGAGCTCTCCAAGCCTAGGTCCTCTGCAGGCATTCTCTCTTACTCTTCTCCACCCATAGTCACTCATTGACACACACACACACACACACACACACACACACACACACACACACGCCCATCCCCCCAGCCTCTGTTCACTATTATTTCTTTGATACTTAGTTTCCTTCCCCTCACCCACCAGGATTTACTTTGTTACTCCCTGAGCCGACAATAGTTGACCCAAGGCTAGTCTCTAACTCCCACTCTCCCCTAACCTACAGCTCTATTTTAGGTCTGCATCCCTCCCCCATGTGCAGCACACTTAGGTCTTGTTCCCCCCCACACACATTTTTTGTGGCTTGTGGGGCAGCCCGGGTTCCATTAGCAGATATTTATCACTGACCACAGACTCATTTCTGAAGAGTTCCCAGCACTGGGGGAGGGACTCCTGAAGCTGAAAGCTTGCTGACAGAACATTACCTTGCCCTCCAAGGCCCCCAGCTTGCCTTCCCCCCTAAAAAAACAAAGCAAAACAACAAAACCATTTTAGAAGGGGAATGTGAGAGGCTTTTCCTCCAGAGGGTGGAACATCTGTGACCAGTGTGGAGACAGAAAGTCCTGGAGCAGCTAAACAGGGCTGGGAGCCAACCTGAGAGCGCTCCTCAAGCCCTAGCGCCTCTCACCTGCTTCTCACCTCTCGGTTCTGAGGCTGCCTCTGCCCTTCTTGGACCAAGTCCTACCCCCAGGCCCCTGGCCCCTCTGTGTGCTCTGGTCACCCAGGGCCACTGGATGAGGAACTTAAGCCAGCAGCCAAGTCTCTAAGGCCAAGAAGGTGACCTAGGAGAGGAAAGGGAGGGAGGGAGGGAGAGAGGGAGGGAGGGAGGGAGGGGGGGGAAGCAAAGCAGATTAACCCTTTCTCAGCCGGGCCAGGAGTAGGTCTAGGCTGAAGAAGTCTACCAGGGCCTTCCATTCCTTATACATTGTAAGGGAGAGAATCTGGGGTGTGTTGGGATGAGGAGCAGGTGCCAGTTCTAGAAGATCTGACAGCAGTGCAGCTTCCGGCCTCTCTCAGCTCTACCTCTAGAGACACAGAACCCCAGAAGAGGAGAAAGCCATGACGCCTGACCCCCCCCCCCCAGCTCTCCACTCCCCTCTGAATGATGGTGTCCCAACTCAGCCTCCCCAGGTCCATGCCTTCAGTTCAGTTATGCCATCCTGCACATTTCTCCGCTTAAAACTCCTCAGTGTATCCTTACTGACACTGCCCTTCCCCCCAGCCCAGCATCCAGCCACCAGAACCTTCCCAGGCTCACCCGGCTCACTCACAGCCCAGGACTTCTTATTCAAAATTTTTTCTTCTCATCTCTTTTATTTTATTTGTCATCACCATGAATGTGAGTTGGTGGTCAGAAAATAACTTT
Organism: Mus minutoides; assembly: GCA_902729485.2. Taxonomy (NCBI): domain Eukaryota; kingdom Metazoa; phylum Chordata; class Mammalia; order Rodentia; family Muridae; genus Mus; species Mus minutoides. Next base: position 126,845 of record LR750682.1, on the reverse strand, counting down.
CAGGAATTAAGACAAGACTAACTTAAAGGTGGACGGGCAAGATGGCTGCAGTAAAGGTAGGAGCTGGCTGACAAGCCTGAGCACCGAGATTTGACCCCCAGAATTCATGTGGCCGGAGAAGAGGACTGACTTCCACACATTGTCCTCTAACCTTTCAAGGGCACACCTTGAGATATAGATGTGGTACAAAAGAAAGACCCACAAGAGGGGCTGGGTATGAGGAGAGATGAGCCACCTTCAACTGTTATCCTCTCCTGGACGAATCCATAGATGCCCTTTCTGTCTGCTGCCCCATGGACATCTTTCTCCTGCTTGCTAGGCCTTAGTTCTCAGGGGGCAGGGCCTGCTGTGCTGCCTGCCCTTCCTCAGGACAGTTTCAGAGGCCTTGGCTTAAGGGGTGCTGGCTGGGGTTGACTGTAGCTGCCCATCTGCCTCTTGCACACTAGAGGGCACTGTCTTCCCTCCTTCAGACGTCCTGGATTCACAAGCGGAAACTAAGGCAGAGAGCTTCAGGGAGAAAGGAGGCCTTGAAGAGGGACAGCAGCTTCAGAGAACACTGAGCTGACATAACTCCCTTCACACCTACACCAAGACAACCTTGCACTCTTATACAGCAACACACAGGCACGGACACACACACAGACACACACATACACTGATGTGGATGTACATGCATACAGGTACATGCATGTGCACGCACTCATATCATATGCATGCACACACGTACTGTGCACACGCTGACTGTGCACACACACATACACCCTGTGGGCACACACACACTGAATGTACACACATACACACTGTGGACACACACACACACTGTAGATACACACACACTGTGGGCACACAGACTGTGGACACACACAGAGACTGAGCACACACACAGACTGTAGACATACACACACACACACTGTGGACACACACACAGACTATGGACACACACAGCGGCCCCAGAGGAGATGATCACATGAACACAGACCCACACTTAATTCTGTGCCCTGGGTAGAAGATGGAGTTCAAGCCGGGCGTGGTGGCGCACACCTTTAATCTCAGCACTCGGGAGGCAGAGGCAGGCGGATTTCTGAGATCGAGGCCAGCCTGGTCTACAAAGTGAGTTCCAGGACAGCCAGGGCTATCCAGAGAAACCCTGTCTCGAAAAACCAAAAAAAAAAAAAAAAAAAAAAAAA
>LR750682.1:67899-122481 GCA_902729485.2 Mus minutoides | reverse complement strand
CTATCGCCAGGCCTCGGAAGGGTCTATCAGGGCAGGTGAGGGGGAGGGGTGTCAGAGAGGGCCTGTGTAAGAACTGGGGTGCTTTCCAGAGCAGACATTCAGGGAGAGGACTTGTTTGAGAGGTAAGATGGTATGAGTGTAGTTCTGCACCTGATGGCTTTTAGGAGCTTCAAGGCCACCTGAGTAAAGGTGCTAATGGAATATTTGCCATTGGAGTTGAAGTCATGAGAAGAGAGCCAGCTTGAAACCTGGAGCAGGCAGGCATTGTGTAGATGGTATTCGAAGTCAAGAGCGAAGGTGTGATTGCCCAAGAATAGAATACGAAGTAAAAAAAAAAAAAAAAAAAAAAAGACTGAAAAAGAGGCCTGATTTGGCGCTATCCACTGAAGCTAAATAGAATCTTACCTTATGACTTAACCACCCTTAATCACCGCTCCTCCCTCCATACCCAAGAGGAATGAGTACACGTGTCAACCAAAAACACCAGGAAGAAGAATGTTTGCAGTCGCTCTATTTATAACAGCCCCAAACTGGTGACAACCCAAATGTCTCGCAATAGTAGAACATCTAAATAAGCTGCATTCTATTAATATAATGAGATAGCACACAGCATTGAAAAAGAAACAACTACGGCAACATGACTGACTCTCTGGGGTGATCACGGGCCAAAGTAGGTCACCCTGAGACGTCGGGGAGGGGGGGGGAGGTAAGCACAACTGTGGGATGTTTAAGAGAAGTTAAGCTTACCCTTACTGCTAGCACGAGGGCAGACCTCCCTCAGGGGGTGGCACTCGCCTGAAGGAACCACCTGAGGTGCCAGGAATGTTTTGTGTCCATGAAAATATATAACAACGTAGTACGAATGTAGTCCGTACTATTGCAGTGTAAGGTAGACCAGGGCAAAATTCTTCGAGCTATGTATGCCTTTAAATTACATCCTTATGACTTGAAGAATAAAACCACAGTTTGGGTCCTGAGTGTGGACAGTACACACTAGCCAAGTAGAGACACAGAATTGGTAAAGAAATAGAAACGGCTGGACATACTGGCTAAGCCGAGATGCTACAGTCAGGAAAGCTAATGGTTTAGAAAATGACGAAAACAATTTGTTGCTGTTTGTTGCAGCTCTGGGGATCAAAGCCGGAGCCTTCTGCCTGGAGCAGGCACGTTAGTGTGGAGCTCCGCCCCAGTTCCCCAGTTTCTCCTTGAGGTGTCAGTAGTAGATAAGACTGGTGTTTGAGCCTTTAGCAGCCCCCTATAGTAAATCACTGAGAAGACACTGTTTCTGGTACCAACTTCTGTCTTAGTTATTTTTCTAGTGCTGTGATAAGACAACATGACCAAGGCAACTTATAAAAGAAAGTGTTAAGCCGGGCGTGGTGGCTCACACCTTTAATCCCAGCACTTGGGAGGCAGAGGCAGGTGGATTTCTGAGTTCGAGGCCAGTCTGGTCTACAAAGTGAGTTCCAGGACAGCCAAGGCTATACAGAGAAACCCTGTCTCAAAAAAACCAAAAAAAGAAAAAAAGAAAAAAAGTGTTTAATTTGGGACTCATAGTTGTAGAAGGTTAGAGTCCATGACCATCATGGTGACAGGAGCAGGAGCAGGTAGGCAGGCAGGCAGGCAGGCTCGGCACTGGAGAAGGAGCTGAGTGTTCATGTCTTGATCTACACGATACAGGCACGAGGCAGAGAGAGCTCACTGAGAATAGTGTGGGCTTTGAAACCTCAGAGCCTGCCCCAGTGGCACCTCTTCTAAGAAGCTTTCCTACTCCTTCTCAAACAGCTCTAACAACTGGGACCACGTATTCAAATAGATGAGCTTATAGAGGCCACGTCAAACTCCCCTCTGCTTTTTTTTTTTTTTTTAATAAATCTTTTTTCTTTTTAAAGATTTATTTATTTCATGTATGTGAGTACTTCAGATACACCAGAAGAGGGCACTGGATCCCCTAACAGATAGTTGTGAGCCACCATGTGGTTGCTGGGAATTGAACTCAGGATCTCCGGAAGAGCAATCAGTGCTCTTAACTGCTGGGCTATCTCTCCAGCCCCTCCCCTTGGCTTTTTAAGGCATGATCTCATTGGGTAGCCTAGGCTGGCCTGGACCTTGGGATTCTCTTGCCTCAGTTTCTTGAGTAGTTTGGTCTGAGTGCCTGGGCCTCCACACATGGCTTGGCTCACCAGTTTTGAAAGCTATTGAAGATCAAGAATAAAACACGTCAGCACTTGGGAGGCAGAGGCAGGTGGATTTCTGAGTTCGAGACCAGCCCGGTCTACAAAGTGAGTTCCAGGTCAGCCAGGGCTATACAGAGAAACCCTGTCTCCAAAAAACAAACAAACAAACAAACAAACAAACAAACAAAAAGAATAAAACACGTTTGCTGGATTTGACAACCTGAGGGTCACCATTGGTCTTTGATTAAAGCCATTCAGATCAGGGAGAAGGCAGCTTGGGTAAGATGGAGTTGAGAAAATGCGTATTGAGAGCCATACACATCGCTGTTAATAACATCGCAGAGGGAATCCCAATAGTGTGGAGGGGGCTGGAGAGATGGCTCAGTGGGTAAGCAGTGCTCTTCCAGAGACCTGGGTTTGAGTTCCAGCACCTACCACATGGCTGCTAACCACCATCAGTAACTTCAGTCCCAGGGAATATAATGCCCTCTTCTGGCCTCCTCGGGTACTGCATGCATATGGTGCAGCCCTACACGGAGGCAGCAAAATACCCATACACATAAAATACAAATAAATCCAAAAGAGAAAAAAAAATTTTAAATGAAAAGAAAAAACATGAAGGGTACTGTGGCGGTGAAAGGTGTACGTTTTGTTTTTTATCGTAGCCCAAAGTATGATGCATAGGAAGTCCTCAGTGAACATGTTTTTACTCTAGCTACGTGTTTATTTATTTGGGGTCTTACTGTGTTATCCAGGCTGGTTCCCAACTCTAAGGCTGAAGTAATCATCTTGACCTCAGGGACCTTAGATGGTTATCACAGATGTACCAAAGTGCATGCATGGCTCAGGCGTGTGTTTTAAGTGTGGAGCACACTGAATGTTTCAGAGTAGAGATGTCCTGTAGAGGAGGCAACCCTGGAATAAAACTCCTAACGCAGGTAGAGGGGATCAGACAGAGTGCATTGAGACTATTTTAGATAAGGTGAATGTCCCCTTCCAGGTGTTGGTAGAGGGGTGGGGGATGGGGGGGAGACCGTTAAATAGGAGTAAGGTCATCTGTTGGGAGGAGGGGAGAGAAGAGCTAGGAAAGGCAGAGGCAGGAAGCTTGCAGGAGCCACTGAGGAGGTTGACCAGTTGGCCAGGATGACGAGGGTGATTCCCAGGTAGCACTGCAGGCCAACTTAAGGATGTTGATCATGAATGCAGTGTGGGGCTGGCGAGATGGCTCGGAGGGTAAGAGTATGGACTGCTCTTCCGAAGGTCCTGAGTTCAAATCCCAGTAACTTCATGGTGGCTCACAAGCACCCATAATGAGATCTAATGCCCTCTTCTGGTGTCTGAAGACAGCTGCAGTGTACTTATGTGTAATAATAAATAAATCTTTAAAAAAAAAAAAAAAGAATACAATGGGGATGGACTTGATGCCTGCTGCTCTGGGTGTGACTTTCTCTGGTACAGTGAGGCTGCCTGGGGCTACTCCCTGCAATTGGGGAGGGGAGTCAGGGGACCAGTTGTAGGGATTGAAAAGATGGTGCAATAAAAAAAGCAGAGGTGGGGCTGGTGAGATGGCTTAGCGGGTAAGAGCACCCGACTGCTCTTCCGAAGGTGGTAAGTTCAAATCCCAGCAACCACATGGTGGCTCACAACCATCTGTAACGAGATCTGGCTCCCTCTTCTGGAGTGTCTGAGGACAGCTACAGTGTACTTACATATATAAAAAAAAAAAAAAAAAAAAAGCAGAGGTGAGCTGGGAGGTGGTGGCGCATGCCTTTAATCCCAGCACTTGGGAGGCAGAGGCAGGCGGATTTCTGAGTTCGAGGCCAGCCTGGTCTACAAAGTGAGTTCCAGGACAGACAGGGCTACACAGAGAAACCCTGTCTCAAAAAACAAAAACAAAAAACAAACAAAAAACCCAACCAAACAAAAAAAGCAGAGGTGTTGATGGGTGTGAATAGCATATGCCTTTGGTCTCAATATTTGGGAGGCAGAGGCAGGTGGATCTCTGTGAGTTCCAGGTCAGCCTGGTCTACACAGTTTCTATAAAATGAAATAGACTAAAATAACAAAATAAAGCTGTAGGGTGGTGGCACACACCTTTAATTCCAATGCTTAGGTCGCACAGGCAGGTGGATCTCTGGTAATTCAAGGCCAGCCTGGTCTACAGAGCAAGTTCCAGACAGTTAGAGCTACTCAAGGAAACCCTCTTTCAAAGCTCCTCCCATAACAACAATAATAAATAGAATAAATAAAAACAGACACCTAGAGATTCAGCTCACTCACGAGGGATGGGACTCCTGGGGTCACTTCTGCACCTATTCCTTCCCTTCCTGCCTCACCACATTGCTTCTCCTCAGAGCACATGCAGCTCCGGAGCCCAGAGCAGCTTGGTCTGCCACACTCAACCCTGGGCCCAGAGCCTGAAGAGGCTGGGTGTGGAAGATCCAAAGTCAAAGCCTTAGACCGTCATGATCTCAGGCAAAACACATAACATCCCAACCCTCCATGTCCCGGTCTTTCCAACAGTGATATTAAGCTTCCTTCAGACACATAATTGAAGCATGAATGAACACAGATAAAGGGGATTTTATAATCTCAAAGCAAGACTGAAATTCACTGCCATGGGCTCCTCATGCAACAACAAGTCTGTCCACACAGAAGTTCCCCCCTCCCACAGCACACACACAGCTGTTCACGCCCCATGCACGTCCACATGTGTCCATTCCACACAGTATGTCTGAATTCTCCTCCAGACGCAGCATGGAGGGGCACACATGCAGTGGGTGTGCCATGAGAAGTCTGGGTTGGCTACGGCCCAGGCCACTGCAGCCAAATCTCCTTTAGGGATGTTCTTTGCCCGGCATGCTGAGGGGGAACACCAATTAGAGAGACACAACACCGAACAGCAAAACCTAACCTCCCGGTCCCCTGAGACAGTCGACGGATGGTGGGGCTGGGAAAGAGTTTTCTTTCTTAGAACTCATAGGATCTTAAAAGGTCTTAACTGGGCCTGGGGGGATGGCTCAGCAGTTATGAGCACTGACTGTTCTTCCAGAAGTCCTAAGTTCAATTCCCAGCAACCACATGGTGGCTCACAACCATCTGTAATGGGATCTGATGCCCTCTTCTGATGTGTCTGAAGTCAGCTACAGCGTACTCATATATACATAATATAAATAATTCTTGCCAGGCATGGTGGCGCACACCTTTAATCCCAGCACTCGGGAGGCAGAGGCAGGTGGATTTCTGAGTTCAAGGCCAGCCTAGTCTACAAAGTGAGTTCCAGGACAGCCAAAGCTACACAGAGAAACCAAAAAACCAAAACCAAACAAACAAACAATAATAATTCTTTAAAAAGAAAAATCTTAACTGCCCCTTTCCCTCTGGAATGTGGAATGATATTCTCTCTCTCTCTCTCTCTCTCTCTCCCTCTCCCTCTCGTTCTCTCGCTCATTTCCCAGGGTTCTGTGAATGACAGGCAAGCATACCACTCAGTTACAACTCCAGCCAGCAGCCCCAGTTCTTATAACTTCTTAAAGGAATTCAATAGTTTCACTATCACTTAAAAGTACCCCTCAGGCCGGGCGTGGTGGCGCACGCCTTTAATCCCAGCACTAGGGAGGCAGAGGCAGGTGGATTTCTGAGTTCGAGGCCAGCCTGGTCTACAAAGTGAGTTCCAGGACAGCCAGGGCTATACAGAGAAACCCTGTCTCGAAAAACCAAAAAAAAAAAAAAAAAAAAGTATCCCTCAGGGCTAGGCATGGCAGCCCAGTCCTCTAAGTCCAGTCTTCTAATCCCAGCCCTGAAGAGGCAGAGGCAGGCAGATACCTGAGTTTGAGGCCAGCCTGGTCTACAGAGCAAGTTCCAGAACAACCAGGGCTAAACAGAGAAACACTGTTTCAAAAAAAAAAAAACACACCAAAACCAAAACAAAGGATGTCCACGTCAGCACGTGTGTTAAATACAGACCTGGCCTTGGCTGAGGCTTTTTATCCCAGGAGCAGGGGATAAAGTTGCCCCTTGACAACTTCAGCATGACCCATCTCCTCACAGGAAACTGGGCCTAGAAACTGGGAAATGAGTCTGGTGGAAATGTGCCTCACACCTAGCCCTTCAGCCCAGCTAGGTACACCTTGTTCCTGCTTGACTTTCCTTGCCCTGCCTTTCAGATTGCCCGCCCAAGAGGACCTGTTCTCAACTAGAAGGTATCAGGCTTGGCAGCCAACTCAGAGCAAAGCCACTCAGTTTGGCTGGTTAATGACTAAAGGCTTGTGGCTGGCTAGTAGATGTGGCTCCAGAGAACTGTCATCTGTGCCTGGGGGCTGTGGAAGCAAGCATACTGTAACTCGGGGGGGGGGGGGCGGTGGAGTAGCCAGCTGAGGAGGTAGGTGGGAGGATTCTACCCAGATCTCAGATCTCACTAGGTCCCCTAAGGACTGGAGTGACTCTAGATTTCCATGCCACACCTCAGCCCCAGGGCAGGAGCTGGCCTTTGGAAGTGGCTGTCTGAGGGGCATGAATGGCAGGATAAGTGAGGAATGTGGTGATAATCCCAACGCTCCCCTCCATAATCACAACTGCTCTCCACAAAGTTGAAGCCACGCAGGAGTGACCTGTACCTATAACAGAATGTCCCCAACTATTGGCATTCTGCCTCCAGGACACAGTGGTGTATAGCACCCATCACCCAGTGAGCTGTCCACCGCTGCAGCCGGGCCTTAGGTAGACATCCACTCCTTGGAGCCCTTACGTTCGACTCTGCCCCGAGAGGCACTTAGTTACTTATATCAATTCCCTATTACTTTAGGCAAGAGCAGAGAGATCAATTAGCTTAGAGTAGCCTCTTAGCTGATAGCAGTCTGGGAGGACTAGCCAGGGTGGGGGAGGGGGTAAGAGAGGGAGAGAGCTAAGTTACCCAAAGATTGTAGTCTATGCAGGGAAAAGAGGGGAAGGCACAGCAAGAGACCGGACCCCAAGGTCTCTGGGTTCCTGATTGGTTCTGCCTAGCTTCTCCCCAACTCTGCATCTCGGCTTGGGTACTCGCCAGGGAAGAGAGCAGGATGGGGCGTGTCTGGATTCCTTGGGTGAGTGGAGACTCTTCTAAAGTGTGCTCTATCCTGCCCACACTCCTTTCAGTGGGGTCATCAGGACCGCCTTTTCTCTCTCTCTCTCTCTCTCTCTCTCTCTCTCTCTCTCTCTCTCCTTCTCCTCACCACTCCCACCCTAGTTGAAGGGAATAAATCTACTCGGGGGACTGGAGAGATGGCTCAGCAGTTAAGAGCACCAGCTGCTCTTGCAGAGGTCCTGAGTTCAAATCCTAGCAACCACATGGTGATGGTGGCTCACAACCATCTGTAAAATGGGATCTGGCGCCCTCTTCTGGTGAGTCTGAAGATACTGACAGCGTACTCGCGCGCGCGCGTGTGTGTGTGTGTGTGTGTGTGTGTGTGTGTGTGTGTGAGAGAGAGAGAGAGAGACAGAGAGACAGAGAGAGACAGAGAGACAGAGAGAGACAGAGAGACAGAGAGACAGAGAGAAAAGCACTTGGGTCAGGTCCCCTAAAGACATTTCTGAGCTTCTGTGGGGTCCAGTGAGAATGATTGAGTGTCCAAGAATTGGGTCCCTGGGCTCTGATTACTTGTTTTATTTTTTTTTTTAAAGATTTATTTATGGGGCTGGTGAGATGGCTCAGCGGTAAGAGCACCCAACTGCTCTTCCAAAGGTCCAGAGTTCAGATCCCAGCAACCACATGGTGGCTTACAACCATCCGTAATGAAATCCGATGCCCTCTTCTGGAGTGTCTGAAGACAGCTACAGTGTACTTACATATAATAAATAAATAAATCTTTAAAAAAAAAGATTTATTTATTATTATATCTAAGTACTGTAGCTGTCTTCAGACACACTAGAAGAGAACATCAGATCCCATTACAGATGGCTGTGAGCCACCATGTGGTTGCTGGAAATTGAACTCAGGACCTTCAGAAGAGCAGTTGGTGCTCTTACCCGCTGAGCCATCTCACCAGCCCCGTTTTAAATTTTTTACTTATTAAATAATGATTTACTTGTTTTAAAAATGTATAATTTTTGTTGTATGACATAGCACCTCAATCTTGCCAACCAAGTGTTTCATCACTCTGCAATGCCGCCTCTAGGCCTCTGGTGGCTTTGGATGACCTCTCTGTTCCCTGTCTGAGCCCCAGGATCTCACCTACTCTTAGAATAGCACCTCCCTCCCCTCAGTGTTCCAGAATATTCTTGTCTCCCTTCGGGACCCTGAGGAGGGCCTGTCCCCTTCTAGGCCTACCACCTTCGCTCCACCCCTTCATAAGAGGGTTGTCCCTGCTTCAGGATCTAGACTGGTCTTGTGGGCACTCCACAGATTCCTGCCCCCTGTGTCCAGCCCTGTTTAAGATTACCACTATTACGGCACCCCTACCTCTTCTCCTACCTCACCCCTACCTATGCCCCTCCCGCACCCCTACCTCTAGGACACCCACTGCCTGTTTCTTCTTTCTCTCCCAAGGCCCAGACATGAATCCCTGCTTCTTTCTCCCCAGGCAAAGGCTCCCGGTCTCAGCTGGAGGGGCTGGCATTGGGTGGATTGGGCAACCATCTGCAGGCCCCCTCCCTCCTCCCATCGGTGTCGGTGCCGCTCAGCATTCCAGCCACATCCTGCTCCCACTGCCAGGGATGGATAAGGTGCAGCTGGAGGCTGCCACCAGCTGTGACTGTGCTCACTCCCCAGCCCCCGCCCGCCCAGGGACTAGCAGCAGCTGAGTCCCCAGCCCCCACCCCCACGGAACCCCTGCCCTGCCTTGGCCTGGCTGCCCTTAAGGTGGGGAAGGAGAGAGGAGCTTCAGATTTTGTTGCTCTGGCAACCGAGCACCCCACTGGGAAGGAAGGGAGTTGGCCAGGAAAGAAGATGGCCTTGTCTTGGGCCTTCCTTGCTTTCTTGGCTGCTCAGGAGGGAGCTACTGATATCTACCCAACTGGACTGCCTAGGGAAAGCCCCTACTGTTTCCTGACTTTCTCAATCCCAAGCAATTTTCAAAATAATTTCTCCCAACTTGGTTCAGGCCCTACACTGCCCCTATCCTCCCAGGCCTCAAACTGTGACCAGCAATCCACTCCCTGTGCTTGCGGGGAAAGGCTTATGGGGGAGCTGGACTCTTTGAGCACTGGAATAGCCTTGCGCCGTGTGCCGTTCCTGAACAGGAACATGAACAGAGTATTTGCTGTTCACGTAAAGCCTGCCTTTGGAAAACACACAAAGCGGTCCACATATGCCCATGTACACAGTATCCACAAACACAGAGCAAAGGCTTGGCCCTCAATTAAGACTCCCTGCTCCGCAGACTGCGGGGACACACGCACTTATGATCCCAACCCCCCGGGGGGCTAAGGAAAGATTTGAGGCCAGCCTGATCTACAAAGTAAGACAACCATCTCAAAAATGAATAAATAAATAAATAAATAAATAAATAAATAAATAAATAAAGGCACCTTGGTATTGAGGGATACCAGGATAGTCTCCTCTTGGCCCTGACCCTGAGGGCAACTGATTTTTGTTAGTGCTACAGTAGCTCAGGGTCTAGATCCACATTCCTGACAAATACTCCAGGCACAGCACAGAATCATAAGGCCAGGAGACAGATGTTAACTACAAGACCAAGGAGAGGAGAGGAACCGAATGTGAGCCCCCTTAGGACTGGAGAGCCAAAGGAGAACACCAGCTAGGCCCTTCCGTACCCACGAGCTGTCACTCAAAGACTCGTACAGACATATATGGAGGTGCTCATGACGAGGAAAGAGCCTGACATGGAGGCCAACCTGCCGGCAGTGGGCAAAGGCCAAAGAGTTTGGATCCAGCTGGATTTGGGGTCAGGCATTAGATGTTAGAAACAGAACAATTAGTCTTTCCTGACACCACAGAACCAAGAAGTGCCACCGTTGGGTCTCCAGGATGCTGGCCTGTGTGTCTGTCCTCCGAGTGAGAACTCACACTGGGGCTGGAGAAATGGCAGGGTGGTTAAGAGCATTCGCTGCTCTTTGGGAGGAGCCAACACTCACATCAGATGCCTACCACCGTCTGTAACCCCAGATCCCGAGGACCCAGCGCCCTTCCCTTAGGCTCTGAGGGTGCTCACATACTCATGTTCATGCACATATGTGAAAACACATACACATTAAAATAACAAAATATTCTTTTATAAAGGACCCAGATGGCTCCAGACCTCTGCAAACCTAACACATCTCCGTCTGATAGCTTAGAATTCTCCCTCAAACTGTACAGGCCAATCACATTTCATTACTTGTATGTGTGTGTGTGTGCATGCACAAGCACCACAACACTCATGCAGAGGTCAGCGGACAATTGTGGGAGTCACTTTTCTTTCACCATGTGGATCTCAGGAGTTGGACTTGGGTCATCATGGGGCTTGGTGAAAAGCACCTCTAACCACTGAGCAATCTTACCAGCACCCAACTAAACTGCCATGGGCTTAATATATGCGTATTTTATACCTTAGCACCTTCCTGTTTTGAGCCAAGCTCTTCCCTGCTACATTCAACACTATGAACCAGCTACGCCAAGCCAGCAGGTTCCTCTTCTCCTCAGAGCTACTCGCTTCTGCTTATATATTCAGTATGCTGAGACAGGGCAGCTTCTCTCTCTCTCTCTCTCTCTCTCTCTCTCTCTCTCTCTCTCTCTCTCTCTCTCACACACACACACACACACACATACACACACATCCTTCACCTACAGTTCTATTCCTCTCGGAAACACAGTTTGTGAGCCAGGGAACCCTCTGGGCTCATGGTCTGGGGAATCCAGTTCTTTCCTGCTGTGCACTGGGGTGATGGCGAGGCTCAGTAAGGAGCATGGTCCTGTAACCTTTGCCAAAGCATTGACAATGGCTGAAAAATGAGTCTGCGAGGCAGAATTCTCGTGTAACCTTGGCAGGAAATGTTAAACATCCCCAGGGCTCTAACCTCTCTACACAAACAAGTGGGTTCCTGCTGCCTAAGGTGAAGAGGAAGCAGGCAAGTTGAAGAGAAAGCGGTCAGGGGGGCAAGAGGGGTGCTGAGAGGGGAGAGTTAGGACGAGGCTGAAGGGAAGGGGGTTCTGGGGAGCAATCCCAACAACAGAAATGGCATAGGGACTTCAGGGTCAGAAATGCTGGTGCTAAGAACACAGTACATTGGTACCTAAGGAGACATGGGTTCTAATCCTGGATCTGTCATTAGCCAGCTAGCTAGCTAGTAAGCTAAGGCAGATCATTCTGCCGCTTCCTGTCTACGGCAGGCAGTGCATTTGTAAAATGATGTGGTTATTTAGCAAAGGGATTGAGAGAGTCTAGACTCCAGATCCTTAGGGTTTTTCTTGCCTCTGTGTGTGTGTGTGTGTGTGTGTGTTTCTTCTTTGAATTTTGAGATAGGTCCTCCTTGTAGCCCAAGCTGTGTGCCTTGAACTCAAAATCCTCTTGCCTCAGTTTCACGAATGCTAGGATTACAGACAGGCCTGTGCGTTTGTGTCCAGGATTTTGTTTGTTTAATTTTGGAAAGAATCTTATTTTGTCGCCTAGGCTGATCTCGAACCCCCAGGCTCGACTGCTCATCCTACCTCAGATTCCTAGCTGGGTCAATGTGTCAACACAATGTGTCTAGATACAGTTTTGGTTTGTGTGAATTGGGGTCTAGCTATTTGGTTTTAAAGTCCCAATCAGGCTCAGCATTCCAAGGGCTGGAAATGCAGTTGTGTACCCCACAACCAGCTATTTGTGTACCCCACAGCCAGCTATGAGTGTACACCTGACAGCTAGCTGTGTGTGTATGTACCCCACACCCAGCTATGTGTGTATCTCACACCCAGCTATATGTGTACCCCACAGCAAGCTATGTGTATGCACCCTACAGCCAGCTATGCGTGTGTAGCTGACAGCCAGCTATGTATATATACCCCACATGCAGCTATGAGTGATTTTTAGCCCTGAGGAATCTCTGTGATGTTTCCCAAGAACACCTAGAATATCAGTTCCCAAAGTCAGTTCCCCAGAACCTGTGGTGTGAGCTGGAGGGCACTATATCGATAGGGTGTTATATGAATGGCAGGGAAGGCATCTCCATCTTCAGACGCAAAGGGAGCCTCTAGTTCAGCTGTAATTGTATTACATCTTAAGCCTCCGGCTCTGGATGTGGGACTACGGTAAGGGGAAACCTATCCTGCCCTGTGAGCATGAGTGTGTGTGCATGCATGTATGCCTGCCTGCCTTCTGAGGTGAAGGTGGTGTGGGGAGAATGACCCATATGGCTGTTCCTGAGGAAGCTTCCCGATTCCCTGTGCTTCATAAGCTTTTTGAATGCAACTATATTGCCCGAGCATCTTATCTGACGCAGATTCAGCTTCGGTCGGGTTAGGAATGTGGGGTGGCAGTCATTTCTTCCAAGCTCCCAGATGACAGTTTGCAGGCCTACTTTTGGGTAGCAAGGCTGTAGCATACCTACCACTGCTGACTCTGACCTCTGTGGCCCAGAATGTAAGCTTGGAGGGATTAGGGCCACCCCCGGGTAAAGTGTGTCCACGTGTGTGTGAGTGTCTGCGTGGGTGGTTTGTGTAGTCTATCCCATGACCTTTCTTGCCTGCTATCACGGATGCGAAGGCTCAAGTCTTCATACAGTACAAAGACACCACGTGCTGAGGAAAGTCCCCGCCGGCCAGAAGCAAACCCCAGAACACTGGCTTCCCCTCCCAGAAGAGCAAACATAAACTGTGTTCCTCATCTTCCCCCCCTTCTAGAGACCTGGGTGATGGGGGCTACTAACTGGGGCCTCACTCACCACTTTGAAGTCTTCTGCGCTGCAGGCCTCCCCTCGGAAGTGGCACGAGAGCAGCATGTCTCGAATGTCGTGCCCCGCTCTGTCATAGAACTCACGCATATTGAAGGGCTTGGGCTTGAAGCTACGGAAGTTGGCCTTGTCCTGCAATATCTCCAGCTGCTTTTCATCAGCCATCTGCGTGTCCGGTATCTCATACCTGGAGCCCAGGGGTGAGTGGCACATGGGTCAGCACGATCACTAGTACCCATGCCCTACTTAAGGTGGGGTGGGGGCAGCTCTCAGAGCCCCCGGAAGATCAGATCTGGGCATATATAAGCAGAGATGGAGAACTGGGTGTGCCAGGAGAGCCTGACACATGGAAAACAAAAAGGCAAAGGATCTGTAGGGCAGGAGCTTTGGACGCTACAGTCTCGCCCCTTAAAAGGTGGTCCGTCCCATCCCCTAAGTGAGGCGAGGAGGATAGTACCAGGAGGTAGGTGATGCTCTCTGGGGAAAGAGCTAAGATCTCCTAGCTCAGGCTGGGTGGGGACAGAGCTGTTTTGACCTAAACTGGAATCAGAGATTGAGTGTAGGTAACTGGTACTGGCAGGATCTCAGTCCCTCTGCGTGAGCGGCAGGTTTAAGGGGGATGCTAGAGGGCAGAGCTGGTTGACTCTTGGTGGGCTAAGGACGGTGTTACTCCACAAGCCATGCAGAGGGGTGGATGGGAGCCGCCCACCTGTTGTTGAGCAAGGCCAGCAGTTCTCCAGCATGGTACAGGTCATTCTTGGAGACTTGGCTAAAGCGAAACTCATTGAGGTTGCAGAGAGTGACGGCAGGGAAGGTGAGCTGGGAGGCGGCCACCTCGTCGAGCTTGGTGACATGGTGGTAGCAGAAGTAGTACTGCACACGCTCAGTGCACACACACAGCAGGACGGCCAGCGAACCCAGGAAGCACAGGGCCCACAGTGCCCGCTTCAGAGACAGCCGCTCATAGGAGAAGATGTGGGCAAGACCGTGCAGCGTGGAGCTGCTGGCAAAAGCCTGGATGCTCACCGGCTGGACACCACCCACCTCCTCCTCCTCGGTCTTCAGTTCCATGCTTGCCAAGGGGATCCTGGAGGGAGGAAAGAGGAGACAAGACTCTGTCATTGTCCTGAGATGAAGGCGCATATAGGGCCCTTCCAATTATGTCCATCCAAAATCCTTAACCGGAGGTCACTGCTCATCCAAGGGAAGACTTCCCTGACATGCAGGCTCCAAAGGTGGCTTGACCGAGGGACCATCCAAGATGACAGTCATTCAAACATAGAGGTTTGGGGTGTCAGCTCGGGTCGAGAGAATGGCCTGCAAGCTTCCCAGACTATGGGGGACCCCAGATATAGCCACTAGAGTGAAGGAGGGAAGTCCCCAATGCACCCACAGGCAAGCATGGGAGTTCCCTCCAGATGTGAGGTCACTCTGGGACAGGAATGTCTACCCCAGCCAAAATCAAACTCCCCATAATGGGCTGAAACAGGGGTCAGGAGCTCTTCTCTTGATCAAGGGTATCCTCAGGAACAAGCTGTCACCCCAGGAGCTAAACCAGGGCCACCTCTCTGGAGGTGGGCACATCTGGGGAGGGGCCCTGCCTGAATCCTCACCTTCTGTGTCTCCAGTTTTCAAACAAGCACAGGCATAGGCGCAGGCTGTGTGTGTGTGTGTGTGTGTGTGTGTGTGTGTGTGTGTGTGTGTGTGTGTTTGGGAGGGATGGTAGGCTGCCTGAGGTGGATATACGAGGGGGGGGGCGCGGTTCCCTATGACAGCCAGTTGTCCCCGCCCCGAACGCACCCCCTCCAGTCCAGCTTCTCGTCGCAGTCATATTCCCGGCTCGGCCCCCCGCCCCCTCCCCATCCGCCGAGCCTCCCCAGAAGCTGGAGAAAGCTACAGGGGAGGAGAGTCTCGGCTTCGGGGCACCGGGAAGCCCGGGGCCCAAGGCAGCGGGATCGGGAACCCACCTGAGGGGGCTGGGGAAAGCCGGCCGCCGCTGCAGGTCCTGGGGCGCGAGGCCGTCCGTGGGCTCAGCGCCGCGCGGCGGAGGGGCTCATGGCCCGGAGACCGAGCCGCTGGCTGCCGCGGCACCCGCGTAGAGCCCTGCAGGGAGCGGCCCGCCCGGCCGGCTCGGCTCAGCTCGGTCCGCCGCCCGCGCGCGCTTGCTCGCTCGGCTTGGTCCGCCCGGGGCTCGGCGCGCTGGCACTGTGCGGTGCTCTCAGCCCCGGGATCTGCAGGGATCCATCGTCCGGCCGGGAGGCGGCGGGAGGGGAGGAGGAGGAGAAAGGGTGCGCGTGCGCGCCTACGAGTGTCTGCGAGGGTGTCTCTGGGCCGGTGTGCGCGGGGGGCCCCCGGCCCGGGAGCGGAACCGAGGGCTCCCCCCGCTGGCTCGCCTCCTCCCGCCGATCTCAGCAGAGCTGCCTCGTTCGGATCTCAGAGTGGGCTCCGCTCCCTGCTTGCGAGGCCCTGTGGCTTGTGTGTGTGTGTGTGTGTGTGTGTGTGTGTGTATGTGTGCGCGCGTGTGAGTGTGCGTGTGTGACTATGGTGTGTGTATGTGTGTGCACGCGCACGTGTGCGCGCAGGAAGGAGGGTGTCTGCCCCCAGCGTCCCCCTCCCCACGTTATCTCCTTCGGATCAAAGCTCCTGCCTCTTGCTGCTGCTGCTGCTTCCTCTGATGGCACATGCACACGTGTGTGTACACACACACACACACACACACATGCCGAGTCACAGTCACACTTGACTGATTCAAGCTCTTGCCTGTGTGAAGATACAGGCACATTCAGACCAGAGTCTTACCTTGCCATTCAGCCATCCACAGCTCACATACACTTACACATCCCTGAAGCCTGACCCCCACACAAGCATTTACCTGTTTGTACACATTCACTCACCGGCTCTTATTCTTGCTTCCCACCTTCATGTGACCCACACACATGCACATATATAAACACCCTTGGCCACCCAGACCCCATTTGTATACCAGTGGATTTCTTAAGCAGCCCGTGTGCAGGTACCTCTTTGGCAGATCTATAAAGCAGAGAGGAACAGAGAGAAGAAAAGAGACATGGCCAGAAGTGAGGGCAAATGGGTCAGAAGTAGGGAAAGGGAAAAAGATACAGAATGAAGGCTGCAAAGAGGAGTGTGTTCTGGGATGGACCAGAAATCTGGGTCCTGAAACCTGGGGGCTGCTCCTGTAGCTGTCACCTCTCTCCTTCCCTCCCTCTTTCTTTCTCTGAGGCCTTGGGGGGGGCCCTCCCTATCCAATTAGCAGAGAAGGAGCAATCAAGGAGAAGTTGTTAATTTGCTGATGCTCATTAGGAGCTCTTAACACAGAGGCTGTTGAGGTCTGATGGTGTCAGATGATGGTGTGTGTGTGTGTGTGTGTGTGTGTGTGTGTGTGATGCAAGACCAGAATCCTATCTGTAGCAGCTCCTTTGCTCCACTTACAGGCTGGTGAAGCTCTGAGAGAAGGAAGGTGAGAAGCAGGTCTCAGGGACATGGTTCAGGGTTTGAGTTTGAGGAACGAACCTGACATAGAGGAAGAAGCTGATGAGAATTTGTGAGGGGTTGGGAGTAAGCGGTACCCTAGAAACCAGTGAATAAGTCTGGAGATTCCCTATCCCTATCTCCAGGGATAGGGGTTTAGGTCTGGGGAGAGATGGAGGTCCATTCAGCAGGACCCAGAGCGCCAAGCTGCCAAACTAAAGATAGTATCTTGCCTTCCGGCTGGGGAGCTGTCCAGCGGCACAAGCGCTGCTGGTGGGCTGCCATGCCCCTGGGCAGCCACCAGGTGACAGCACTCTCTCGGATACTTAAACTCCACTCAAAGGGCGATGCGGGGAGTCGGCCTGTGAAACTAGGAATTACCCTAGGAGGGTCGCAAACGGGGTTTAAGTGATGATTCTAGCCCTGGGTCTAGTCTGGTTCCAGGCTCTCCAATGTCCTCCGGGGAGAGGAGTACCATCTTGGAACATCTGTAATTCCTCCACTTTGCAACCCGCACAAGCTGAGCGACACGTGGAGCCTCTTCTAATGGCTGCAAATTGCTTCAATCACCTGGGATGTTACCGAGGGAGCAGGGAGCAGCGGGGGTGGAGGGAAGGTGATGAGGTGAGGTGGAGGCAGGCGAGGACTGATTGAGGCCAATGAACAGCCTCAGGAGTAGTCCGGGGGAAGATAAAAGGCATGAATCAGGTATCCGGGCTCCAAGAACAGGACCTGACCCCACCACTCAATACCACCGGCTGGACCCTTGGCCGGTCCGAGCTTCAGTTTCCTCATCCGTATGATGAGGGTTGTATTTATTTCACCTTGTTTTTCAAGAATTATGTGAATCATTGATGGAAAATGCATAGTACATTGATCTGTGTTTGTAAATCCTCAGTAACAAATATTACTTGCATTCTGATTTAGATCTGGAAGAAGAAGAAGAAGAAGAAGAAGAAGAAGAAGAAGAAGAAGAAGAAGAAGAAGAAGAAGAAGAAGAAGAAGAAGAGACTAGCCATATCAGGACAGACTTCGAGATGGTAGCTCCTAATTCAGGGAGTTCAGGGAGTTGGGTATGTTTTTCAAATGGACCCAAATGGGTTTAATTTAGATCAAGTAAACCTCAAACTCAGTGGGTGGAGCTCAGATCTCCAAACTTTTTGTTTTGTTTTGAGACAGTCTTATTGTGGCACCCTGGTTGGTCTAGAAATTACTGGGTAGACCACACAGGCCTCAAACTCAAAAGAGATCTGCTTGCCTCTGCCTCAAGTGCTGGGATAAAAGGTATAAGCCACCATGTCTGCCTGGGTGGCCAAACTTTTTTTTAAGTTATTATTTCTTTTTTTTCCCCTTTTCTTTCTTTTTTTAAAGGTTTATTTATTATTATATATAAGTACACTATAGCTGTCTTCAGACACACCAGAAGAGGGCATCAGATCTCATTACGGGTGGTTGTGAGCCACCATGTGGTTTCTGGGATTTGAACTCAGGACCTTTGGAAGAGCAGTTAGTGCTCTTATCTGCTGAGCCATCTCTCCAGCCCCTATTATTTCTTTTATGTATATGGTTGTTTTGCTTGTATGTATGTCTGTATATCACATGAATGCCTGGTGCCTGTAGAAACCAGAAGAGGGCACTAGATCTCCTGAACTGGATAACTTGTATCAACTGTATAGTTGTTACAAGTTAATATGTGGGTGCTGAGAATTGAACCTGAATCCTCTGTCAAAGCAGCCAAGGCTTTCAGCTATCAGGCCCTTCTACACCTCCACCGTAAGTTTTTAAAACTCCTAAGTTTCAGCCTGTAGGTGGTGGCGCACGCCTTTAATCCCAGTACTCGGGAGGCAGAGCAAGGCGGATTTCTGAGTTCGAGGCCAGCCTGGTCTACAAAGTGAGTTCCAGGTCAGCCAGGGCTATACAGAGAAACCCTGTCTCGAAAAACCAAAAAAAAGAAAAAAAGAAAGAAAGAAAGGAAAGAAAAATAAAACCACCTAAGTTTCCTCAGAACAAGTCTGTCTGAATCAAGACTTCATTACAAAAATCCCTAGCCTCTGGAGCTTGGTTTTTACACCTAACCTAAATTCTCACTCTGTTGTCTGAGGGGAGACACAGCCCTGCATGGGTGTCACTCTCTCCCAGCCCCTCTACACTGCAGCAACCATCTCCTGCAGCTTTCCCTGTGTCAGAGGCAAGGGCAGTCCTTGCCTCAAGACCTCTCAGCATCTAGTGTTGATCAAAGTGTTGATGAGTGATTCTAGAACAAAGGTCAGCTGTGAAAGACACTGGAGTTGGGAATGCTGCAGAGAGGCAGTTATCCTAATAGGGTTTTGTATAGCAAGGAAGATAGTGGTGCTAAGGCCTTGGCTAGAAGATGCTGGGGTGAGGGGAAGGGGCTGGAGAGATGGCTCAGCAGTTAAGAGCACTGACTACTCTTCCAAAGGTCCTGAGTTCAAATCACAGCAACCACAGGATGGCTCAAGCATCTGTGATGAGATCTGATGCCCTCCTCTGGAGTGTCTGAAGACAGCAACAGTGTACTTACATATAATAAATAAATCTTAAGAAGAAGGAGAAGCAGCAGCAGCAGCAGCTTGAGGATTCCAGGGGCTGAGATTAAGGTCCTTCGGCTTCCTTCTGCTTCCCTGGGCCTATCCTATCCACCCAGGGTTTTGATGTCTTGCTGACCTAATCCTCAGTCCTACTGCGTGGTGGTCCTGGACAAGAAATGTAGTCTACCTGGGTCCCGCTTTTCTCCATAAACTATGCAATGCAACCAATGCCCAGGCTGGTAAGACAGCATGTGCCTGGCTAAAGGCAGGCGCTCGCTCGCTCGCTCACTTGGCAGTGCCTGCCAAGCATCCGTGAGAGGCTGATGGGGGCAGAATCCCCATGGACACTCTCCTTACATATGGCCCCATCTGCTGTATGTATAGAAGCACCCTCCAGACTCTCAGAGATGGGTGGGGAAGAGGGGAGGGCACAGGGGGGATAAGGCCCCCCTGGGACTCCTAGGCAGCTCTTCTCGCTCCCCCGTGCATGAAATCACGCATACCCCAATCTGTCTACATCCACTTCCTTTGCCAGCTCAGCAAATGCAGAGGCGATTAAGAAGTTAATTAGCAGGCAGCAGGGAAGGGGCTGGGGACCCATCCCTGCACTCCTTCACCCCTCTGTGCCCCACCCATGACCGTCCCTTCTCCCCTGCCAGCTCCATCTCTGACTTCCCTGCTACCTTCACCCTTTCTAATTCACCCTCTGCTCCCTTCTGACCCCATTCCTCTCCTCTGCTCATCCAAGTCACTGCCTTCTTTGTTGTCAAGGCCCGCTCTTCCTCCTCCCATCTCCTCTCCCTCCTCTCCCACCTTACCAGTTCCTGTCCTGCTTGACTTTGGATTTGATGAGTGGGCTCCACATCTGCCACAGGAGCCAGCAGCTTCATGGTCAGGTCCCAGTGTCTGCCCCTGCAGTCCTGGAGCATCCTCCTCTGGCCTTCGTTTCTGACTCCTGACTCTCTGGTCTGCTCAAGGGCTCTTTTGTGCCAGGTCATGGGGCAGGAGGGCACAAATGTGGGGCAGGAGGTGGTGGCAATTTCCCTCCTGCTGTTGCCCCTGTCTCGTGCAGCCACAGCTAAACTTGAACCTGTCCTTTTCTCTTCCTCCGTCCAAACTGGGGTAGGGGCTGGAAGATGGCCACCTCTTCCCTGCCTCACATTCTGACTTATGTATCAATATGTCATTTTCTGACATCACAGTTTTTCAAGGGAAAGATCATTAAGGAGAAGAGGGCAAGGTAGAGATTAAAAGGGCAGACGCATGGAGAGGGACCGGTAGGTAAAGAGAGCTGGAGACATTGAGATGGGGCAGCGATCCCTGTGTCCTTTCCCTGACTGGAAAAGTCTGGGTCTTTGAGCAATGAGAGCTGGAGGGAAACAGGACCTTGGTGCCAGGGGCTTTTCTTACCGACAGAAACTTCCCTAGTTTATTTTTTACCCGAGTTCCAGATCCTCCCTGTACCCTCTGTCTGGCCTTCTCTACATCCTTTTGAACCTGTTTCACACGGGGTGTTGCAGAATAAGCAGGGGCTGCCTTGATTTCCAGAGGATAGAGTACTCTGGATAAGGGGGGCCTAGGCATGCATGCTCAAGTCTTTCGCTTGCTGGCCTGCAGTGGGGGCATATATCCAGGGCATCCCCTGGGGGAGGGGCTGCGTTTCTGACTGTGGGATGCAGAGACCTGGAGTGAACCTGGTCGCTGCAGCTGGAGAAACAGCATTTAAAGAACTGCATAAATGAAGAGTATTCTCCAGGAGTCCTGGCTGGGTTAGGCAGGGTGTGTGTGTGTGTGTGTGTGTGTGTGTGTGTGTGTGTGTGTGTGTGTGTGCTCACGCGCGTGCGTGCGTGTATGTGTGTGTGTGCGCGCGCGCGCGCGTGCGTGTCGTGTGCGCGTTTTCCTTTTCTTCCATCAGTTAGTCCTTAGGGCGCTGGGGTCTCGGAGCTGTTCTAGCCAAGCACAATCCTCCACCACCTAGCAGGACTTCTCCAGTCCGCTGCCCTTCCCAGCGGGCCCTTCCCAGCGGGCCCCCTCCCACCCTAACCGGCGCCTGTGGAAGGCGCAATCTCAGCGCCCAGGGCGGCCAACGAGCCAGAGGAGGCAGAGGCGGTGAATAATTCATAGGACTGGGAGGCCCTTATCTCCCCGGCCGGCCCCACCCGGGGGCCCCTGTGCTGGGCTGGCGTCCCTCCGCTCTCTGCTTTATCTCGACGCCCAGCTTGTAATGCAGTCCTCCATATCGCAGGCAGAAGGGGAGATTAATTTTCTGGTTTTGCATGGGCGGGGAGGGGGAGAGGGCGAGGGGAGGTGCTGGGGAGCAGAAGCTGGGATCTTTCCGATTTCAGACTCCAGCGGCTTAATCCTCTCCCAGGCCTGCAGGAACCGGAGGAAGAGGGTGTTGCAAGCCAAATTTCATCATCGGCGGCAGCCCCAACAGAGGGAGGAGGAGGCGAGGGGCAAACAGACGGCAGAGGCAGCAGCGCTGGCGCAGAAAGGGGAGCTGTTTGGAAACAGGGTGTAGGGTGGCCCTATCAGCCTCGTCACGCATAAGGCTGCCTGTGGAGAGCTGGAACTCTCTGCCCACGTGGAACACGCGTGGGCACACGTGTGTGACACCTAGAGCTTAGGGGCACACGAGCATACACCTCTTTAGAAGCTGACAGTATCCTGATCTTAGCCTAGCATCGGTCTCGAAAAGAGTCCCTCCCCCCCCCAAAAAAAAACCCAACAACGTTGACTGACTGGGGAATGTTGATGGTCTAAGCAGACACGGCGCCACATGCTCTTAGAATCTGGTTCTGCCAGCTCGTTGCCATCTGCCCCGTGGGCCCTGGCACGTGCCCACTTCTGGCTCCTTTCATTTTGGGGGTTTCCATGGTCTGCATAGGACAATGAGAGTTTCTGCTACATCTGTTTATGAGACATGGTTACCCAGAGCACCACCTGTTAGCTGAGTACTCATTCCATGTAGGGGCGTGAGCAGGCAGCTCTGTGCTTCCCACAATCAGTAGTGAGTCCTGCCTTCACAGAACTAACCACCTAGGAGGTACGACTGACAGCTGATTAGTTGAAAGAAAGAATGTGATGCTAAGAAAAACAACGGGGGGGGGGAGCGGGAAGAGAATTGTTGAGAACTGGGAAAGCATTCTAGAATGTAGTGTTTGAGATGCGCTTTTATTATTAATCTGAATTGGTGATAATGGTGTGAGATCGAGGCAAGGCATTTTAGTGTGGAAAAAAAAGATGACGTGTGTGTGTGTGTGTGTGTGTGTGTGTGTGTGTGTGAAGACAGGGTAGTTTTATCTGTTTAGTGGGTCAAGGGCTGGGGTTAAGTGGGGACCCTTGGGGTGTAGGGTGGCCATTGAGGGGTTGTGAGCAGGAAGTGGCATAGTCGACAATGTGTGATAGGCATTTACTAAATGTTATGGAAGAGATTATCTCATTAAACCCTAGACATTTTACACTCGACCTTAGTCAAAAGGCGGAGAGGCCGGGTTATCTCTCTGTAAATAGATGAGAAAGCCATGGAGGTGCTGGTGATAGAATTCGAATCAATGGAAGATGCAGAGATGGAGGCATAAATTATTTAATGACTCCTGCACTTTCAGGCATTGGGGGAAAGAGATATTTTTGTATTTTGGTGTTCAATACATTTATCGATGATTAGTATTCCTCTAGTCTCATGCTACTTACACAACCAATAAACTGAAAAGTTCTGCAATTAGCAAATTCCTTTTCTCCAAATATTTAAACATTGATTGCAAATGAAATTAAGCACTTCATAAACCCATCAGTTTTTCTTGAAAGCCTTAAACATCATTAAAAGCAGACAAAACATCCACCACAAAACCAGCGTCAAGCACTTAAATGTCTTTGTGTGGTATTTCTGCCACTACTCTCTTTGTTCCTACTGTTTTGTTTTGCTTTTTCCCAGACGTAGGAATTTCCTACCTTGAGGTAGAGAGAGAAGCTTTACCTTCTCCCACAGGCTGACTACTGTAGGAGATTAGGTAGAAGGGAGAGAGTCTGGTGTGGGGTGGGGGACCTCTGAGGAATTCTTCTGGGATTCATTATGCATCCCTTCCCTACCTCATCAGGAACTGTTCTCTTTCCAGTCAGGCCAATCACAGGCTTTCATATTTTAGTGTATGACCCTAATCTCCCCCCCCCTCACCCAAATGCTTCTGGTCCTGAGGCCTTATCTTTACAGCGCAGCCCACCGGATAGCAATGTTCCCGAATGGGGCCTGGTCTGGTTAAGCTGAAAGCCTTTGGTCAATTGGTTAACTGGGACTTCAGCCTTTCCTTCTCATCAGCTGCTAAGACCTCCAGCATTGTCAGCCAGGGCACCGAAGCAAGTTTCTAAGATGAGGTATTAAGGGCTTAAATTAGGGCAGTGGCGGTGGAAATGAAAAAGGAGAGGACAGGTTTTTTTTTTTTTTTTTTTTTTTTTTCAGACAGTTTTTAGAGAGTCCATGAAGGCGAAATTGACTTCTGGCAACTGGAGGATAATATTTGCCTCACAGAACCAACAAAGTACACGTGAGGCCTTTTGTGCCTTGCAATCACCACTAAATCCTTTTCTTCCCCCCTCTCTCTTCTTTTTTGTTATCAGTTATGATTATGAAATGGCTGAGAACAAAACCACACAGGGTTTTTACAAATGTTGTGAAAGAAGGCAGGTAAGGCAAGGGGGCCTGAAGGACAAGAGGCACCGGGAAAGAAAGGCTAGCTGACGGGATGAAGAAGAGCCAGGGTCATAGAGACCAAGGGGCTGGGGACAAGAAACGGTGCTGTGTGCTATGAAGGCCAGGAGAAATGGTCCAGTCTGAACTAGGTGGGGGCAGTATGGATAGATACGTCAAGAGACAGGGAAGTAAAAGAGGTATAGGGTCCATAGGATGTGCTGATGTGGACCATAGAGGAGCTGAGGTCTAAAGCCATGCACTTGGGACCTGAAAAGAAGCAGGACAGGAAGGTGAGGATGGCCCTTGGTTCCTAGGATGCACAGGACTAAGGATTCCTCTGTGACCAGGTTGAATCTTCTTGCTGAACAGAAACTGTGCCATATGGTCCTAGTCTTCTGGCACAGCCTCTGCCTCCCGCTCAATCTCCAGCCTTTCCCGAGAGTCTGAGAAGTGGTATTGCAGGAGCTCAGGACCAGCAGGAACTTACCCAGGCATGGTGCCAACTGCTTGCGATATCAGGATTTGGGATGTGGAAGCAGGAGGATCACATGTTTAAGGTTAGCCTAGGATATGAAGCGAATTCAAAACCCGCCTGGGTTAAGCTGCAATCCCCTGCTCAAAGAACCAAGTGCTGGAGCCACTGCTCAGTGATAAGACCACTGCTCGCATGTCTAACACCCCAGGCTTAACCCCCAGCACTGGAAAAACCAAACCAAGCCAGACATGTACCGAGGATGGAGAGCAGAAGTCACATGTTTAGAGCCACAGGCTCCTCCCCTAATCTGCCATCTCTTACCTGTCACTGGATGTGGAGATCCTAGTGCACGAGGACCTGGTTACTTAGCTGTCTGTGTGTCCTCTGTGAGGAGGGGTTTTGTTTATTTGTCAGGCCTCTTGGGGAGTCATGGATGGATTTAATGGTGAAGCTTTGGCAAAGATGAGTCCACTCATGGCCTTATCCAGGAGCAGGGTGGCACTGGGGAGTAGAAGCAGGAAGGGTTGGGAAGCCCAGCTTATGGCTCCCCTGGGCTCAGGCTTTAAAGCCTGTGGGAATATGGAGGAAGGGAATACGATGATGGAGTTGGGTTACGTCTACAGGGATATGACGGCCAGAGACCAAGGGTATGAGGGCTCCGTGTAGGGTAGGGAGGTAACCGTGGAACTGGAAGGAGCCACAGACAGGCCTAAGTGCAGCATCACTCCTGGTCTGCCCTGGGACTCTGGCCATGTCACCCTCCTCCCTGTCTGCGGGTGGTAATTGCTCTCCATTTGGTCATTATGTAGCTCATTAATTGCCCAAAGGAGACGAGGAGTCTGACATGGGCTAGAGGATAGTAGAGCCCGCTCAGATCCAGTTTGGAGGACACATTTCTTAATTGTAATATGGACACCAGCACTTTCACTACCAGATACCCTGCCATCCCAGTACAATCAATACCATTAGCTCTATTTTCCTCTGGGTCATGGTCATCACAATTATCACTATGGTAGGTATCCTCTAACATGGCTCCCAGTGACCACTGCACTCCTGTTCCTTTGGGTATGAGTGGTAATTAACAACTCATTTCTACTTAAAGCACTATCACATTTATTTATCTATTTATTTATTTATTTATTTATTTATTGTGCATGTGTATGTGTTCGCGCACGTGTGTGTGTGTGTGTGTGTGTGTGTGTGTGTGTGTGTGTGTGTCTGTGCGCGCGGTCGGAGAACACCTCTCAGGAATTAGTACTCCCATTCTTCTGTAGATTCTAGGATCGAACTCAGGTTGTCAGGCTTATTTTCAAGCCCTTAGTCCACTCACCCAACGTCTCTATCAAACACAATCCAGTAATGTGACTTTAAGATTAAACTACTTTGGGGCTGGAGAGATGGCTCAGCGGTTAAGAGCACTAGATGCTCTTTGAAGGTCATGAGTTCAATTCCTAGCAACCACATGGTGGCTCACACCCATCTGTAATTGGATCTAATGCTCTCTTCTGGTGTGTCTGAAGACAGTGACGGTAACTGTACTCATATATACATAAAATAAATAAATGAAATCTTTTAAAAAAGATTAAACTACTTTAAGTGTGGTAGTGAGTACTTGTAACAGCACTATGGAAGTGGAGGCAGAAGGTTCAGGAGTTCAAAGCCAGCTCCAGATAATCGTCCAGTGAAGGCAATAACAGATGAAACCGTAGCCCCTGTTGTCACCTTCAAAGCTGACTTGTGAGAGACAGGAGCCAGATTCATCATCAACTTAGGCTATCCAGACACCTAGCCTGCAGAATCCACAATGGTGAACATGTATTGTCTTTTTTTTTTTTTTAAAGATTTATTTATTTATTATATGTAAGTACACTGTAGCTGTCCTCAAATACTCCAGAAGAGGGAGCCAGATCTCGTTACGGATGGTTGTGAGCCACCATGTGGTTGCTGGGATTTGAACTCTGGACCTTGGGAAGAGCAGTCAGCGCTCTTAACCACTGAGCCATCTCTCCAGTCTGAATGTGTATTGTCTTGAGCAGCTGGGTTCTGAGTAGAATCTCTTATGTAGCTGATAGACATCCAGCACTGTTACCAATGCCACCTTCAAATTCACGTCACTTACTGTCACACCCCTCACTACCAGCTGCAAAACCCTTTCTAGTACCCAGTAGGTGTCAGGCGTCCTTCTGCCCCAAGACATCAGAGATGGGAGGTGTATTCAGCTGTTAGTTGGGGACTGTAATTGAGCAGTCAGGACTGTAGGCAAGGGACTCCCTAAAACACGGATGGCATTTATTTATTTATATTTATTTATCAATCAAGAAAAGCCATACTCATTGCCTCTAGCTTAGGGTATGTCTTAGTTGGGGTTTTATCACTGTGACAAAACACCATGACCAAAAAGCAAGGGGATTGTGGAGAGGAAAGGGTTTGTTTGGTTTATATTTCCATATCGCTGTTTAATCAAAGGAAGTCAGGACAGGAACTCAGACAGGAAAGGAACCTGGAGGCAGGAGCTGAAGCAGAGGCCACGGAGGGGTCCTCTCATGCTCCTCATGGCTTGCTCAGCCTGCTTTCTTAAAGCTCCAAGCACCAGGATTCTCTATACAGTCTATAGAATGTACAGCCTCAGGATGGCACTACCCACAAGGGGCCTCCCCTGTCAATCACACATTAAGGAAATGCCTTACAGACTTGCCTGCAGTCTAATCTTACGGAGGCATATTTTTCTTAGTTGAGGTTACCCCTCTCAGATGACAGAACAGGATAGTGGGTGGGGAAGGAGTCAGGGAGGAGGAACTCCATGAAGGCTTCTTGAAGGCTTTTACTCAGTCCTTGGAGGATCAATGAGATCACCCCGGGGAAGGTGATGGTCTCCTCGATGCTTCCGGGAAAACCGGATGCAGGGGAAGAGCATGCAAGGGAGCTTTGAGAAATGAGACTGGAGCACAAAGACACAGCACTTTATAAACCTGCAGGACTCTGGGCTTCCCGGAGCCCCCTGTGCTATTCCTGAGCGCTGGAGGTGTGGCTCGGTGGTGGAGCCTTGCCTAGTTTGCATGAAGTCTTGAGTTCAGTCTCCAGCATGGAATTGGGATGTGGGCGGCAATAATCGGCTGAGTTTTCCAGCTCAGCCATGGAGAACAGACCTGTACAGAGGCCCAGTCGGGTCAGTGGCGGCCCAGCGGGGTGACAGGATCAGGCTATCCTGCCTTGGGTTCCTCCAGCTGGTACAATGGACCCACATAGGGTTAGCCTTGCTGTCAATTTAATCTCTTCTTGGGCTGTGTTGTGCAGTCTAGATATTGTATGAGAAATTCTAAATGGAACCTGGCTCACAGTTCTGATCTTGGCTAGAGGGGGCACACTTTTAATTCCACCCGGCACTTGGGAGGATGAGGCAGGTGGATCTCTGTAAGTTTGAGGCCAGCCTGGTCTACAGAGTGAGTTCCAGGACAGCCAGGGCTACACAAAGAAACTCTGTCTTTTTTTTTTTTTTTTTGGTTTTTCGAGACAGGATTTCTCTCGAATCCAGAAATCTGCCTGCCTCTGCCTCCTAAGTGCTGGGATTAAAGGCATGCGCCACCATGCCCGGCAAGAAACCCTGTCTTGAAAACACAAACAAACAAAAATCCAGATCTTTGGGGCTGGAGAGATAGTTCAGCTCAGTGGTTAGGAGCACTGTTGCTCTGGTACCTCTACCAGAGGACTTGGTTTCTGTTCCTAGGACCCACACAACAGCCTATATCCAGATTCTCACATGTTCTCTTTTGGCTTCTTTGTGCACTGCATACATGCATAATACGCATAATCATGCATGCAAGCAAAACACTTTAATACATAACATAAAATATTTTTTAAATTTTTATTTATTTATTTATTTATTTATTTATTTATTTTTATTTTTTTCGAGACAGGGTTTCTCTGTGTAGCCCTGTCTGTCCTGGAACTCACTTTGTAGACCAGGCTGGTCCTGAACTCAGAAATCCACCTGCCTCTGCCTCCCAAGTGCTGGGATTAAAGGTGAGCGCCACCACTGCCTGGCAAAATATTATATTTTAAAAGTTGAAGGAGGGGCTGGCGAGATGGCTCAGCGGTTAAGAGCGCTGACTGCTCTTCCGAAGGTCCTGAGTTCAAATCCCAGCAACCACATGGTGGCTTACAACCATCCGTAACATCTGATACCCTCTTCTGGAGTGTCTGAAGACAGCTACAGTGTACTTACATATAATAAATAAATAAATCTTTAAAAAAAGAAAAGTTGAAGGAAAAGAAAGATTTTGACCCTGTTCCCTAAGCCTGAGCACCTCCTCTGTCACTGGAGGCTGGGTGGAAGTTGTCACATTCTGGAGGAATCAGGATGACTCCAGAAGGTGTTAGTCCTCTATGGACTTGAGAGCTGGGTACACTAGGAAGCAGACATAGGTGACCAGATCCCCCTTTCTCTGGAACATCTTTCAGGATCTGTGACAGGCACCCCTCTCAGCATAGGGCTGTTTGACAGAGAAAAGGCCAAGGTTCAATATCCTTTCCTCAGAGAGACTATGTCACTATAAGAGATGAGGCCAGAATCAGGGACCCTAGGACTGGAAGGGCCTCTGGAAGCTTTGTGGTGTTCAGCCATCTTCAGCAGGGAACACATCTGAATCTGCACAATGTCACCAGACACGACGCCTCTACAGACTTCTGCCCAAGCTCGCCAAGATCTTTATTTTCTTCAGTTCCATTTTACAGATGAACGAGAATAAAGGTAGAGGCAGCTAGTGGCTTCGCTGACCCCAGGTCTCTGGATGACAAATGTCATCTTTTTTTTTCTTCTACTTACATGGCCCCATGACTTAAAGAGGCTCAGTACTGTCCCTGGCTGAGAGACAACTGGAGGTTGGAATCCCAGCCTCCCCTCCAGCCCCTAGAGCTGTGTTCTTTCTGCTTCATCACCCTGTACCAGGTAGAAAAACTGCTTTGGGGAAACACGTTTGGCAAAGGAGAGAAGAAAGGCATGCAGGCAGGCAAGAGGAGGGAGCTGGGGCCCTGCGGGTAACTGCAGAGAATGGGTCGATGAGGAGATGGGAGAATTGGGACCCCAGGTCCCCAGCTGGCTGGGGCTGGGACCAGCCCTTCACACTGCCAGGCTCAGGCCTGAGGCTGCAGGCTGCAGTGTTCTATTAGGACCCCTAGAGAGCCGGAAATCAAATATTCCTCCTCCCCTGATCAGGCAGCCATATTGCCATTGACAGTAAATGTATTGCTGTAATCTTTTCTCATTTTGCCAGGATGGGTTCGATTCTGACCTCCCTCCCAGCATGGAAGGCTTCAAGGAGGTGGGTGGGGTGAGGAAGGAACAGACAGGAGGAGTTAGGAAGGTAGGGAGGGATAGGCTGTCAGTGGGGTAGCTGCAGCGATCCCAAACTTGACTGTGGCCATCTTGTTAGAGTGCTTAAAGTTTCTAGAAATGTGTGTGTGTGTGTATGTTGGGGGGTGGTGGTGGTGGAGATCCCCGGGGCAAGCCAGTCCCTTAACCCAAGGCTCTCCCTGTGGTGGTAGGTAGTGAGGAAGCAAAGCAAAGCACTGTGTGTGTGTGTGTGTGTGTGTGTGTGTGTGTGTGTGTGTGTGTGTTTGGTTTGGTTTGGTTTTTTTCGAGACAGTGTTTCTCTGTGTAGCCCTGGCTGTCCTGGAACTCACTCTGTAGACCAGGCTGGCCTCAAACTCAGAAATCCTCCTGCCTCTGCCTCCCAAGTGCTGGGATTAAAGACATGTGCCACCACGCCCGGCTGTGTGTATGTTTAAGGGATAGTTTTCCTGCCTGCCTGTCTGTGCCTCAGTCCTCTGCTGCCCAGAGAATCCTGGCCAAATATGTGTATTGTTGCTCCTTTGGCTGTCTCTCCTGGTCTCTGCTGAGAAACCCTTAGCTGGCAAAACACAGTGAGGTATTCTGCGAGGGTCAGATGTGTGGGAGGATGGGACAGTCTTTAAGAGAGGATAGCCTGGGTGATAAAGATGATATCTGAAGCCCTGATGAGGGGCGGAGAGAGTTAACAGGTGGGTGAGCTGGGTGTGGTGCTGCACACCTTCAATCCTTCAATAGATCCAGGTAGGTGGATCTATTTAAGTTTGAGGCCAGCCTGGTGTACAGAGGCAGAGGCAGGTGGGTCTATTAAAGTTCCAGTCCAGTCAGGAGTACATATTAAGACCCTATCTCAACAAAACAAAACAAAACAAACAAAAACAACAACAAAACCCCAAGGTAGGGGGGTAGACAGAGTACACTTAACTACTTTGACCTGGTATTAAGGTGTCTCACATGGCTCTGTGAAAATCATTTCCAGTCTTGTCCCCTGACTTCCAGGGGTCTTGTACCTCAGTCACACTGCATGGACTCCCCATTTCTCTCTACATGTCTGTCTGCTTCACTTTCTACCTACTGGGTTGGAGTCTGCCCATGCTTCAGACACCAATCTCAGCTCATCTGCCTTTAGATCACCCGCCCAGAACAGAGTCCTCAGCCTGGTGCTGTTTGACCCCTGGGCCTCCACCCTCCACACCCTAAGTATGCAAAGTGAATTCCTTCTCAGGGCAGGAGAGCTCACAGCAGTATTGGGGGTGGTGCTGGTGATGCTGAGGCCCTTGAGTGGAGGACATTCAATTGGTATTTCTAGAAAGAGGCTGAGAGTAGATGAGAAGGAACTGGAAGACACAGCCAGGTGGGGCAGGCGAGGTGAAAAGACAAAAGCGCTCAGTGAGTCTGGTGACAGCGCCTCTGTCTGGATCTCAGGCTCCTGGCATGGAGGGGTTCGGGCAGGCGGGGCGGGATGAGGCTGCCCAGCAAGGGTTCTAGCGTTCCAACGGGAATGACTCGCCCCACGACGGCGCGTTCCCGCACACTGAAGCTCTTTTACAGACTTAGCCAGTCTCCACCAGCATCCCGGCACTCGAAACCACTGCGTCTCCAGAGGCCGGACACTGAAGAACCAGGTTAAAAGCCAGCGCCTCCCGTAAGTGGCAGAGCTAGGATCTAACCCTATGCTTCCTGGAACTGGAGTCTATGCATTTCCCAGTTCAAGTGGAGCCCAGCTCCCTATGCACAAAACTCAATTTGGAGGTGAAAAGATTTTAACACCTCTACCCCCACTCCATACCCGCAAACACACACACACACACACACACACACACACACACACACACACACACACAGAGCATTTTTTTTTTCTCACCAGTCTGGTGCAGCAGGCAAAAGGGGCTGAGTGAGATGGTACTTGGCTCCTGGGTTCCGTGGAGGTGTTGGAGCGCAGTGTCTCCATCCCGTTCCCGCCCCACCCACCCCACCTCTACCCCTACCCCCGCCCGCCCTTCTCTCGGCATCCTTTGAAACAAGTAGATTGGGTGGTGGGTTGCAATGCTGCCACCATCTGGTAGAGTTCAACTCACCTGCACTTGAATGACTTTGTTGGGGCTGCCTACCATTCTAAAATGCAGCACTAAATCAAAGGAGTCCTACTGCAGTTCTCTTGAAGCCGATGGACTGGCCAGCAAAGCAAGGGGGTATTTACTGGGCAGGTACTTTGTACTAGGACATGTGCTTAGTTTTACAAGGATGTCCGAAAGGCCCCAGAGAGAGTCAGACATTGTTTCCACTAATAGATGCCTGAACCAAAGCACAATTAGCACGTGGAAGGTAACTAGAAGAATCAGAAAACGATGAGGTAACGCACACAGAGGAAGAGGGGAGCTAGTACTTATAGCAAAAGCACACAGAGGCAGGCAGCATAGACTTCTTTGAAGAAAGTGTTAAAAAAAATTCAAGCTGCCCAAAGGACAGATAGGACTTAGTCAAATGAAGTTGGGGGCATGGGCAGGCAGGGTGTTTGGGGCAGATGGAACAGCAAGAGTTCTGCAAGTGCTGGATGCTAGGAGTAGCTTGGTGCACTTCCGGGACCTGGAGGCAGGAGGGAGGCAGGAGGGGCGGCTGGAGAGCACAGAAGCACAGGTGAGGGGAGCCCTGTTAAGGACCCTGGTCTTTTTTTTAATGAAGAGAGGTGAAACGATTCATGGTTTTCAGCAAGGAAGAGCCAAGGTTAGATCTGATTTTTTGTTTGTTTTAGGCTGGTCTGAAACTCACTAAATAGCAGAGGCTGGTCATAATCTCTCAGCCTCCACTCCCTAAGTGCTGGGGTTATGGGCGTGGGCCACCACACCCACCCAGAATTGCCTTTTACACCCAGAGTTGTAAAGAGCTCAAGGAAGGGCTCAGTTCCCTTGGTGGTTAGACTACTGAGGCAGACCAGGCTGGCCTTGAATTTATAGAAATCTGCTTCTGCTGTGCTGGGGTTAAAGGCGTGTGCCTGGCTCACTGTTTCTAGTAAACTCTAGCTAGCCAGTATTTTGTTAAGTTGCTAGTTGCCACACCTACCAGTAATTAGTAAATTCAGGAAGGAAGGCACTCCAACACAGAGAAATAACAAAAAAAGAGAACAGAAACATTGGGAGTGCAGTAATAGATTAAGATGAATAGTTTGCTGTTGTATGTAAAATGCATTTCTGATGTTGGGTCCAGATCCTTAAAAGTTTCAAAGCCTCTGTACCAATACGACGCCAAATTGTAAGTGCCACTTATTAAATGAAATTATAACACTTCATTTGCATTTCTATTTGTTTTCTTGAGCTGTCTTCCCCCATTCATAGCTATTGGAAAGCAGAGACCACATGACCTGTATTTTTTTCTGATTCCTAGCAGAGTGCTTGCTATGAGGTTGGCATACTTACTGTGCATCAAATAGAAGTCTGAATGAATGCGTGAATGAATGGAGGGATAATTATAGCTCAGTAAATATGGTTAAAATGATTGCTGCTCTGTCTCCTTCTGGAATTCTTCCTATTCTACAGTGAGACCCGAAACTATTCAGTTATTAGTTTCCAAGGGTCCTATTTGCCTGCTTGGGGAAACAGGAGGCAAGAATAATATGCAATTAGTCAACAGGTCATTAGGATAATTGCAAGAAAGGGAGCCGGAGCCTGGAGTGTGAGTCCTACACGGGCCACGAAACACCCATTATCCCCACAAAAGTGTGTGTGCCCTTAGTCAAAATGGCCGCCTCGGACGTCTTGCTAATGTAATGCGCATGCCCATTTCGTTTTGCGCCCGCCCCCTGGCCCTGACACGTGCGTCTTCGTGATTATGAGCTCCTCTGTGATTGGCTGGTGCGTGATTTTGAACCGGATCTGGCGGCGCGGTTTTACACTGCCGTTAGTGAGGCGCGCTGCTAGTAGCCAGCAGCCCTCCTGCGGCGCGGCGGCAGGAGAGTGAGCGCCGCGGGCCGAACGGGGTTGAGTGTGCGCGGGGCCGGGAGCCTCGGTAAGCCGGTCGAGGTCGCGAGGGAGCGAGCGGGCAGCGGGGAGGCGGCTGGGGGCAGGGGACGGCGGGCCGGGGCTGCTCTCGGCTTAGCGCTCCGTGCCAAGTCCGGGGCGTCCTTTTGAGGCGTGGCCCGCCGGGTGCGGGTGTGGTTCCCTCAAGGTGGTCTTGGGGAGCTCCAGTGACAGGCGTGGGAGTGGCGGGAGAGAGCCCCCTCATACCCTTTTCCGAGGAACAGTCTCTTCTGAGGGAGAAGTCAGGTGTTTGAGGAACCTGGCGGCCTGAAGTGGAGAGCCTCTGCCTTCTAGGCTGTCCCCCCGCAAGGCTAATTAGAACATCCCCAGTTGTGGGGAGTTGGAATGTTGCAAAATCGGAGCCTATCTCGGGTGATTTTTTTTTCAGCCCCACCTTTTAATAATTTATTGCCCAACTCTGTCACTGCCCTACCTACTGTTCTGTGATGAGCATTAGCTTTCACCAACAGAAAAGCTAAGACTGTAATCTGGCAAACATCAGAAACCCTCTTGTAGCACCTACCAAAGTGTTTTAAGCGTTCCTTAATTTATGACTGTTCTTAACTATAAAACGTAGTGAGAATGGTTATATCACAACATGATATTTAGGTATTCTGGATTCATGTTCACTAGCCAGGGTCACTTATATTTGGCTTAGGAAGGAACCACTCATTTCCCTCGGAATGAGAGCTTTGTTTTTGTGCCTCAGAGAGAAAAAAAGAGAGAGAAAGAGGGGGAGAGACTGACTGCAGTACTCCCAATAGTGTACTGGAGGGTTATTGGAGTCACTGTTTATCTTTTAGAGTTCTATCACCCCTAAATAAACTGGACTCCGTGTATGTGTGATAGTGTCTTATGTAGCCCATGCTGGCCCTTGTAGCCAAGGATAACCTTGAACTTCTGATCCTCCTGTCCCTGGAGTGCTGGGATTACAGGTATTACAGGATAACTTGGAGATTACATGTGTGATCCGCCATTCCCAGTATTTGCTGTGATGAGGACAGAAATCAGGGGCTTGTCATGCTAGAGAGGCATGGTATCAGCTGAGCACAATTGTACACTGCACAAAAGTTCAAGTAAGACTGTCTTCTACTAACCCTTAAAACCTCTGTTGACTGATGAGGCTGCATGCCAGGCTTCGGGGTGTAGTAAAAGATAGGGACTCTTATGCTGCCTTAGACTTCAGTGCTGTCTGCTGGCCAGCTTAGCTTTTGGGTTGATGAAAGGTAAGTGTGTGTGTGTTTGTTTCTGTTTTTATTTCTATTCTGAGACAGGGTTTTGCTGTTCGTAACAGCCCATATGTCATGGAACTCTGTAGACCAGGCTGGCCTGGAGCTCACAGAGATCTGCCTACCTCTATGTCTCCTAAGCACTGGGGATTCAAGGTGTGTGCTGCCATTCTCCTGGTGAAAGGTCATTCAGGCCAAAATTGCATCTGATAATCACAAGGAGATGTCTGGTGTGTTAGTGGAGCTAAAGATCCCTCAGATAATTTGGCTGCAGATCTGAGACATTCTATCTAACTCTCCACAAATACATAAACTCCAATCTTGGCCTTATACTTTTTTGGTTCTGTTTGTTTTTTGTTTTTTGAGATAGCTTTATAGAATTCTTTTTTTTTGTTTTGTTTTTGTTTTTGTTTTTGTTTTTGTTTTTGTTTTTTGAGACAGGGTTTCTCTGTATAGTCCTGGCTGTCCTGGAATTCACTGTGTAGACCAGGCTGGCCTCGAACTCAGAAATCCATCTGCCTCTGCCTCTGCCTCTGCCTCCCGAGTGCTGGGATTAAAGGCGTGCGCCACCACGCCCGGCTCTGTAGAATTCTTAACATTGGCTTTTACCCCTGGGTTCCCCCCCACCCCCCATATAAGGTTTTTATACCATGCTACATTAATAAAAAAAAACCTGTTGCACCAAGCCTTGGGCGCTGTTCTAGATATCAGTGGCTCTGCAAAGTCCTTGCTTTCCAGACAGTAAACTAAGTAAACATATCAGGTGGAGACAAGTGCCCTGGAGCAGAATAAACCAGGAATTATGGAAAAGGCTGAATTTAAAATAGTGTGGCAGGTAGAGACTTCACTGAGAAGTAAACTCCCAGGGGTGGGGTAGATGGGGACTGGATGAGACGGGGGCCTGTCCATGGTAGAGATGGCAGCAGAGGGTAACTGGAAAACTGAATCCAAAGGGAATGACTAGACCAGTGGTAGCCCAACTCTTCAGTGCTTGCTCAGTGGAAACAAGATGCTAACAATCAAACTTCAGTGCTCTGCCGTGGAGCTCTGATGGAATATGCTGGACAAAGGGCTGGCTGAGGGTGATGAGGTCTGCTTCACACTCTTTAAGGGTCATTCTTTTCCCCTCCCCCAACATATATTCACATTGTGAGATATGTCTGCCTGAGTTGCAGTCATTAGGAAAAGGCTTCAGTGATTGCTGAGACAGACTCTGGGTAGGCCTTGCAGGAAGAACTTACTCATCACATCCAGTTCTTCCTCCCTCCCCCTGGTCTTCACTCGTGGTGAGCTGGGAACATTTAGTTTACTCTTTCTGCAATTTATTTGCTCATAGGAACGATTGGTTTCACAGTGGCATTTCTTCTGTCAGTTGGATGGAGCCTCTGATACAGAGCAGAAGCCCGACACTTAGGGAAATAAATTGTTCTCAAGTGCTTTTGAATGAAAGCAACTTAGTCCGGGTTTGTCTTTGGGAGTATATCGGTGGCAGTGGGAAACCTTCA
Source organism: Mus minutoides (assembly GCA_902729485.2). Classification (NCBI taxonomy): domain Eukaryota; kingdom Metazoa; phylum Chordata; class Mammalia; order Rodentia; family Muridae; genus Mus; species Mus minutoides. The sequence continues at coordinate 86,168 of LR750682.1, read as the reverse complement.
CTGTTAATGTCTTGGGAATCTCCAGAACAGTAATGTGTATAATAATGTTTTTCATTAAAATACTTTGCTGGAAAACAAAATCAAGCAATCTGCCAATGCTTTGTCTTAAGCGATGTAACACTCGATGCAGCTAAAAAAAACCCTGATGTATAGTTTTTTTAATAATGTTGTTTGTAGGATGAGTATAGATGCTTTTCCCAGGATACCCTGCAGTAAGATCTGTAATAGTCTGTTGTTCTGAAGGACTGTCTGTCTCTTTCCTGGGTGATGAAATTAAATTGGGGGTTCAAAGCAATAATAGCAAGCTGATAGTCTTTCTCCTGGTGTTGTCAAATTGCTCCCTTAGGGACACTCACAGATCGGGAGTGTAACACAGGGACTTCTCCACCTCTGGGGCGCCCATCAATAGCAGCTGAGATTCTGGGCACCTTTTGTTTAAAGTGCTCGCAGGGGCCTTTGCAGTGTTGTCAAAAGGCAGTAGCCTCTGCTTGGCAAGTGACAGCTGCTCCACAGCTGAGAGCAGCTCTGCAGCGACTGCCTCTGCTTCCTCTCACATTACTGCGGCTCCTAGCCATGCTGCTAAATAATAAAGGGGTGTGTGTGTGTGAGAAAATGTGGCCCAGCAGGAAAATTAAAGCCATTCTCAACTGACACTGAAAAGGCTGAGTGAGTTTTACCTCTCCACATTACGATTTGAGAGTCAGTAGTGATGCGGAGGGGTGGGGTTTGTCATCTATAAATAATTTCTGAGAGTCACTTCTGTAGATGTTAGTAAGACTATATGAGCCCCAGCATATAAAGAGGAGTATATTTTACTAAACCAAGTTTTGATTCTCAAACCTATATTTGATGAGCAAACCTATATTAGAGGAGGGAAAATCAGCTTTCTTCAGAAGCAAGAGCTTCATCAAGGACAGCTTGTTAGACAGGTCGGAAGTTTGCAGTCTTCTTGGTCTGGGTTCTGGCTGACATCTGTGTTTACACACATGGCTGTGCTTTGTGTGACTGTTAGGGTTTGCAGGTGTCTCAGAAAGTCTGCAGCACATACTTCGGTGGATGCTTTATAACATTTTAGTGTGTGGAAAGAAAACAGACACCTGGGTGTCACTGGGGGCTCAGCATTTAGTCACTTCAGGTTTCTGAGCCTTTAAGTTGTCTGTGAAATGGCAGCTTAGTTAATTAGATTCACATGAAGAAAAAATGTGAAATGTCAAGTTTAGTACTCAATTCACAGCAAAGGCATATATTAAATATTATGTAGTACTATTTTAAAAAATAGTCTGTGCTTCTGAATTTAGTGGAGCCTCATGTGGAGACAGTCTAGACAACTTAGGGGAAATTACTAGAGTTGTGAATCACTCTTACAGAATCTAATTAACAGCTCTCAGACCCAGAACCACACAAAGCCACTCTTGTTTTCATTAGCTGTACTTTTGATAGGGTTCAGTTTATGCATTATAGCATTCTCACCTACATTTGATAGGGTTCAGTTTATGCGTTATAGCATTCTCACCTACATTTGCATTCTCTTGTGAGGCAGGTAGTGTCCTTTCTACTCTGTAGATGGTCTCAGAAGTTACTGAACAAAAGTAAATCCATCTGCATGGATAGGGTCCTAGGCTTCACTGGCCTGTCTCTATTCATAATGATGCTGAGGTGGCGTGACCGAAGTATTGTGTGTGTCTATTTCATGTCTAGACAACAAGTTAAATACTGTGTGCTTGTGTGTTTTAACGCCGTAGCAGGACATGCAAGATTTCTGTCCTGAAATTTAGTAAAGTTAAACTAGTGTGTCTGAATAGCAACTGATGAGAGCGTCAGGGCATGGGACGGGAGACGTTGGAGGCAGGAAGTCAGTCTGAGTGGTGACAGTTGTGAGGGATGAGGAGGCTCTGACCCATCTGTGAGAAAAGTCTGCAGAAAAGGGAGAAACTAACAATATTTCTGAAATTTGGAACTGAACATGAAAATAGGGAGATAAAAATTGGGAGTCAGAGCCAGGCCTGGTGGTGCACGCCTTCAGTCCTCCCACTCAGGAGGCAGAGCCAGGCCTGGTGGTGCACGCCTTCAGTCCTCCCACTCAGGAGGCAGAGGCAGTTTTATCTTTTTTTTTTTTTTTTTTTCCCCAAGACAGGGTTTCTCTGTGTAGACCAGGCTGGCCTCGAACTCAGAAATTCGCCTGCCTCTGCCTCCCAAGTGCTGGCATTAAAGGCGTGCACCAGCACACCCGGCTGGGGCAGTTGTATCTTGAGTTCAAGGCTAGCCTGTTCTATAGAGTAAGTTCCAAGCTAGCATAGGCTACAGGGTGAGACTCTGTCTCAAGAATTAACAGTAACACCTGGGAGTCAGTAGGACAGCTGATGTTTATGAAGGAGAGGGGAGACTGCTGTCTCAGGAAGTTCACGTAGAGTCAGTCACCTTGAGAACTACAGCACTTGAGTTGACAGACTATAGAGAGAAGTTGGTATGGCCAACTATCAGAGCCTGGGTGCTGGCTGGAGTAGAGTAGTTGGATGAATTCAGAGAATTTGAGGGGTTAATTTAGGTAATGATTGGCACTAGGAAGGATACCTGCACTGCTGGTAAATCCGGAGGAACTGACAGCTAAAAATTGCCTCTCTGCTTACAATAGAGCATTAGGATTTTAAATAGTCACCTCCTAGGTACATAGACATCAAAGAGACTAGTGTGACACTCTATATGACAGCTACTGTGGTGCAATGTATCATGTAAATCTGTGTTTTTGGAATCAGGTTTGTGTTTAAGAGACCCCTGCTTTCTTTAACTTGGCAGAGTGGCTCATGCCTTATAATATCATCAGTTGGGAGGCTGATGTAGGAATGCTATGGGTTCAAAGCCATCCTGGGTTGTCCTCAAAGCCACAGTAAACCAACCTCCAACCCTTACTCCCTGGAGTAAACACAGGGAGCAGAGTAATAACAAACTAAAGAAGCCTGAGCGGGACGCGGTGGCGCACGCCTTTAATCCCAGCACTTGGGAGGCAGAGGCAGGCAGATTTCTGAGTTCGAGGCCAGCCTGGTCTACAAAGTAAGTTCCAGGACAGCCAGGGCTATACAGAGAAACCCTGTCTTGAAAAACAAAACAAAAAAAAAAAAAAAAAAAAAAAAAAAAGAAGCTTGAGGATTCTGTTTTATCTCTACTGCTGGAACAAAATACTTAAACTGGGTAATTTATGAAGATTAGATAGTTATTTTGTGTGTGTGTGCACAGGGACCAGGTCAGCCTCCGGTGATGGTCTTCGGGGAGCTGTCCACGTGGGCTTTTGGCTTTGTTTATTTGAGATAGGGTCTTACTATGTGTGACCTTAACTCACAGAGACCTTGACTGTCTCTGCCTTCCCAGTGCTGGGATTAAATGATGGAGGGAAAGGCCTGGGGCTGCTCTCTAAGGATCCTTCTGTTGCTTCCTCAGGGCTAAGATTGTAAGTGAGCATCACCTGCGCAGCTTAGAGTCTGTTCCTCTTTTTTGTTCTGTGTGGAGTAGTGTTGTGGACGTGGCATGGCATCCCGGTCCTCATATTTGATTGTGGGATTGAACTGGGGCTGTTGAGCTTGTGCAGGGGCGTCCTTATCCTCTGAGCCGTGGGTGCTGAGGATCAGACTTGGGTCCTCATGCTCGTGCAGCAAGTTCATGGTGAGCTCTCTTTACCTCTCCCACCCCCAGACAGGCATTTATTTCTTAGCCTTTAGAAAGTCCAAGATGAAAGTGCCAGGAAGACGGCTTGGTCAGGCTTTCCCATTTCCACGATGACACCTTTTTATGGTCTCATGTGTGGCAGAAGAGCAGTAGGGCCGAGTCAGTCCTTAGGATCCTTTCCCAGGACACCCCAGTTCCTTGACATCCTAGTTCTGCTGCATAGGGAATTCAGTTTCATCTTGCATTGTGGAGGGGCACAAGCAGAGAGGGTCAGGTCAGGTCAGGTCAGGTCAGGTCTTACTGTCATTTAAGACACATTTTTGATGGTTGTTTTGAGATCAGGTCTTGTCATGTAGCCCCTGGCCTGGAGCTTGTGACCATCCTGCCGTTATCTCTAGTACTGAGCTTTTAGTGGACAGTACCAGGCCTGCTTGAAAAGAGTTTTTGCCTACTGTGGTGGTGCACACCTTTAATTCCAGTGATAGGCAGATCTCTGGGTTTCAGAACAGGTCTTAAAAACAAGAAAAGCCACTCCTCCCATTTTCAACATCATGGTTGCCACAGAAACTGCTTGTCTGAGTCCCTTAGCAGAAGGTTTCTTGCTCTAAATTGCAGGGCACACTTATGATGCTGAGGTAGAAGCAGAGTTCACTTAGGATTTTGAGGTAGAAGAGATGAATATCCCATGTTAAAGTTGCTGGCTAGTAGCCTCCATGTTTATTGGCGCCAGAGGAGCTGATCGTGTGAGTGGATGCTGAGCGCTCTGCTCTGCAGCACCTGCTTGTCTGTGGCCCTCGTGCCTTCCACGTGTCTGCTGCTGGCCTCACTGCCTGATGTGGGCTTAGTCTGGTTGCTTAGCAGCTTGTCATGGCTAGTTGCCTGGGACCGGGTCTGTCTCCAGTTGAAGAGCATGGCTCAGCCCTGTTCAGGTTACACTGCAGACAAGCTTGGAGCTGCTAGAATTTATTTCATTCTTATTTACTATTAGAGCAGCTGTTTCATAACTACAAATGAATATTTCTGCAATGTTTAATACAAAGTATTTTTATGCTTACACATTCCTTTGTTCTTTGTGGGGTTTAGGTTTTTGTTTGTTTCTTCTCCTTTGTCCATTTCTTAGTGTCATAGCTTGCAGTACAATCTTACAAACATTTACAGAAATCGCTAAAAAGTCAAATTAGAGTTCTGAAACTATTTTTTTAGATAGATAAAGTGGTCACTTAGAGCATCAGGGGTAAGAAAATCATGAGAATCCTCTAATGGGTTTCTAAGAGTATTTTATTTTTGAGTGAAATTTGGCTATTTACTTTATAATTTTTGTCACATTCAGTGAATGTCCTTCTTGACCACTAAATGAACTTATTTTTCTAATCCATTTCTGGCTGAAGTCTATTTGGAACAGAGCTGCCTGGAAGGCCTGAGTTTTTAATGTAATATTTAGCAGGTCTTTGGGAGGAAACACAAAGCCTGAAATTCCCTATACAGAGCACACTACAAATGGTTTTTCCTTTGCCCTTGTCACTGTGAAGGTGGTGTATTGTCTCTCTGATGCCAGAGTGGTACAACATAATCCTTTGCCTATACTTAGTATAAATTTATTAGACACAGTCCCTGCATGCAGTCCAATAGAGAGCCCCGCACTACAGAAATAATTCTTGTGCTGCTGAGCTGGCAGTTTCCCTACTTAATCACTGTGTGATGTCACCTGGGCTATTGGTGAGAAATGTGCTGACCACATCTTGCCTTTTAGGAGACAGTTGTGACAGGATATTAGCCAAAAGTGAAATTAAAAATAAACATTTTAGAGCTGGGCGTGGTGGCGCACGCCTTTAATCCCAGCACTCGGGAGGCAGAGGCAGGCGGATTTCTGAGTTCGAGGCCAGCCTGGTCTACAAAGTGAGTTCCAGGACAGCCAGGGCTATACAGTGAAACCCTGTCTCGAAAAACCAAAAAAAAAAAAAAAAAAAATAAACATTTTAAGTTACATTATAGGTTTTCAAAGTCTGAAAGATTAAAGTAACAAAAATGTTAATTTAGATTTGAAGAACCACATTTTGTGGTGTTATTTACAATCCATTGACATGCTCATTCCTACTGAAGGCAGTTAGCAGCAGCCTCTTTGTGAGGAGTGAGGGACTTGCCATAGTCATAGACGACAGGGAAGGCAAGTGTCCTCGGTGGTTCCCAGTGCTTTCTAGTTTGTAAGTGAGTCTTTGGTTTTGTTTTTATCTTTTGAGACAGGGTTTCTCTGTCCTTGGAACTCACTCTGTAGACCAGGCTGGACCCAAACCCAAGAGATCTGCTTGCTTTTGCATCTCAAGACTAAATCTAAAGGTGTGTACCACCACAGCCTGGCTTTATAAGTGAGTCTTTTATTGCAACTTGGATCTGGCACATGCTTGTAATGTCAGCATTTGGAAGGCTGGGGCAGGAAGATTGTGAGTTCAAGGCCAGCCTGAGCAACACAGTGAGAGACTGTCTTAAACAAACAGCCTGGCAGGATGGTGGATGCCTTTAATCTTAGCTTAGACAGACAGATCTCTTAAATCAATGGGGGGCGGGAAGGGAGGGCGGGAGAGAGAAACAAAACAAAACAAAACAAAACAAAAAAACCGAAAGATGTTTCAATATAACTTAAGATCACACAAAATTGTTGGCTTGAAATTCTTATAATGGTGGTTGCAGATAGGAGAGTCCAGGTGTTGGTCACTGATGGATTTACTAGGTCGATGCTGAATCCTTTGTAAGGGGTAGAAAGCAGCTTCTTCCCTAATGTAGATTTGATTTCTTGGCAGAAAGATGGATACTACAATGGTGAATTTGTGGACTCTGTTTGAGCAGCTTGTGCGCCGGATGGAGATTATCAATGAAGGAAATGAAAGCAGTAAGTCATTCTGAGCTGGGCTGTGGAGGGTGGGGAGGAAGCATGGGGGAGGCAAAATAAAAAGGAAGCCTAGCAGATCTGGGTTTATAATGCTTAAGTGTGCTGAAATCTAAAAGTTGATATACTTTCAGGTTCCCTAAAAAACAAAAAAAGATGGCTACTTATGGTCAAAGCCAAAAGGCGATTGCATTGTGCTCTGTGTGTCCCAGGGGAGCCAGAGGAGGGCAGTGGAGCCTCTGGAGCTGCAGTTACTGGATGTTTGAGCCACCTGGTATGGGTACAGGAAGCTAACTCAGGTCCTCCCTGCCCCTGAGCCACTGCTCATGTTTTTAAGTGAAATTTATGTAGCTAGCTAACTTTCTTGCGCTTTCTTTCTTTCTCTCTCTCTCTCTCTCTCTCTCTCTCTCTCTCTCACTTGCTTCTTTCTTTCTTGAAGATTTATTTATTTATTTTATGTATGTGAGTGTACTATACCTGTACAGATTGTTGTGAGCCATCATGTGGTTGGGAATTGAATTTTTAGCACCTCTGCTTGCTCAGGCCTAAAGATTTATTTATTATACATAAGTACACTGTAGCTGTCTTCTGACACACCAGAAGATCTCATTACGTCGCACATCCTGCCAGCCTTAACTTTTGTACTTTCTTCCTTCTTGGGTGTCTTTTCATAGAATAGTGAGATTTTTTTTTTTTTTTTTTTTTGGTTTTTCAAGACAGGATTTCTCTGTATAGCTCTGGCTGTCCTAGAACTCACTTTGTAGACCAGGCTGGCCTCGAACTCAGAAATCTGCCTGCCTCTGCCTCCCAAGTGCTAGAGAATAGTGAGTATTAATTGCCATTTTCTCATTCCATGAAATGGGAAAAGTCTGGATTTCTAAGCATGTTGCTCTTTTTTCTTTTTTAAGAGGGTTGGTCTTGGGCTGGTGAGATGGCTTGATGGTTAAGAGCACTGACTGCTCTTCTGAAGATCCTGAGTTCAAATCCTGGAAACCACGTGGTGGCTCACAACCCTCCGTAATGAGATCTGACACCATCTCCTGGTGTGTCTGAAGATAGCTACAGAGTACTTCCATATAATAATAAAAATCTTTGGGCTGAATCGATTTGGGCCTGAGTGAGCAGAGGACCTGAGTTCAATTTCCAGCAACCACATGATGGCTCACAACCATCTGTATAGCTACAGTGTATCATATACATAAAATAAATAAAAATAAATCTTAACAAAACAAAACAAAAGAGGGTTGGTCTCATACTGTAGCCATGGCAGTCCTCTTGCCTCGGCCTCCTTACTACAAGCACAAAGCCACCTCATGCAGCTCTGTTCCTCCTGCTCCCACCATAGGCAGGCCTCCAGTTCACTGAGTAGTCCAGGCTAAAAGCTCTGTTTTTCCTGCCTCAGTCTCCTAAGTCCTGGCTGTCCTGTAACTCACCATGTAGACCAGGCTGGCTTTGAACTTGGTGTGATCTGCCTGCCTCTACCTTTAGTCCCCAAGAGCTGGGAGTAAAGGTGTGCAACACCACACCTAGCTGTAATTTTTTTATCCTTTTTTTATTTTTATTTTTAAAACTTTTATGTGTATTGGTGTTTTGACTGCATGCATGTCTGTGTGAGGGTATTGGATCCCCTGCAGCTGGAGTTACAGACAGTTGTGAGCTGCCATATGGGTGCTGTAAATTGAACCTAGGTCTCTGGAAGAGCAGCCAGTGCTCTTAACTGCTGAGCCATCTCTTCAGCCCTAATTTTTGGTGCTTGATATTTATTTACTTTGCTTAAGATAACTTTCATACTATCTTATTTTGCTAAAATTAGTCTGCTACTAACATAAGTTCCCTTATGACTCACTTAATCCCTCCCTCCCTCCCTTTTTTTTCCTTCCTCCCTCCCTTCCTTCCTTCCTTCCTTCCTTCCTTCCTTCCTTCTTTCCTTCTTTCTGGAGACAGGGTTTCTTTGGCCAGCCTGGTCTACAGAGTGAGTTCCAGGACAGCCAGGGCTATACAGAGAAACCCTGTCTTGAAAAACTGGGAAAAAAAAAAAAGGTGTGCACTACCATGGACCTGGCTCAATTTCTCTTGAATGAGTTTGTATACTAAGTTGGAAAACTAGACACATTAAAATTGCTTGTATGTTGTATATTTCTGTACATGGTTTAAATTTGTATAGCAAAAATACCCTACCTAAAACTCCATAAATCTGGTAGCTTCATGTGACTGTGGCTGAGTTTTACCCTGTAGGATGTTGGTGGAGGAGACTGATGATTAGAGATAGGCTGAGGTTAACTCAGGCCTTGTAAGGCAGTTGCCAATCACTCTAGGACAGTCTTGCCCAACAGCAGGAGATAAAATGAATGCTGCCGGGTGTCTTGCTTTGAGGTGCTTCATGCTGCTTATGAGTGTTGTCTTTGCCGGGCGTGGTGGCGCACGCCTTTAATCCCAGCACTTGGGAGGCAGAGGCAGGCAGATTTCTGAGTTCGAGGCCAGCCTGGTCTACAAAGTGAGTTCCAGGACAGCCAGGTCTACACAGAGAAACCCTGTCTCAAAAGAAAAAAAAAAAGTGTTGTCTTTGCAGATGTTTGAACAGTCTCCACTCTGCCAACAGTGACTTTCCAAGAGCCAGTGTGGCAGTTTCTGCTCTTAACCTGTCATGTTTGCTTACTCTTCAGGGCGGGCACTGTTAAACAGCAGAGCAACTGGCTCTTGACTTTCTAATCAATATCTGTATAATTAATTATCACTGAATAGGATTATCGGCCTTAGATATCTATCATATTTATCCACATCTACTAGAACATATTGTAGCAGTTATACCTGAATTTGCTGTTTAACTCTGGCTCAGCAATATGTGACTGTGAAGGAGGTTGCTTTTGTTTTATGTGACTGTCCTGGTGTGTGACAGCTACCCCAAAGGTATTCCTCTTTGATTGCCTTCTTTTCAGGAGCTTTCAGCATTGGTGACATCTGGAGCCAGGTGACCCCGTACTCCATAGCAGATGCCCTGGTTAGGCCCAAAGTGCATGGCCTATTGAATCAGGCATTGCTTTCCACTAAGCTGCTGTCCACAATGAGCAACAGGGTTTGTTCCTGGTCATTTTCAGATGTGTTTGACCATAGTCCAGCAAGACTTTATATTTGGGATGAAGTTAACTATAGGACCTATTTATTTGAGCAGCTATATCTTTGCTGTTTGGATTATTAAAGTTTTTACCTGTCCTCAGTTGAATTCATCCAGGTTGTGAAGGACTTCGAAGACTTCCGAAAGAAATATCAAAGAACCAACCAGGAGCTAGAGAAATTCAAAGACCTGTTGTTGAAAGCAGAGACTGGGCAGAGCGCCCTGGATGTGAAGCTGAAACATGCCCGTAATCAAGTGGATGTGGAGATCAAACGGAGGCAGCGCGCTGAGGCAGAGTGTGCAAAGCTGGTATGCATTGCTTTGCTTATTAGACTGGTGATGGGGTGGGAGACAGTGTCTGGTAATGTTTCTACTGACCATACAGACCCAGTTTCTCTTCTACATAAAGAACTCACTTGACATCTTGCATGTGATTTGAAACTTTCAGTTCTTTAGTTTGAAAATTTATTTTCTCCTTTAGGCTTGAAACAGTTTTTCACTAGACAGGTTTCAAATAAGAGTTTAAAGAATTAAAACAAAGCAGCCAAAGATATAAAGTTGGTGAAATGTGTGCCCAGCATGCACAGAGCCAGAGTCCAGAACAAGAAGAGAATTCTAGAATACTTACTAATACAATTTATTTGCTATTCTTGGCCTGGAGAGATGGCTCAGCGGTTAAGAGCACTGACTACTCTTCCGAAGGTCCTGAGTTCAATTCCCAGCAACTACATGGTTGCTCACAACCATCCATAATGAGATGTGACGTTCTCTTCTGGAATGTCTGAAGACAGCTACAGTGCACTTAGATATAATAATAAATAAATCTTTTTTTAAAAAAAAAAAAACAAAAACACTGTACTGGATTTTAAAAAAGCAACCAGTTTATTTGCTATTCTGTAGGTGTAGGTATGGGTCTTTTGAGACAGGGTTCTACTATATAATCCCTGATGGCCTTAAACTCTGGTGATCTTCCTGCCTCTGCTTCCTGAATAGGTTTAGTTATGCATGCCACCATGCCTGGCCTATATTGTTTATTATAAATTCAAAGAACATTGCCCTCCTTTTATGAATTGGTGGCACTGGCCCTTTGTCGTCAAGGCTGTCTAGCACAGGGTAAAGGGCTGGGTGTAGTCATAGTTGAGCAGTGTGACTGGAAGACAGTGTGTTGTCTTTTTTTGGTTTTTCGAGACAGGGTTTCTCTGTGTGCCCTGGCTGTCCTGGAACTCACTTTGTAGACCAGGCTGGCCTTGAACTCAGAAATCCGCCTGCCTCTGCCTCCCGAGTGCTGGGATTAAAGGCATGCACCACCACGCCCGGCAACAGTGTGTTGTCTTGGTGTGTCAAGGTGGGTCCTGGTGCAGTGGAGAGCGTTAGTCAAGGGAACTAATCCATCTTAGCTCAGTGTAGATGCCTCGGGACGCCCAGGCTATCTACATTACAGCTTTGTGTCTATTTTAAGGTATTTTGTTCCAACATGTAGAGAAATATGCGACTGCCTTCTTTGATCCATAAAAGAAGCCAGTAATTGTTCTGATAAAGACAACACTTTAAATATTTTTGCCCTGTGAGATCTGTTCTGGAGCTCTCATTCAAGATCAGCCTCCTTGGCTTAGCAATTTAACCTGAAGGCCTCATAGCGGGTCTCGCTCTTCTAGATGGGTTGTTCTTACTCATCAGAAGCCGGCCACAGTCTGGGCTTGATGTGAATTAATATTCTATTGTTGTAATGCCTTCCTGAAGGCTCATTTGCATAATGTATTTTAATGTCTTGTGCCTATCCCATAAATTTGAGGGGAAGCTTTTTTTCTCTGGCTGGTTGTGATGTTCCATTCTGCTTTGGTCTGTAGGAACAACAGATTCAGCTGATTCGAGACATACTCATGTGTGACACATCTGGCAGTATTCAGCTGAGCGAGGAACAAAAATCAGCTCTGGCTTTTCTCAACCGAGGCCAAGCATCCAGTGGCAACAATAGGTGGGGGACTGCATCTGTTGTTATCTCTGATCTCTGTAGCACAGCTGTCAGGAGTCCACTGCTTCCTTCTGGGATGTGTGCTAAACAAAGCAGAAGGAGCCTCAGGGGAGGGTGGCTGGGGAAGGTGAGGGAGGGAGGGAGGCCAGAACCCCCCCCCCCCATTTGTTTCATTGTCTTCTAAGCTTTGCTTAGAGTGTTGCCTCACTATGGGTACAGTTTTGATGTTGGTGTTAAATTACACATCAATAACTACTCCTGTACAATAACTAAGGACTGAGAAGGTGAAAACGGCTGTTCAGCAATACTTGCTGCTGTTTAGCAATACTTGCTGCTGTTTATTCTCTGGAGAGCTCTTGTAGCTGCTGGGAGCTAAGACCAGACAATCATTTTGGTTCCACAGTCACTAGAACAGCAGCCAGGCTTTGGATGTAATACTTCCAGCACAGTAAATAGGAAGAGGCTTATGCCATCGGAATTGCTTGTTTTGTAGGCCGGTTGGTCCGAGGGGAATCTTACTTTGTTTGGTGTGGTGAGATAGGGCCTTAGGGAGTAGCCTGCCTTTCTCTTCCTCCCTAATGCTGGAGTTAGAGCTTTGATGCCGCTGCCCAGCTCATGTGGAATCTGTAACTAGGAAAATATATGATTTTCATTTCTTCTTTTTTTTTTTTTTTTTTAAGATTTATTTTATTTATTATATGTAAGTACACTGTAGCTGTCTTCAGACACTCCAGAAGAGGGCACCAGATCTCGTTACGGATGGTTGTGAGCCACCATGTGGATGCTGGGATTTGAATTTATCACCTTCGGAAGAGCAGTCGGGTGCTCTTACCCGCTGAGCCATCTCACCAGCCCCCCTTTTTTTTTTTTTTTTTTTTTTAAGATTAAAAATATGAGTATTTATGGGTGAGGGTAAGCCATGTGTAGGGTGCCCATGAAAACCAGAAGAAGGTACTGAGTCTTTGGAACGAGAGCTATAGAAGATTAAAGCTGCCAGGAGCTGAACTCCATCCAATCCTGGAAGAATAGTATGTGCTCTTAATCACTGAGCATCTCGTAGCCCCACCCCCAACCCAGCCTGTATTTTGAGGCGGGGTCTTTCATATCCCAGGCTGGCTTTGAACTTCTGATCTTCTGCCTATACATCGAAAAGGCTACAATTACCTGCATGAACCCCTATCTCCAGCTTGGGCTTAATGTCTTCAAAAGCCAGTGCTGAGAGCCGGGCGTGGTGGCGCACGCCTTTAATCCCAGCACTCAGGAGGCAGAGGCAGGCGCCGGATTTCTGAGTTCGAGGCCAGCCTGGTCTACAGAGGGAGTTCCAGAACAGCCAGGGCTATACAGAGAAACCCTGTCTGGAAAAAAACCAAATTTAAAAAAAAAAAAAAAAAGCCAGTACTGGGGCTGGGGATAGGTCCAGATAACAGAGTCCCAGAACCTTGAAAACTGGGCCTGGAGTTACACATTTGTGATCCCAGCACTTGGGAAGCTGAAAATCATCTGGGACAAAAGAAGTTCATGGGCATCCTGGGCTAGAGGCCTTATCTCAGCCAAAACAAAAAAAAAAAAACAACAGAACTCAGAAGCCCAGTGCTGGGTAATAACTCTATTGTAGGCAGCAGCAGCCATGCTTGGAATCAGATTGAACCTCAGCCTGCATCCTTGTACACACTCAGCAAGAAAAGCCCCATGGGCCTGGCTGCAGTACTCTGACTGAGCTGGTCTGTACTCATGCTGCCCTGTGGAGCTTATGGAGAGAGGCTCCCTGCAGCTCAGGCTTCAGCTGTGCCCTCTGGGAGCTCGCTCGCTTCTGTTTCCTGACCATTGGGACTTTCAGGTGCTGGTGGCTTTTATGTCTTATGGTGTTCTGTGTCTAACTCTGTTACTGTTTTTAATCCAGACTGTCAACGATTGATGAATCTGGTTCCATTTTATCAGATATCAGCTTTGACAAGACTGATGAATCACTGGTAATAAACATTTGATTTCTAGAGTTATCTACTTTTGTTAACCTGCTCCTGTAGGAGCATCTCTGGCCCTGTACTTGGCCATCCTTTATGACAGTTGTATTAGTTGATTTGTTACAGACTCTGAGCTAGTAATTTAAAATATAAATCCACACAAGCTATAAGATACTGACTTAAATATTTAGTTTCTGGAGTAAAATGTGAAATTCAGGATTTGCTTTGAGGTTAAAGATCTCTGAAGGGTTTCTGGGCGGAACCTGTAGTAATTGATTATGTCTTGACTTGTTAAAGCCCTAGAAATTAGCAAGATTGACCAGGCAAGGTGTTTTACTTTAAATTTTTGGGATAAGGGCTCATGTGGTAGTTGTATCTGTCCTGGAGCTTCCTATGTAGACACAGGGAAGGCTTCTTTGCTGCTGCTAAGGTGAATACATTTATCTTATGTCCAAATTATTCTGGTTCTTGAGGAAGGCTCAGCCATCCTTCACATTATTAAAAGGAACTAAAGCCCTTAACTTCTTCTAGCTGGTTTAAGTTACTGGGCAGCATCCTAAGCAAGGAAGCAATGGTTTGCTATGTTTAAACATGGCACCTTTTGTGGGCAGCAGACCTGGTGGAGTTTCTGTAATATTTCATATTCCTACTGAAATTTTAGTCTTTAATGTTGAGGAGACTGGTAGTCCACTGGTAATTTATCATTTCTGTGGAAGGCTGAAACCCTGCAAACAAAACAAAGCACGGGAAATTGTTAGTATTTGGTTTTTTGATGGAAAAGCAGATAGCAGGTACTTATTACATGCCTAGTAGTGTTTTTGCTTGTTCAACCAGTGAAGCAGATGTCCATTTTAAGGTTATAAATATTGGGCAACCACCTTCTGAAAAGCGGAATGATGCAGGACAGGTCTTAGGTGTAAAATCAAACATCAGGTGAGTTCCGAGGAAAGCCTCTGCTGTGTGAGATGTTAAAATTGGCTCTCATCAGCCCATAGTGAGATTACTTGATGTGAATTGGGAAGTGCTGTCCTGTGGAGTCACTGCTTGTTGTTCTTGCTGTTTCCAGGAACTGTGTTTTTAGGGGTAACCAGGAGTAAGGAAATCATGGGTAGATACTAAACTGAAGGCCAGTGATTACAATAACGGAGGTGAAACCACACTGTGGTAAAAGCGTTCAAGGGTAAACTTGCTCTTAGGACCACAGAAGAGGGGCTCCAAGGGTCATATAAGTTAAGCTAACTTTTTAAGTGACACAGTTGACAGTAACAATCACTTGAGGAAAGAGTCACATCTCACATGGTCAGTACAATGTCTTCTATTCTCTAAGTTCTAAAACTAATTAGAGAAGTAATGAGCAGTAAAGACCCAGGCTCTTGAAGTGATCACGACGGGAGCTGACTCTCTGACCTTCCCCTGTCTCTGTGGGCATCGCTTCCTGATTCTGTCACAGTTGCTTCAATATTTGAAGGAAGCCCATTAACTGCAGCTTTGGAACAAATGCCAGAGACCTTCTTCATTCTTCTCCTGGGGCTCTAAGTTAGCTAGTCTGACTTGTTTGCTGTAAATTTATTTGCGTAGGATTTATGAGTGACCTAACCAAAGGAAGAGATTAACATAGTCTAATTGCCAACAGGACTGGGATTCTTCTTTGGTGAAGAATTTCAAAATGAAGAAACGAGAGAAGAGGGTATGTATGTTCTTGTAGCCCCTGTCCCAGTGGGGCTTGAATGCACGGCAAGTACCCTCACTGTGTCTCCTCACCAAGTGCCAGGTTGTCCTTAGCTCCTGTGTAACCAAGCTTTGATTGTGACTCTTCTGCCTCAGCCTTCCAGGTGGCTTTGCAATCAGGCTCAGAAGTTTAGATGTTTAGAGGTTTTAGTGTTTGTTGGTTTGTTTGTTTGTTTGCCTGATGTCATGTCCCACACTGTGATCCTAACACTAAGAAAGCTGAGTCAGAAAGATCATAATTTGAGGCCTCTTATTAATATGAGACCAGGTTGAACATTTCCATATCCTATTTTTAAAAAGTACAACAGGCCTGAGAGATGGCTTGCAGTTAGAAGCACTTGATGCTCTTGTAGAGGACCTGGATGGAGTTCCCACATGGTGACTCACAAATGACTGACACCCCAGTTTCAGAGGATCCAACACCTTTAGTAGTAGCCTCTGTGAGCTGTAGCCATGTGTGTGGTATGCACACGTGAATGTAGGCTAATACTAATGCACATAATATCAACATAAACATGAAGAGAAAAAACAACTAGCAAAAATCCCCATTGGTAAGTTTTTCGTTTTGGGAAATTCGGATACAAAACTGACACATCTCTAGACATTATTAAACAAAAACACAAAATGTAGGTCAGCTGTGGTGGTGCTTTTAATCCAGGCAGAGGCAGGTGGATTTAGCACAGCCTAGTCTTTGTATTTATTACTGTTGTGTGTGTGATGTGGCCATGTGAGTGCAAGCACGTGCACACTTACCTCAGTGTGTGTGGGTGCTCCTCTCCAAGCCCCTGTGGGTTCTGGGAATTGAAGAGTCCAGGAGTCCGAACGTGTCATTCGTTCGTGGAAACGGGTGACTCGGTAGAGTGCCCAGGACATCCCCGGTATCACTATGACGAACTTCATCACTGAGTCCCGTTCTAAGATGAAATAAAATACCCAGACCCGATATAGAAGTATATCATTCTTTCTTATATTTCTCAAACAAAACTCAACAGTACACTTAAAAAATATGCAAGCATTTTGTGCTCTAATGTATGCTTCAGAAGCAGTGTGTGCATAATGGGATATGGAGCTCTATCTGTGCTGATGTGCTTAGCGTATTTGATGTGTTTCCAAAGACTTCATGTCTTTAGATAGGATTATAGTTCTACTTTTTCTGATTCTGTATCAGGAGCTTGTCTCTTTTTTTCTATAGCTCTGAAAGCATTTTTGTGTTTGTTTAACAAATGGGCCATGAGAAGGAGCACATTGTTACTTATTGTAGCCCTGGTTCTTAGAACGTGCATGTAGTTGTCTGATGCGATTTCAGTTCTGCTTGACACCGAAGTCTGCTCTTATTCCCTCTGCAGCGCTCCAGCAGTAGACAGTTCATCGACGGCCCTCCTGGACCTGTGAAGAAAACGTGTTCTATTGGCTCTACAGTAGACCAGGTGAGAGGATTTGGGGTGCTAAGCACCTCAGTGTCAGTGGCCCTGCACAGTGCAGCAGCCCTCAGTGTCACTGCGGTGCTTTCTCAGGAAGTCAGAGTTGTTCTGTGTAGTAGATCTTTATTGCCCATGTGAGGGGACTTTGAGTAAGACCTTTCAGCTAGGCCGGGCACGATGTGATGGCACACGCCTTTAATCCCAGCACTTTGGAGACAGGTAGACAGGTAGATCTCTGCGAGTCTGAGGCCAGCTTGGTCTAACATCGTTCCAGGACAGCCAGAGGTACAAAGCAAGAATCTGTCTCAAGACAAACAAGAAGAAAAGTCAGAACTGTCAGCTGTAGGTCTGATTGTCTTTTGCTGTGTCTGTACGCCTGCAATGTATGAGATTCAGCTTAAGGACTTAGGGCTGGAATGTTAGTCTTACTCGAGATTTGGGAATTTTTACCTACTGGAAGATACCTGTATAGAAACAAAGTTAGTCTGTTTATCTTTCTCTCATTATGGGTTTTCTTTCAGGCAAATGAATCAATAGTTGCAAAAACTACAGTGACTGTTCCCAGTGATGGGGGACCCATTGAAGCTGTGTCTACTATTGAGACATTGCCATCCTGGACCAGGAGTCGAGGGAAATCAGGTCTGATGGACTTAGAGCTACATTTCCTCCTTACTGCTGCAGAGCTGACTGTGGTGGCACACCTCTATAAGCTGAGACAGGGAATTGGTAATTAGTGGGTAGCCTAGGCTTCATATTGACTTCAAGGCCAGTCCTTGCATACATGGTGAGACCAAAACCAGCTGTTCTTACAGAAGGAAGACATAGGTTTAGTTCCTAGCACCTAGAGGGTGGCTTGCAATCACCTGTAACTCCAGAGCTAAGGAATCTGATGCACCTCTCTGGTCTCCTTAGGTACTACACTACACTTGTGGGATACAGATTCATCCAGACAAGCACTCATACACAAATAATAAGTCTCAAAAAAAAAAAAAAGTAAAAAGAAGGGAAAAAAAAAAAGCCAGCTGTGACATCTTGTACCTGAAAGTGAGTTGAGCCACCTTGGTTTTGAGACAGGCAAAACAATCATATTTGAGGTTAGCCTTGGCTACTAAAACCAAACATAAATAAAACACTAGGTAAAATTGAGACTTGGTTTCTGAGAAGCCTCTTGAGACAGGATGTGCTGGGGTGGGAGGTATTCACTGCCTGCCTCATGCTCCCGGGAGGTTGGGGGTTCTCACTGCCTGCCTCATGCTCCTGGGAGGTTGGGGGTTCTCACTGCCTGCCTCATGCTCCTGGGAGGTTGGGGGTTCTCACTGCCTGCCTCATGCTCCTGGGAGGTTGGGGGTTCTCACTGCCTGCCTCATGCTGCTGAGAGGTTCCTGTGCTGCTCTTTACTTCTGGGGCCCGGCCAGCTGAGTGCACTACTAGTGGAGAATTGTAGCTTTTCTTGGAAACTCTGTGTGTGTGTGTGTGTGTGTGTGTGTGTGTGTGTGTGTGTGTGTGTGTGTATTTGCTACTACCAGTTATATTAAAA
>LR750682.1:0-67450 GCA_902729485.2 Mus minutoides | reverse complement strand
CTCAGGTCCTCAGGCTTGCACAGTAAGCAAGCACCTTTGCCCACTGAGCCATCTCACGGGTCCTGTAGGGGCCATAGTGATACTGCTTGAAGTAGTGACTCAGGGCAAGATTCTACTTTATTTTATGGGTCTGGGCTATATCTTCATATAGTAAGAAAGAATATAAAGAGTTTGTTTTGAGTTGTCATGTGAATTTTTTATGCAAGCATTTTGTGCTCTAATGTATGCTTCAGAAGCAGTGTGTGCATAATGGGATATGGAGCTCTATCTGTGCTGATGTGCTTAGCGTATTTGATGTGTTTCCAAAGACTTCATGTCTTTAGATAGGATTATAGTTCTACTTTTTCTGATTCTGTATCAGGAGCTTGTCTCTTTTTTTCTATAGCTCTGAAAGCATTTTTGTGTTTGTTTAACAAATGAGCCATGAGAAGGAGCACATTGTTACTTATTGTAGCCCTGGTTCTTAGAACGTGCATGTAGTTGTCTGATGCGATTACTGTGTTTTCTGGGTTTCAGTTCTGCTTGACACCGAAGTCTGCTCTTATTCCCTCTGCAGCGCTCCAGCAGTAGACAGTTCATCGACGGCCCTCCTGGACCTGTGAAGAAAACGTGTTCTATTGGCTCTACAGTAGACCAGGTGAGAGGATTTGGGGTGCTAAGCACCTCAGTGTCAGTGGCCCTGCACAGTGCAGCAGCCCTCAGTGTCACTGCGGTGCTTTCTCAGGAAGTCAGAGTTGTTCTGTGTAGTAGATCTTTATTGCCCATGTGAGGGGACTTTGAGTAAGACCTTTCAGCTAGGCCGGGCACGATGTGATGGCACACGCCTTTAATCCCAGCACTTTGGAGACAGGTAGACAGGTAGATCTCTGCGAGTCTGAGGCCAGCTTGGTCTAACATCGTTCCAGGACAGCCAGAGGTACAAAGCAAGAATCTGTCTCAAGACAAACAAGAAGAAAAGTCAGAACTGTCAGCTGTAGGTCTGATTGTCTTTTGCTGTGTCTGTACGCCTGCAATGTATGAGATTCAGCTTAAGGACGTAGGGCTGGAATGTTAGTCTTACTCGAGATTTGGGAATTTTTACCTACTGGAAGATACCTGTATAGAAACAAAGTTAGTCTGTTTATCTTTCTCTCATTATGGGTTTTCTTTCAGGCAAATGAATCAATAGTTGCAAAAACTACAGTGACTGTTCCCAGTGATGGGGGACCCATTGAAGCTGTGTCTACTATTGAGACATTGCCATCCTGGACCAGGAGTCGAGGGAAATCAGGTCTGATGGACTTAGAGCTACATTTCCTCCTTACTGCTGCAGAGCTGACTGTGGTGGCACACCTCTATAAGCTGAGACAGGGAATTGGTAATTAGTGGATAGCCTAGGCTTCATATTGACTTCAAGGCCAGTCCTTGCATACATGGTGAGACCAAAACCAGCTGTTCTTACAGAAGGAAGACATAGGTTTAGTTCCTAGCACCTAGAGGGTGGCTTACAATCACCTGTAACTCCAGACCTAAGGAATCTGATGCACCTCTCTGGTCTCCTTAGGTACTACACTATACTTGTGGGATACAGATTCATTCAGACAAGCACTCATACACATAAATAATAAGTCTCAAAAAAAAAAAAAAAGTAAAAAGAAGGGAAAAAAAAAAAAGCCAGCTGTGACATCTTGTACCTGAAAGTGAGTTGAGCCACCTAGGTTTTGAGACAGGCAAAACAATCATGTTTGAGGTTAGCCTTGGCTACTAAAACCAAACATAAATAAAACACTAGGTAAAATTGAGACTTGGTTTCTGAGAAGCCTCTTGAGACAGGATGTGCTGGGGTGGGAGGTACTCACTGCCTGCCTCATGCTCCCGGGAGGTTGGGGGGTTCTCACTGCCTGCCTGATGCTGCCAAGAAGGGGGAGGTTCTCACTGCCTGCCTCATGCTCCTGGGAGGTTGGGGGTTCTCACTGCCTGCCTTGTGCTGCTCTTTACTTCTGGGGCCCGGCCAGCTGAGTGCACTACTAGTGGAGAATTGTAGCTTTTCTTGGAAACTCTGTGTGTGTGTGTGTGTGTGTGTGTGTGTGTGTGTGTGTGTGTGTGTGTATTTGCTACTACCAGTTATATTAAAAGAAGTTAAAAAGAGAAAATGGGATTAAAAGTGTTAAGGCTGAACATTTCTATGACAAAAGTTTAAATTTGGTCTTTTTCTAGGACCTTTGCAACCTGTGAACAGTGACTCCGCTCTGAACAGCAGGCCACTGGAGCCAAGAGCTGACACAGAGAACTTGGGCACACCTCAGAACACTGGAGGCAGGCGCTTGCATGACTTTGTCTCAAAGACGGTGAGTCTGACATGGCTTCACTTCCTCTGAGGCAATAGGGTGATTTTGGAGACAGATTCATTCTTTGTAGCCCAGGTTGGCCCCAGCTCTTTTGTGCCGTCTGCTTTGGCCTCCCACATGCTGGGATTGCAGCACCCCTCCTGTTTATCGTTTTATTAAGGGGCTGGGGACATTGTTTCTTTTTGTTTAGCTTGGTTTGTTTTCTTCAAGATAGGGTTTCCCTGTGTAACCCTAATGCTATTGGAATTCCATCTGTATCAGGCTGGCCTTGATATTTACCTGCCTCTGCCTCCCAAGTGCTGGGGTTAAAAGGGTACACATCTACACCCAACTTTATTGGGGTGATTTTATGTACAGTCACATATGCTAATTTTATTCAAAGAAATGACTTTTTAAAAATATATATATTTTAAAATTTATTTATTATTATACATAATTACACTGTAGCTGTCTTCAGCCGCACCAGAAGAGGGCATCAGATCTCATTACAGGTGGTTGTGAGCCAACATGTGGTTGCTGGGATTTGAACACAGGACCTTTGAAAGAGCAGTCAGTGCTCTTACCCACTGATCCATCTCGCCAGCCCAGAAATGACTATTTTCCATGTCCCTTGCTGAGTGGGGGTATGAGTGGGGGCGTGCACATGCCATGGCTGGTTCTCCGTCCATCATAAGCATCCTGGGGATTGAACTCAGGCTTTTAGGCTTGGTGACAGTGCCTTTACCCACAGGACTTTTGGTAGAACAGTTGATGCTCTTAACTACTGAACCATCTTTTCACCCCCCCTCCCCTTCTCAATTTCTTTAAAATTACCTTCATGATATTGCTGATCTTAATGTAGGGTGTCAGATCATTTGGAGTGGGAACTATAGGCAATTGTGAGCTGCCCAATATGGGTGCTGGGAATCGAATTGTGTCCTTTGTAAGAATAATAAATGCTCTCAGTCTCTGAGTTGTCTTTGTAGCTCCATTGGCCTCTTCCATGCTGGAATTATAGGTATGAGCCACCATTGCCTGGCTTTGCTCATCCATTTAAATGTACAACCTGGTGACATTCAGTGTATTCATATAATTGGGTATCTGTCAACAGTAACAATTTTAGAACATTTTTACCACTCAAAAGTGGTATCTTAAACCTAATAGAATTTCCCCCACGGTCCTATGCCACACCAACATCCAGTAGCCATTGACTGCCACCATAGACAGCCCTTGTGTCTCTATGGGCTGTCTATTGGAAGACATTTCCTATGAGGCATATAGTATTTGTGCCTTTGTGTTTGGCCTCTCTCAGTCAGTCACCCCTTCTGTAGCCTGTTTGTTTGTTTCTCTTTATTTGATGAATCATGTCCCCCTATATGGAAAGCATATGCCACATATCCATCCATCAGTGGACAGAGCTTTAGGGTTTTCCATCTTCTTCTGCTATGTATATGCACAAATGTCTCGTAGATGTTTTCATTCCTGTTGGATATGTGTCTCTAGAAGTAGTGTTGCTGGGGTGTTTTGTAACTATGTTTATCTTTCTGAGGTTCTCCTAGACCTTCCCTCAGGTGGCTACTGTATTTTACATTGCTGAGTAGTGTATGACTTTCAGCTCCTCTAGATTTTGTCAACACTTATTAAACCTATGACAAGCTCTATTCTTTGAGAATTTCAGACATGCCTGTAGTGTGTGGAGACCCTGTTTTCCGACCCTCTAAAACTTCTCAACACGACCCACTCAGCATCATGTCCTCTTTATTTTTTAATAATTAATCGAGTCTCATTAGTGTTGCTGTGCATGCATAGGTATGAGGATTCATGCACTGGAGCATGAGAATCTTCTGTGCAGCCTCCAGAGAACAGCCACTCTCCTACATTCTGCAGCATTGGTGGGGGAAGGATTCATAAGGATCCACCCCTCCACCCCTAACTGAGGAGGGATTGGCAGTTGGTCTTTTTGCCTTTTTTTCTTCATCTTCCTCCTCCTCCTTTTTTTTTTTTTTTTTTTTTTTTTTTTTTTGAGACAGGGCTTCATTTTGTAGCCCTGCTTGGTTTTAAGCTCACAGAGATCCAGTTGCCTTTGTCTCTTAGGTACTTGAATTAAAGCATGTGCCACCATGTTCACCAGAGCACTGCTGCTATTATTAAAATGAAGAAAACAAGACCTGTTTTACTGTTGTTATTGTTGTTGTTGTTGTTGTTGTGGGAATTACATTAGCATGTGTGATGGGCCTAAAATGTTGTTTCATACACACTGTGTGCTTGATGCATGTGGTTGACAATAACTGTAATTCATGTTATTCTATGCTTCTGCCCTGTTTTATCTTCAGGTTATTAAGCCTGAATCTTGTGTTCCATGTGGAAAGCGGATCAAGTTTGGCAAGCTGTCTCTGAAGTGTCGAGACTGTCGTTTGGTCTCTCATCCAGAATGTCGGGACCGGTGTCCCCTTCCCTGCATCCCCCCCCTGGCGGGGACTCCGGTCAAGATTGGGGAGGTGAGTCTTTTTTGTTTTGTTTTGTTTTTTGTTTTTTTCGAGACAGGGTTTCTCTGTGTAGCCCTGGCTGTCCTGGAACTCCCTCTGTAGACCAGGCTGGCCTCAAACTCAGAAATCCGCCTGCCTCTGCCTCCCGAGTGCTGGGATTACAGGTGTGCCCACCACGCCTGGGGAGGGGGGGGGGATGAGTCTTGTGGCTGCCAGCCACCATTTCTTACTTTTTAGTCTGTAAAAGGCACAGTGTCAGGTTTTTATTTTAAAATTATTGGTCTCAAATAAGATTTCCCTCCATAAAAAATGAATAGAAATAGTCAAATGTCAGAATCTTGTTTGGACTTTTCTGTTTAATAACCTTTCTACAGCAGGTCCCTCCTTCCTTTTCTCTTCCTCCCCCCTTTCCTTTCCTAGGAAGATTTCACGCATGCATAGTAGCCATTCTTATAGCGTACCCCTGGTTCCTACCATTTAACTCTACAGTCGTGAACTCAAAGCAGCTGTTCTTGTCCTCAGTCCCACCCAGTGAATTCTTTTTTATTCTCTTTCTTCTTATTATTGTTATTAATATTTTGATTTTTCAAGACAGGGTTTCTTTGTGTAGCCCTGGCTGTCCTGGAACTTGCTCTGTAGACCAGGCTGGCCTTAAATTTGGAGATCCACCTGCCTCTGCCTCCTGAGTGCTAGGATCAGAGGCCTCTGCCACGATGCCTGTTTTATTTTATAAAAATTAGCAGTTTATTTAGGCCTAGTCCAGAAACTGAAAGATTGATTTAATTACTATTATGTATATGTGTGTGCATGTGTATACCAGAGCCTCTCTAGCTGTAGTTAGAGGTGGTTGTGAGGCATGGGACATGGTCCTTACCACTAGAAAGAAGGTGTGAAACTGTGGCAGTGTCAAAGCTGTTGTGTACTAAGGTACAACTTGTGTATTGTCTGTAATAAGTGCAGAAGCCTTGACTGTACTGCAAGTCCATCATCTTCTCACCTGTGGAACTTTCCCAGGCTGCTTTTCCCTGTGCAGACCACATCACAGAGCAGCCCTGACGCCCCTGTACGGGGAGCAGCTGAGTAGTGGTTACTTCTTGTTGAGTGCAGAGCTAACATAGGCCTAGCCAAGACATGAGAGGGAAAAGATTGTTACCTTCAGTAGGCAAGAGGTATACTGGGATCATCAGTTCTCAGAGATCTCCAGCTCAGGATCCAAACTCAGAGATCTAGTTCCCTCTGTGGGATTGAAGCTGTGGCTGTGCTGCCACACCCAGCTCACGCTGTGAGCTCCTCGTGGCTGGCTTTCTCTTGTCATGAGTAGAAGAAAAAGACTTTTCTTGCTCACAAAAGTGTGGTTTTATAGACCACAGCATGAAGACAGAAGTGACTAAAGGCTCTATGTAGATGGCCTCAAACTCTGCTCCTCCTGCTTCCATCTCCAGTGGGATCAAGACCAGGGCGTCGTCATGTGTGTCAGGCGTAGAGCTGCACTTTACTCCTCCATTATTCTGCAGAATGTTATTACTTAAACTATGTATGGGTAGGGTATATGCACAGGAGTTCAGGCACCTCTGGAGGCCAGAGATGTCAGATGCTCCTGGAGGAGCTGGAGTTATAGGTGGTTGTGAACCACCTGATGTGGGTGCTGGGAAGCGAGCGCAGGTCCTCTGGAAAACAGCGCACACTTAGCTGCTGGCCAGCTCTCGGCCCCCCCAAATCTGTCTTAGCATGTCCATGTAGGATAGAAACTCAGAAGCTGACACCCTTTCCTAGTGTTTAGCAACAGCTCTTTGCATGAGATCTTCCTTTCTTGGTCTCCACAGTGTAAATAATAAAGGTCCTCCTTCTAGGGCATGCTGGCAGACTTCGTGTCGCAGGCTTCTCCCATGATCCCGGCCATTGTCGTCAGCTGTGTGAATGAGATTGAGCAGCGAGGCCTGACTGAGGTGAGGAGACTTGAACAGGGTGAGTTTGTTGTCTGGAATAGTAATTTGAAAGTTCCTAAATAAGTGTCATCTTTATAATAGGCAGGTTTATACAGGATCTCAGGCTGTGACCGGACAGTAAAAGAGCTGAAAGAGAAATTCCTTAAAGTGAAAACTGTACCCCTCCTCAGCAAAGTGGACGATATCCACGTCATCTGCAGCCTCCTAAAGGACTTCCTTCGAAACCTCAAAGAGCCCCTCCTGACCTTTTGGCTGAGCAAAGCCTTCATGGAGGCAGCAGGTGAGGGCAGGTCTGGATTGTGGAGTCAGCTGATCCAGGGCTGAGCTGTGTTCACAGTTTACTAATTTTTCTACCACCTGTACAGTGTCTGAAGTGTTGTAGGTACTCAGACTGTTGGCTGGGTGAGTGACTGTCCTCGCCTCCCATCATGCCTTCTCTTCCCTGAACTAGAGGGGCTAAGAGATGCTCTGGGGTTGAGCACTGGCTTCTCTTCCAGAGGGTCTGGTTTTGATTCATAGCTTCTGCATGGATAGGTCACACTATCTGGAACCCCAGACCAGAAGGATCTGTTGCTCTCTTCTGCCCCCCTCAGGCACCACATAAATGTTGGCAACGTATATGTACACATAAAATAAAGGGAAGAATTAAACTAAATTAGACTTCATAGGATTCACTGTGGGTCTTGGTTCTTGGTCAGGTTTTAGGTTGTCCTTTTGAAAATAGAACCAGCTTTGATTCCTTTCTTTTCCACTACAGACCTTGTTAGAAGCCTGTAAATACACCTTAAATTTGGTATTTGTCACAAGTCCTGGTACTCAGTTGTCCTCAGAATATGCTGAGAACCTGCTAACAGATTGTCCAGTTTCTGCTTGTGTCCCTGCATGATAGCAGCTGTGCTGTGCTGGTGTGGTCCTTTCACACTCATAGTTACTTGGTGGCCCTTTTGTCTCTGTCCACCATTTTTTGAGATAAGGTGTCATTGTATAGTCCTAGCTGTCCTGGAACTCACTTTGTAGCCCAGGCTGGCCTCATACTCAAAGATCCACCTGCCTCTGCCTCCGGCACCACTATGGACCGGCTTGTCCATCATTTTTAGACTAATTCCAGTCTGTAACATGGTTGAAGAGACCTGTGTGACTTGGCTCCTGTTCAGAGTCGGCAACACTGTTTTCTTTATACCCCTCCTTCCTCTTTTCTAATCCTGGAGTCTTGGATTTCTTTTTTTTTTTTTTTTTTTGGTTTTTCGAGACAGGGTTTCTCTGTATAGCCCTGGCTGTCCTGGAACTCACTCTGTAGACCAGGCTGGCCTCGAACTCAGAAATCCGCCTGCCTCTGCCTCCCGAGTGCTGGGATTAAAGGCGTGCAACACCACGCCTGGCGGATTTCTTATTATTTAATGTGTATATTTTATATATATGTTAAGAGCCAGTGAGTGCTTTTTTTTTTTTTTTGGTTTTTTTATTTGAGACAGGGTTTCTCTGTGTAGCCCTGGCTGTCCTGGAACTCACTTTGTAGACCAGGCTGGCCTCGAACTCAGAAATCCACCTGCTTCTGCCTCCTGAGTGCTGGGATTAAAGGCGCAGTAAGTACTCTTAACTGCTGAGCCATCTCCCCAGCATAGAGTCTTGGATTTGTAGCACACACCCACCTCAAGTCCTTCATATTGGCTGCAGTCTTAGCCTTAGCAGCTTCCCCTAG
The DNA here is from genome assembly GCA_902729485.2 of Mus minutoides. Classification (NCBI taxonomy): domain Eukaryota; kingdom Metazoa; phylum Chordata; class Mammalia; order Rodentia; family Muridae; genus Mus; species Mus minutoides. The sequence goes on along the minus strand of LR750682.1, from coordinate 59,013 downwards.
ACATCTCTTGAGTGTATTTCTCCCTCCCCAGTTTCTCTTCACATATTTTGTCCTTAGAAACATGTTTCCTAAGCCAGGTACATGACATGGTAGTCCAGTGCTTGAGAAGTCAGGGCAGGAGATCAGCTTTGGCTACATAGTGAGTTGAGACTGGAGTAAGCTACCTGGGACCCAGTTTTTAAAAAACTAGCCACACGGGGCTGGTGAGATGGCTCAGCGGGTAAGAGCACCCGACTGCTCTTCCGAAGGTGATAAGTTCAAATCCCAGCATCCACATGGTGGCTCACAACCATCCGTAACGAGATCTGGCGCCCTCTTCTGGAGTGTCTGAAGACAGCTACAGTGTACTTACATATAATAAATAAAATAAATCTTAAAAAAAAAAAAAAAAAAACTAGCCACAAAACCCACCTTTATGACCATCTTGTGAGAAGCAGGCCCTGTTACTTTAGCATTCCACGTGCTCATTTTCTTTATTTCATGAACACCGCCTGACATGTGTTTTGTTTTTTGCATTTCCTGACCAGCTCTTTGAATAGAGTATTTATTCCATTAAGCAAGGCCTCTTTTTGTTTTCGTTATCCTCACACTTAAAAATAGCACGTGGTAAAGCCGGGCGTGGTGGCGCACGCCTTTAATCCCAGCACTCGGGAGGCAGAGGCAGGCGGATTTCTGAGTTCGAGGCCAGCCTGGTCTACAAAGTGAGTTCCAGGACAGCCAGGGCTATACAGAGAAACCCTGTCTCGAAAAACCAAAAAAAAAAAAAGCACGTGGTACATAGAAGGCCCTCAAATGTCATATGATTGTTGATGGCTTATCACTGCAATTGTATGTCTTCCCAGCAAATGGGTTGCCAGCTGCTTTCTCTTAACTGCAGCGGTGAGTTTTAGGAAGTTCTGACTTCTCATTGAACTGTTGGCCAGTGTCCTGCCTGTTAATGAAACTAGAGTCTGGTGCTGTCATGAACCGCATCGGAAGTTTCAGAAGCTCCGTGTGTAGGTGAGCCTTCGTGGGCGATAGTCTTGAAGCCGCTGTCCAGGAGAAGAGCCTGGACCTTTAGTGCTTTCTTGTCATCACAGAGATAACAGATGAAGACAACAGCACAGCTGCCATGTACCAGGCTGTCAGTGAGCTGCCCCAGGCCAACAGGGACACGCTAGCCTTCCTCATGATCCACCTACAGAGGTTAGTACAACACATGCTTAGTTTGGGAGCTAGGGAATCTTCCAAGGAGAAGAGTGTATGGACAGTGAGTTGTTTTCTTTAGAATGTATATTTTGGTGTATATTTAAGAGGAATAATATGCCCCCCCCCGAATAATATGTTTCTTAATATAATCTTTTATTTAGAGTGTCTCAGAGTCCAGACACTAAGATGGATATTGCCAATCTAGCTAAAGTCTTTGGCCCTACAATAGTTGCCCATACTGTGCTCAATCCAGATCCGGTGACAATGTTCCAGGACATCAAACGTCAGCTCAAGGTAGGGCTCATGGTGTGCACACACAGATGCAGAAGGTCTGACCTTTGCAATGCACTAACGTGGCATAATGACAGAAATAAGCCTTGTGTGGTGGGTGAGCACATGCACTGGCTGGCTGTGCTGGGAGGATCTCCCCAGCCTGGTCTACAAGTTCTAGGCAAACCTGGGCTGCAGAGAGACTGAGAAACACACCAACAACAGAACCTGCAGTAAGGCTGGCTCTGTGCCTTTTAGGTGGTGGAGCGTCTGCTCTCTCTGCCCCTGGAGTACTGGAATCAGTTCATGATGGTGGACCAAGAGAACATTGACAGCCAGCGAGGCAATGGAAACTCAACACCACGCACACCAGACGTTAAAGGTCAGTCTGCCCAACCAAGTTTGCTGCTTCTTCAGGAGCTTGGCCGTGGGGCCATTTCCCTGAGCTTCCAGCTCTTTGTAATATCTGGGCTGGGTGTGGTAATGAGCACCTGTGACCCTAACACGTAGGAAGTGAAGGCCAGAGGCAAAGAGTTGGTCACCCTCATCTGCACACTGAGTTCAGTGCCATTCTGGTTACGTGAGGCCCTCTCTCAACTCCTAATCAGCCCCCAGCAACTTGAAAACTCCATCAGTTTTTTATAGTTACAGAGTCCCATCCAGTGCGATGGTATTCTGAGGTCAAGTCCCAGTTTAGGTTTGTTAGCATGTTTTATTGATTTGGTCTCATTTTTAAAAATTATTACTACATTTTATTTATTTTATGTGTGGGTGCATATGCCCTGTGCATTTGTGGTGGTCAGAGGACAGCTTGAGGGAACTGGCTTTCTCCTCCCACGATGTGGGTTCTCAGTGACGTCGCCATTTCTGCTGTCATGTTTCATTCCCGTCACACAGACATACTAAAAGCTTCTTTTTAAGAAAGGTGTCTGTCTTTTTTTTTATAAAAGTCAAAAGTTCAGATGTTAGATGTGTGAAGTTTGGAGTTTGGGAATTGTCTGACTCAGGAAGTGAATGTAAGCTGTTTATTGAATAGTTGGATAGTTCAGAAGATTCAAGAGCAAGTTACAAAACAAAGGGCAGAAATGACCTGTTAACCGCTGCATGTCTGACCTTCAAGGGCTGGTCAGCCAAAACCGTCCATCTTCAAATCAGAGGCTGGTCAGCCAAAACCATCCGTCTTCAAAAGGACTTTTTTTTCCCCATTCACTTAAAAATATGTCTTATTTTTATTTGAAGTGAGCTTATTGGGGCCTGTGACCACTCCTGAATTCCAGCTTGTCAAGACTCCTTTATCAAGTTCCCTGTCACAGAGACTGTACAACCTCTCCAAGAGCACACCCAGGTATGCAGAACTGCAGGGGTGAGTGTGTGTGTGTGTGGGGTGCCTGTGTACTCGTGCTTGAGTCACAGCAGAACGCTGAGGTCAGCACATACCTGTAGGCATCAACTCTCTCCTACCCTGTAATTCCTAGAATTGACACAAGTCTTCAGGTTCGAGGATAGTAGCTTATTGAAGCTATATTGATGTATATGCCTGTAGTTCCACCAGTTTTAGCATTTGGGAGACAGGAAAATCCAAGGCCAGCTAGAGCCTTATCTAAAAAGTGAATGAAAAGAGCTGAACAAGAGGTGGGAACCCTGTCACATGACGGTCTCTGCAGTGACCCTGTGACGCGTCCTGCTGGGGCAGCAGCCCTGACAGAGCAGCCCCGACAGACAGAGCAGCTCCCTAGGCAGTTCCATGCTTAGTTCTTATATCAGGTAACACTATAATTGTCTGTTCAGTAGTTTTTATAGAATATGTTTTTTAAAGAATTCATGTGCGTGTATAATGTGTGTACCAGGGCACCTGCTTGGAGAACACCTTTTTGCAGTTCTTTCCTTCCACCTCCATGTGGGCTCTAGGGATGGGATGGCTCTTGGGTCGTCAGGTGCATGCAGTAATTGCCTTTCTTCTGGTGTCACTCACCAGCCTGTAGAACACTTTTCTGATTCATTTTCTCTTAATTTATTTCTAGATTTGGGAACAAGAGCAAGTCTGCCACCAACTTAGGTCAACAGGGCAAATTCTTCCCTGCTCCGTACCTCAAGTAAAGCTGTGCCTGCCTAGTGTCTGCTTACTTACTGCAGGAGACACACCTGTTTGCTCTTCAGCCTCCTGTGTAATTACTACTTTTAGCATTTTCCAGACTTTAAATAAAGTTGAATGTGTATGAGAGTTTGAGTGTTATATAGCTCCCTCTCACCTGGACACATAGCACCTTGTACTAGTTGTTGGGAGCTTTAAAATAGGAAAACCTTTTCAAGGCAGAAGGGGAAATGGGTATAGGTTGGGGCTCTTGGGGGTAGGGGGAGGATATATATCCCTTTGGCTTAAAGCCAAATACTGCTCATGAAATGACTTTCCTGTGGTGTCACTTAGACAATGACAGAAACTGTACCTCTTAGGTATCGTCTTAGTTATCTCAAGAACAGAGGTTTCAGGATAAAGAGCTGCACAGAGGCCATAGGATGGCCCCTTCTCAGAACCCAGGTCCTCTTCCTCCTTCAGGGACTGACAGGAAGCTTGGAGCCCCTCAGTGGGATAGGCCGAGCCACTGATCTGAGGATGTTTCACTTGTGTTTGGGTTAAGCTGAGTTGTACAAAGTACCACAGGCTATGATCTCACACGTCGTGCTGTTGCTAGCCAGCCTCTGCCTGGATTTTGCAATTGATTGGGGTCAAAGTCAGATTGATCTACAGCTGAATTCATTCTGATGACTGACCCCCTTGTTCTTTGTCCAGTGGAGCCTATTTAAAAAGTCACCTAGCAGTTCAGAAGACTATTTTCATATAGCAAGAAAGTTAGTTGCTTCTGTCTTTGCAGTTTGGATGGTGAACTTTTTCTGTGAAACAGACACATATCTGTGAATATTGGCTTTTTTGGTTACCATTTTCCAGTGTTCAAAATGGCTTCCTTCTCTGGGATGTTTTCTGACCCATACTAACACTTATCTGTAACATGTATCTGGAATATTATGTGGAAAAAAAATAAATAGCTTTTTCAAAATGAAAGTGTTGTTGGTTTTCTTGTCCTTCATTCAGCCCCTTCCTGAAGATCTCTTTCCATTCAGTGTTTTCAGTCTCTTGTTTGCACCTCCCAGCTGACCCAGAAGTAAACCTGGAGAACTTTGTCCTCCTTTTCATTGTCAGTTTTTCTAAACTGAAGCCCTAGATTTGTTATCTTCTTGTTTGAAGAAAGCATTTTAGGCAAAATAATAATAATATATATATAAACTTTTTAAACCAGTCTTTAGAGATTAGAATGGTGCAGATTTAAAGAAAAAAATTGCCGCTGGCTGGCTGCCTGGAACATCCTTCACTGCTGGAAGTGACTCTGGAGTGAGCCAGGATGATTAACTGAGGGCACCTGCACTTAGAGCTCAGAAGCTGGTGAGCAGAATGTATCTAAGATTGAACACAAACAGTTGCAGGCTTAATATGTAGCAGTGGAGAGAGGAGGCAACCTACTGGCTTTTTTCCCAGGAGGGGGCAACTCTCACAGCAGGACCCATCTGCCTCAGCAAATTGACAGAAGATGGGTCCCATCTCCCAGACTCCCCTCACACATGCTGGCTAGGCTTTTCTCTAACTCTGTCCTAGATGTTTCCTCTTCTGTCTTTGCAAGCTTCCCATTGGCCTGGCTCCACATTTGCTGCTCTGTAGCGTCTCTCCAAGGCACACTCCACACACTCGAAGTCACTAATGGAGAGGAAGTAAATGAGTTGTGTAACGTTAGTGAAGGCAAGACTACCCACGCAGGAATTGATGGCCCGTTAATGAAGACGCAAACGGCCTCTTGTGTCACTTGCTCGCAGCCGGCTGCTCAGGATTTGAACTAAACCGAGAGACCTTAGCTATGGGAGTGATTTTGAGGTTAGCAAAGAGAATGTACCCGCTTTCAGCTTCAGCAGCCCTCACACACAACAGCTCAACCATCAGGGCCTTTTGAATTAAAGGGATCCACTGTTTTGAAGTGGCTGGACCTGTGTCTCTTGCTTATAGCACTTTCTCAAGCTGCCTCTTCATCTGTCTTGTTTTAGACCATGTCTCTCCCTGACTCAGGCTGGCCTAGAATTATTTCCCTTTTGATGTTCTTTATCTGAGATTTTTTTTTTTTTTTGGTTTTTCGAGACAGGGTTTCTCTGCTTAGTCCTGGCTGTCCTGGAACTCACTTTGTAGACCAGGCTGGCCTCGAACTCAGAAATCCGCCTGCCTCTGCCTCCCAAGTGCTGGGATTAAAGGCGTGCGCCACCACGCCCGGCTGAGAATTTTAATTTTTATTTACTTTTGGGGTAGTGCCTCAATCTATCCCTGGAACTTGGTATATAGTCCAGGCTGCCCTCAGGGCTGTCCTGTTGCCTTAGCATTCCAAGTTCTGGGATTGTAGACATGAACCACCATTCCAAGGCTAATAATGGGGATCTTTAAACCTTAAATGTCAATTTATGCACAACTCCCTAGTGGTAGTTACTTAACTGGACAAGCATTAGCTGGCTTGATCCAATAGCCACAATTTGTGTTCGTTGCTGGGTATTTGACCATTTCTCCTTTTTCAGGAAGATGAATTTGTAGCCAGGCTTGGTGGTGGCTTAAAATTTAGCAGCTGTTTATTCGTGGGATTTTCCAGTTGGTGTTGCTGGGTCATAGTTGACTGGGGAATTGAACCTGCAGAGTGAGAGCACAAATGGGAGCAGCAGTTATAGTCATCTCTGTGCTTATAGTCTCTTACGTCATTATTTTACACATACAGTGTACCTGTTGTGGGTTCTGGTACCCATGCATATGTACACAGCCACAAACATTATTCTGTGCATATAATGTACATTTGGGGATGTGCTGTTCTGCCTAATTTTTCCTTTTAACATGAATGAGAAAGCTGTTGTGTAAGTCCAGCTTTGAGAAGTGAGTATGACCGTGTGGTTCAGTGTTTTGAGTCAGTAGGATCTTAACCAGTGTACGATATTTAACATGGGCTTGGAGGTGACTCAGTTCCAGCTGTCATTAGGGCGCAGAGAATATGTAAACCTGTGGAGCTGGGCCCATGGGCATTGTGCTTTTAGTGTACACAGGGTTTGGAGAATGACCACTTAACTTAAGAACTGGTAATTTTTAAAAATATGCTTCCTGTAGCTAGTATATTTTGTAAACGTAGAAAGGCATCAGGCCAGAAGCTCCCTAGTTTATGTAATTCATTAGACCATAATTCTCAGAACTACATTTGTTGATGGTTGCTATTGAAGAAGTCAGGTGGAAGATGGCCAATGCCACCAGGAATAACCTTGTAGTGAGAGTTTTGTTCTCTGTTATCACGTAGGATGGGAAAGAAGGCCACCTTGAGAACTCATACTTGGAAGTGGGGGGTTGATATGTTTGGGTTTGGTTTATTTTTGTTTGTGAAATAGGGATTCATTTAGCCCATGCTAGACTGAAAACTTTCAAAGTATCAGAGGATGACATTGAACTTCTAATTGTTCTGCTTCCTGGCATAGAATGCTAGGATAACAGCTATGTACCACCATAGCAGTGCATGGTGGTAGGGATCAAACCCAGGGTTTCATGTACATGCAAGCTAGGCAGCCATTCTACCAGTTGAACCAAGTCTCTAACCATCTTGTTTTTATCATACCCCACACAACTGGCCAGCATCTCTGTGGCTGGCTCAGACACAAATAAATATGGAGTCTTTTGATGAAGCTTTGCCAGCTAATTATTCCTGCTCATCACTGAAATTAAGGATACACTCTCCTTAAAACCTCCAGGACTAGCCGGGTGTGGTGGCGCACGCCTTTAATCCCAGCACTCAGAGGCAGAGGCAGGTGGATTTCTGAGTTCCAGGCCAGCCTGGTCTAGAGTGAGTTCCAGGACAGCCAGGGCTATACAGAGAAACCCTGTCTCAAAAAAACAACAAAACAAAACAAAAAAATCTCCAGGACTTAGAAAGTACTTCTTTAGATTGATTTACTCTGTGTCTTCAGTGTTTTTCCTGCACGGGTGTGCATGCATTAATGCTTTTCAGTGCCCATGAAGAAGATGCCGGATCCCCTGCAACTGTGATTGCAGATGCCTGTTGTCACTGGGTGTGTGCTGGGAGTGGAACCCTGGTCCCCTGCACCAGCAGCCAGTGCTCTCAACTGCTCAGCCACCTCTCCAAGCCTCGTTCTGGTCAACCCTGCTCACTCCAGTCGACCCGACCCGCTCGCTCCGGTGGGCCCCATTCGGCCCTGCTCGCTCCAGCCAGCCCTGCTCACTCCGGTTGGCCCCACTCGCTCCGGTCGGTCCCATTTGCTCTCTCTGGTCCAAGGATTCGTTTATTATTATTCATAAGTACGCTGTAGCTGACTTCAGACTCACCAGAGGAGGGTGTCAGATCTCATTACGGGTGGTTGTAAGCCACCATGTGGTTGCTGGGATTTGAACTCATCACCTTTGGAAGAGCAGTTGGGTGCTCTTACCCACTGAGCCATCTCACCAGCCCCAGCATTCCAGAGTTTTATGTTCTCATCATTATAAGAACTTATTTGAGGGGCTAGTGAGATGGCTCAGGGGTTAAGAGCACTGACTGCTCTTCCGAAGGCCCTGAGTTCAAATCCCAGCAACCGCATGGTGGCTCACAACCATTTGTAATGAGATCTGACACCCTCTTCTGGTGTGTCTGAAGACAGCTACAGTGTACTTATGTATAATAATAAATCTTTGGGCCAGAGCAAGCAGGGTTGACCAGAGCAAAGAGAGGTCTTAGAAAGTCAATCCCCAACAACCACATAGAGGGTCACAACCATCTGTACAGCTACAGTGTACTCATATACATAAAATAAATCTTTATTTTTGTTTTGTTTTTTTCGAGACAGGGTTTTTCTGTGTAGCCCTGGCTGTCCCGGAACTCACTCTGTAGACCAGGCTGGCCTCAAACTCAGAAATCCACCTGCCTCTGCCTCCCAAGTGCTGGGATTAAAGGCATGCACCATCACCGCTCAACAAAATCAATCTTAAAAAAAAAAAGAACTAGAAGACTGGGGGCGGGGTTTCCCTTCCTTTATCCCCAAATGCTTGTCCACCATTAAACAGTCGTTCTAAGCAGAAGCAAAAAAAAAAAGAACTTAGTTGGGGCTAGATCTCACTGTCAATGGGATGCCACCATGCCCAGCTTTGTAAGTGAAGACTCCACTGAGATCTGTGTGAATACAGTTCAGCATTCGAGAGTAGAAAGAGTGTGTGTGGGGACGGCAGGGGGGGGAGGGGGGCAGCCACACTGCAGGCAGGGGCCGGGGGCAGACTTCCTGCTGGGTGGGATGTTGCTCAACAGTGTGGGGGACTTGGTGGTCCTGGGAGTTTTCTGTATGGAAGGAGGGGAAGAACAGGTATGAGTATGTGAGGTTGTTCCTCTGTGAGGCCACCCGTGTGTAGCCTCTGTGCCACGAAGCTCCCAGCCAAAGACAGACAAGCCTGAGCCAAGCTATCAGCCAGCTTTGAGGAACGTGTCAAGGGATTAGCTCTCTGGCTTTCCCTCTGAGTGGCATTAGCTCTCACTCCGACTCATGTTTACCATCTGGCTCTGAGTAAGAAGTCTTGGAGTGATCTCTCCAGCAGCCTGAGCTGTGCCAGGCCTTTCTGAGGCTCTTCAGCCTTCCTCCTCGTCAACCCTGGGGCCCAGTACTCTCCGCAGAGTTGTGTCCACATGTCTGCATGCCTGGGATCAGAAGAATTTGTTAGGCCTTCGAGAGGGGGAAAATGAACTTCTAGCCCATGGAGTCAGTGTGGTTAATGGTCCAAAGTCTTTCTGTTGTCAAAACTAACAAGTGACCTTGTCCTTAGGTGAGTTGTTCCGACAACAGAGGACATTCTGCCTGTGAGATGATACGCTCAGGGCTCAGTATGCAGTAGCTAGAGAGATGCAAAGGGGCTGGGATTTTTCTTCTTTGGAAAGCGAGGCATAGGAGCTGGGGGGTGCTTTCCTCCCAGGGAGCTGGCTGCTCTCCCCTCCTGGGCTAATGTGCACTGACTAGGGCTAAATGCCTGATGCTTCTGGATAGCATCCAGCCCCTCAGCAGAGCAGCCACATTGGAGATACAGCTGCTGGCATTAAAGGGCTAAGCCCTTTCCAGCTGCTTTGCTTTAACGGGGAACCACCCGCGGCCGGCGGCTTAAGGGAGCCGTCTTAACTGGGTTAGAGGAAATGACTAATCTGTGCATCTTCTCACGAGGCTGCTCGGAGGCTCCAGGAAAGATAACCTGGTGGGGTGGGAAGTGGCTGGATAATGGTGTTAGAGAGCTAGGCTATTATTGTCTCAGAATTGCGGTCCTGGGAGTGCCAGAGCTGAGCCGTGCCATGAAGTAGATTTAGATGCCTGAGCTCTCTGGCCCACAGCAGCTGCCGGCCCCTTACCGGCTCCACAACCCCAGTTCCTGGGAAAACTCAGAATCTGACACAGGTACAAACGGATAAGTGAAGGTAAAGACTAACAACTCTTCTCCAAGGATGAAGGAGGCAGGAGGAGACCCCAGCACGAGGCCGGAGGATGAAAAGAGAAGACAAGGGAGGTCACACAGAAGTGTGACGAAAGCTGGGCAGGGACAACCGAGATGGTGGAGCTGGCGAGGGCCCTGCCAGCCTGACATTGTCTGCTATGCTTCAGGCAGCACGCTGGCCCCAGAGAGGTCCAGCATGCTCCAGTACTGACTTGATGGAGACTTGACAGACGTGTGACAGGGACAGAGTGGCTCCAGTGCATAAGTCCACGTGCTCTGTCAGGTGTGCGAGAAGGCCCAAGCTCTGGGCATGTGCCCAAACCATAGGAGCTAACTGTGGAAGGGTCCACCACCCTCTTGATACTTTAGACAAGGAGCAGCTATATTGACGAGAACACACTGGATGTCTTGAGAAAGAGCATCTGACAGCTCACCAACCACAGAAGAGCAGCGTAGACTTGGCTGAGGTGCTGAAGGCCCAGGAGACGGCTCTGCAACCCCATCTCCAGTGCCTACCATCGTATAAATGGGGGAAGGATGGGGGCTACTTTCCCACCTCCCTCAAACCTTGCTCCTCTGTCCTCATGCTTCTTCCCAGACTTAGAGAGCAAGATCTCCCTTCCCTCTCTTCTGCACAGCCGCCCACAGGGCAAGTCAGGAGTTAGCAGGGTGGGTGGCTGAACTTGCTCCAGCCCAACCCTGAGTAGGTCTGCAGCTCTGCTGCTGTGGGCCATCAGTGGAGTGGAGGAGGGGAGGGGAGGAGGGGAGGACACTGGAGCTTCCCTGGCTCTCCTCGCCGACATGGGTCAGCTCATTCGCTGCATGGCTTGGGCTTCTGCAGAGCAGGGTTCCCTTCTTTTGCTGTCCCCTGGGCTATCCCACCCCAGTGTCACGCTCTGTCCACCACAGTGGCAATGGTGTGGCTGTCTGCTTGGAGTTCCAAATCTGGAGAGTGCTCCCCCTTCTTCTTGTCTGTTTATGGTGCTCCCTCTTTCTCTTTGGGTGTTCCGGCTTTGTCCTCACCCAAGAAAAGTTTACAGGCAATAAAGTGGAAATATTCTGCTATGAGAAAAGGCTCCAGCTTGGCATGGCTTGTGTTTTGTCTGGCCTTGGTGATCCCAAGGCGTAGCCTGGATAACCTAAAAGCTGGCATTGTAACAGACGGGGAGTGGGAAGGGATAGGGAGCTGATCGCCATTCCTCTGAGAGGAAGACTTGAGGCCTTCCTGATTTAAGGCCCTATTTAAAGATCTAAGATTTGGCCGGGCCTGGTGGCGCACACCTTTAATCCCAGCATTTGGGAGGCAGAGGTAGGCGAATTTCTGAGTTCGAGGCCAGCCTGGTCTACACGGTGAGTTCCAGGACAGCCAAGGCTACACAGAGAAACCCTGTCTCAAAAAACCAAAAAAAAAAAAAAAAAAAATCTAAGATTTGAAGGAGAAACAATCATTTTATTGATTGTAAGATGTGCTTTAAAAACACCTGACTAACACCTATGATACTCGGGGCATCTTATAATCCACGGAATTTTACAATTTATCTTTTTTTTCTTCTGGTTGGCTCATATATTTCTACATTTTACGTTATTTTGGTTGGAAGTGTAATCTGTTCTGTTCATTGGTAACCCACCACCTTGCCATGATCAAAGACAGGTTAAAACAGCAGAGGCAGGTGAATTTCTGAGTTCGAGGCCAGCCTGGTCTACAAAGTGAGTCCTAGGACAGCCAGGGCTATACAGAGAAACCCTGTCTCCAAAAACCAAAACCAAAAACAAAAAAACAGTTCCAGTATATAGTGGTTCAAAACAGAATGGCCCAAGTCAGGTTGTATGTTTGAACCCTTGGTCCCCAGTTGGTGGAACTGTTTGGGAAGATTCAGAGGTGTGGCCTTGCTGGAGGGGGCGTGTCACTAGGGGTGGGCTCTACATTTCAGAAGCCTGTCAAGCTCTCTACCTCCGCCTCCCGGTTGTCACCTCTTGTCTCCTCATAGCTTCCACTATAGCACAGCAGCTGCCTATCTGCTGCCATGCATCCTACCTTGGTGGTCCTAGACGGTGACCCCCTGAGACTGTGAACCCACAAACTAACTGCTCTCTTGTGTGAGTTGTGTGGGTCTTAGTTGGCGGTCTCTTTACACAATAGAATCGTAACTTAGACACAGAGAGTTAGTGTGTGCTAAGGATGGAGACTGGGGATTCAATCCAGGGGTTGGTTCAGTCCCTGGTACCAACTTACAAACAAAACCCCAGGGCATCCCTTGTCTGAGCATAACCACTCCAGGGAAAGCAAAGACACCAAGAATCTTCAAAATATCCTAGCACAAAGGAGCAGACACACAGCTTGTAACACAGGATCGAAATGTATCCCAGTCATCATCCCCAGAGCAAAGAATCGAGAAGGGGAGAAACACTGTTGACCTGAGATCAGTGATGGAGGTCAGACATTGACTCTATAGGCGCAAGACATTGTACCTGAGCAGACCATTGGGAGTGTTCTTATGATCTTTGTGCAGTCTGCTCATCAAGTACAGAATACCCGTGGAAGGTCTTTCCCACAGACGTACATCTGGATGGCTCCATGGTGAGGAGGATTATCACAAGTCTGAGACCTGCCTGGGCTATGTGCTGCCACAAAGGGAGACTGAGAGGGGGAAAGGGAAAAGGCTGTGATTTGGAAAACTGACGGGAAGAAAAAGGATCCTCTAGCAAGGGACAGACACTGAAGTCAGGGGAACGCGTCCCCAAATTAGTAGACTAAAAATAGCATTTTGTTTTAAAAGGCCTTTCTGTGACAGGTGCTCACATAATCTAGCAAAAAGGTGTTCAGTGCCAGGGCAGAATTGGGGTAGAGTGTGTGGGAGCCGGGGAGGGAGAGCCAGAAGCTGACAGTCTCCGCCGTCGTGATGTAAGACTGGAATCCAAGGAGGAAAGAATCCAGCTGGTGAACATCTTCCCAGGTGGAGAACATCCAGCACATGGCTCATGACTCTGACATCACAGATCTCTGCCCTGGGTAGGGCTCTGGCCTGTGGGGGCCCTGTCTCATTGTCTAGGGTTAGGATGGGAGTCTGGTCTCTGCCCATCTCTGGCTTTCTCCCTAAGAGTCTTTACTTCTTCATCGTCCCTATCAGAGCTCTGAAATACCATGTTTTATTTCTCTCCCTTTTTTTTTTTCTGCCCACTAACTGCAGTCTATTAATTAATGCCATCAGAATCCTGTAACCCTTCTCTGACGGTGCCTGGCCCCCGAAGCTTTGCTGAAACATGACTCTGCCCTGTGAGGCTCTCTCCCTGAGAAGTGATTGCAGATCTTGGCTATGCCGACCCCCTACCATGCCTGCCTAGAGTGGCCACAGCCTGGCTTGATGCTTTGTCCTGATTAGCTCTTAACTTCCTCCCTGCCTTTCTCACTGACACCTCTGCAGATGGCCCTAAACTGTAGGTTAAAAAACAAAATCTCTCAAGCTCTGTTTTCTCTTCCCCTGTACTCCCCATCATAGCTCTGAGCTTTGGAGGGGAGCAGGTGAGGGCAGTGCTGTGGGTAGTTCTTGCTCCTCACCCAGTGAAGTCTCCCTTCAGGAGTTCAAGGACACTAGCAAGCACCCTGATCAACGTGTTATCATTTGACTTTGTTAGAGATGGCAAGGATATCGCTCTGTGACTTTGTTAAAGATGGCAAAGATATTGCTCTATGCTATTCCTCAAACCAGGATCAGATATTGGTGCTCCGTCTCTCTCTGTATGTCTTTCTCTGTCTTGCCCTCCATCTGCTTCTGTCTTTCTGTCTGTCTGTCTGTCTGTCTGTCTCTCATCACTGGTGCTTGCTTCATTAACCATCCAACTTTGTGTAGTTTGATGTATCTCATTTTATAAAAACCACTATCAGGGTAATGAGAAGACAAAGGAGAACCGTCTACATATTGTGAACAAAAGATTGCATTCCCAAATGGAAAAGGTCCGCAGAAATTACTGTAAATGTAACAATCAGTAAGAAGTGATGTGAGGGGCAGTGTTCCTGGGTGAAGAAATACAGCTAACCCTCAACAGGAAGAGGCTGGACTTCAGTGCTGGCGTCAAAGGCAAGTTTCTGAAACCTGGAAGGTCTCTTTGTAATCCCCCTGAAAATAGAGTCAGGCCGCACAGTAGGACAATGGAAGGGATTAGACCCCACTAGAGGCATGTGCAGCTCAGGCTCAAGGGATCTTCCTGCTCGGCCTTCAGAGTGGCTGGGATTCCATGTGTGCTGATCGTGCCCCACCAGATGTGTGTGTGTGCTGATGGCTGGTGTTACACTGTCCTGATCTATGTGTGGTCTTCCTTCAGCCGTCAACAGGAGGGACAGACAGATCTTCCTGCCAGGGTATGTCAGTGTTTCATCAGCTACAACACCTGCACAGCCAGCTCATCTGAGCCAGTTTTTCTGCTTACACGAACAGCCTTGTCCTTGGCTTCTGGGAGAGGGTCCTATCAGAATCTCAGACTAGAAGTGGTGTCTTGGAAGTGGCTACCTGCGCTGGAGAGACTGCTCAGCAGTTAAGAGCACTGACTGCTCTTCCAGAGGTCCTGAGTTCAATCCCCAGCAACCACATGGTGGTTCACAATCATCTGCAATGGGGTCTGATGCCCTCTTCTGGTGTGTCTGAAGATAGCAATGGTGAATACAAAAAAAAAAAAAAGGGAGTGGCTCTCTGAATCACTGTTCAAATCTTGTGCAAACTTCACACCTCACAAAGTTAGGAAGACCAAGGCCACTTTAAGGAGTAGGAATTAGCTGTTGGGGGAGGGGCTATCTGTGAAGGAAGAAGGATTAGTCACCCCTCTCTCCCCCCTCCCCCAGGACACAGGGTAGAAGCCCAGGATTGAGTGGCTTGAGTTTCTTCTGAGGCCCCCAAGCTGACTTTAACCCTAGTTGATGTGGACCAGAGGTTGGGTGTAGCTGCAATCAGCTATCCTGGAAACTGGCTCAGGCCTACCACAGACGGAGCAGCTAGGATTGCGAGCCAGCTCAGAAGGCTCTGGGGTCATGGTGGGGCTCCTCTGTTCTCAGAGTGATCACAGGCCTCCCCTACCCTCAAGTCTAGATGTCTGCCCTGGGCCTTGCCGGTACACATGTAGGCCTGGGGTTCCATATGGCAGGCACATGTGGGGGCTGTGCTGATAGCATCCATCCTGTGGCTAGCTCTCCTCCCATCTCCAGCTCTCCCAGGCCACCAAGCAGTCCAGGAGCAGCGTGTCCAGCTCAGTAGCACCCCCAGGGCTCTTTTTGTAAATGAGTGTGTGTGTGTGTGTGTGTGTGTGTGTGTGTGTGTGTGTGTGTAGTTGAGACAAGATTGTAAGAGCTCAGGCTGGCCTGGGGCCCATGAATACCCTCTGGAGTACTGGGACCATAGGTATACTCCACCACACTTGATTCCTGTTGTTTTCATTCATATGAAGTTCCAATCCTCAACTCTCTCCTTCTCACTTAGCTACTATTGCTCCCAGCCCCCTTCAGTCCTGGCGCTCCTCCAAGCCAGCTCTCCTAGCGACCATCTCGCAGATGATCTGTTTCTCTGCTCTGGAAAGGTCACTTATTTATTTTTCTTTTTGTGTGTGACATGTTACCTTTCCTTTGGAGTCCACTTCACTTCCAGAAACACACACACACACACACACACACACACACACACACACACACACACACAAAATGCTATCTTCTTTAGTAACAGCCCTGGCTTTGCCAGGAACAACACAGGAAGCAGCCATGCTCACGTGGATGAAATGGAGTCTCCCACGGTGGTGATAGGAGCCGTGGGATCCGACTCTGTGTCATGTGTGGTAGCAACAGGTGTCACAAAGCTGTCCTGGTTGTCTCTTCACTGCTGAGTTTTCCAGAGGAGTAAATGACCCAGAAAGCTTGAGAGCCTATGGTTCTTGGGAGACTGAGGCAGGAGGACATTTTTCTTCAAGTTCAAGGCCAACTCAGGCTTCAGAGCAAGACCCTGTCTCAGGCAAACTTTCTGATCCTCCTGTCCCCATTTCCTGAGTGGTAGGATTACAGACACATGCCACCACACCACGTTTATGTGGTGCTGGAGGTCAGACCTCGGGCTTTGGCCATACTGGACAAGCACTCAGCAGGCAGAGCTACACACCAGCCCTATCTTTTTCTTCAGCCTTGGCCAAAGAATCCCTTAAGGCAAAGTGATTTTCTTGGAAAGTAAATCTCTGGTTTGGTCCCCATTTCCCTTAGACCTGGGGACTAAATGTGTCCCAGAGTCTGGCCTCTTCCTCCTTGCACACTATGGTCCCAGATGAGGCCTGTCCTCTTTATACCTGAGGCTGTAAGCTGAAGCCCAGCAGTGGGGGCAGGGTGGGGGTGGGGCGGCAAGGGGCTTCCCGCCAGCCAATCGGAAGTAAATGCCTGGGCTCTGGGCTCTGATCATCTACTCCCGCTAAGACAATCACCAACATAAAAGGCTAATTGTATTAATCACCAAGGCACCCATCCTGAGTCCCCCTCCCCCAAGAGAGAATTATGAATTGCCACTGCAGATGGCCCCACTGATTGAAAGCAGTACTCAGCAGGAAGAAGGACCAGATCAGATTACACACCATTAATTAAAAACTTCCCCTGACAAATGAGAGACAGGAGGCACGCACTGAGAGCCTGCCTGGTGGGTCTCTGTCCTCCCCAGACCCTTTGTCCCCAACCAGCCTCAGGGAGTGTGGTGGTGAAGCCTACTTCTCCAGCTGGAGCCCCTGAGATCGGGAGCGCTGAAGGCCAACTCCCCCCTTGTCTAAACAGATGGCCTGCTGTCCTAGGAAAGTCTCCAGGGAAGGAGAGGCTAACCTTTGCTTTCTTGCTCTGTCCAACCTCCACCGCTCTCCAGCTTTAACCTGATTCCCAGTTCCTCATTTCTCCGGAAGCCTTCCCCTCCTCTGGTCCGTCCCTACAGAGAGTGCTAAAGGACTATTAGTGAAAAATGGTCCCCAGACACCCCTCAAACCACCCCCTTGCCCTTTAGGGTGCCTTTGGGGGATCTCTGTGACCACCATGGCCAGTAGAGTATCTGTGGAAGGCAGGAGGGTGATTTGGTTAAATGTGACTAAGCTGCTGGTGTGGGGTCAAACTTCGGAGTCTGACCAGGAGTAGCAGCCATTATCTAGGCACAGCACTATTTGGTGACAATTTTCAATCCTGTGTGCGCCGCAGTAAATAAAGCTTAGGACACAACTACATCGGAATTCAATGTAAAGTACATGTGACATGTTCCATAAAGAGGGATTCAAACAAGTTCATGAGAAGGATCTAGGGGTGATCTGGTGTGGTCTCGTCCACTGCACGGATGGTGCAAAGGTCACCCAGTTGCCAGGTTGTTAGTCTCTTCCACACTGGGCAGATAACAGGTTATGCTTTGTAGTTTGTTTGTTTGTTGTTTAATTCAAGGTTTCTCTGTGTAGCCCTGGCTGTTCTGGAACTCACCCTGTAGATCAGGCTGGCCTTGAACTCAGAAATCCTCCTGCCTCTGCTTCCCAAGTGCTGGGATTAAAGGTGTGTGCCGCCACCACCCAGCTCCAAGCTGGCTTCTAACGCAGAGATGCACCTGACTCTGCCTCTTGAGTGCTGAGATTAAAGGCTGTGCCACCACCACCTGGCTGCATCCCTCCCCTGGAAGGAACAAACCTGTGTGTTTTAACACTCTTGGTTCCCAGTGCTTATCTGTGAGCACAAGGACCTCAGAACCTCCCACACCCAAATTCGAGGATTGCCAATGCTGCTCCAGAGAGGTGGGCAGAGACTCAAACCCTGGATGCCGCCCTCTTCCCAGCCCTGCATAGACTTCTCAGCTGCCGTCATTTTGGCTCATTTGGAGCTGCAAGATCTGAATTTTCCTCTTCTTGATCAGTTCCTGCTTCTTCTCCCTCCCCAGCTGCCCAGCCTCAGTCACTCATTTGTCAAACTTATATTGAGCACCCAGGGTGTGCTTGGCTCTGGGGCCACAGGGATAATTTGTCAAGAGGCTTAAAAGCCTACCGCAGGAGCTCCCTGCTACAATACTCTAGCCCCTGCCTCTTTCTTCCATGGCTGCAGTTTGTCTGAGACCCCTATGGAGACCTGTTTTAGAAATTTCTAATCAGGGTAGCAAGGGACACCTTAGGGGTCTATGCGATGGAGTCAAGTGACCTTTGGCAAATCAATCATGCCTTCTGTTCACTCATACTCAGATGAACACACAGATACACACACACAGAGACACAGACACACACAGACACACAGAAACACAGAAACACACACAGATAGACACACACACACACACACACATACACACACACACACACACACACACACACACACACACACACACGGCTGTCCCTGCTTATAAAGGGGCACAAGAAGCAAGACACCCTGGGGCTTTTTTGAGATCATGAAGATGAATAGGAGGACTCAGCTTGGAGAGACGTGAATAGCCCTTGGCACCAATGATATCACAGAATGCAGAACATAGATGCTGAGCCACGGCCACCAGCCACTGCTGTAGTCACAGGTTGTGGTCCATCGACCTGCCCTTGAAAGACTCTGGCAGCCCCTCCCTCCCTCATCCTGGACCATTGGAAGATGCAGAAAAGGACTTTAGCACTTGTCTTTTTTTTTTTTTTAATGGATTTGGCTGCTGCATCTCAGGGTACCATGGTGATGGGTGCCATAGAGATGAGAACTGACTTGAATTGGCTTATCTCTTCATTCCAGGGTCCCTCCTCTAATCCCACCCCCACAAAGCTCCCAGGTCAGTAGACCTCAGAGAGAAGGAGGCAGGGCTCCTCCGGGTAAACTGACCAGTGAAAGGTAGCTGTCTACTTTTCTGCTCTCTCTTTCTCTCTCTCTCTCTCTCTCTCTCTCTCCCTTCCCCCCACCCCTGCTCAAGCATCCCCTTCCCCTCCCCCTTCCCTCCCATTACCAACAGCAATTGTATCCAAACCCAATAATTACAGTAACTGCAACAATAATCATCATTTATTGGAGTGTTCTATCAGCATTTAATTCCCCAAAGCATTCTCATCGTTGCCACAGCACCCCGAAGGGAGGGAGAAGTGTGCCCATTCTACAGTGGATAAGCTGAAATCCGGAGAGGATACCCCACCACCCCAAGACCTCCTTTGATTAGCCGAGTAGATGTGCAGTGGCCTTCAGTGTGTAGCAAAAACAATTCAACTCCCAGGGTCTTTTAGAGGCACTAAGCCTGTAGTCTCCACTTTCTGGGCCATTCTATGGTCTCACTATTTAACAGGGACCACAGTGCTGAAAACCAGACTTCAGAGGCTTCTGGCCGAGGGTATAGACTAAGTGTGGCATGGGGGTGGGGTGGGGATGTGGGCTTCCCGTGAGAAACTTCCTCTGTGTCACCTTGTCCCAGGAAGAGACCTTCCTGGGCATTTGGGAAGTAGGAACAGAGAGGCCTTTTGGAAGAGTTGCCTTTGTCCTCAGGAAAACCCAAAGCACACCTAGGACAGGGAAATCTTTCAAGAAGCTCAGGCAATCCCTAAAACTGGAATTCCCCTCATCTTAGTGGGAAAGTTTGGGGGCTCTGAAGCTCCCTTGTCAGAGTCCAAACAGAATGGATATTTGGGACCCAATTCCCCTTTCTCCAAGACAGGGATCCAGAGGCCCAGGATGTCCACTGGGGTCCTGCTGTGTGAGTTCTGCCTCCCTTTGCTCTTGCTGTTAAGAAACAGAAAAAGGTCAGGAAACTGGAACCTTGACCATGGGAGCAAGAAGGCATGTGGGAGGAGCTGGGAGGACTAGGGAGAGGGGGCTGGGAGGGACTGGGGTAGATTGGGGTGACTAGGGAGAGGGGACTGGGGGGACTGGGGTAGACTAGGGGACTAGGCAAGGGACTGGGCAGGGGAGACGGGGGGGGGGGACTGGAGGGAGAGGGCAACAGAAAAAAACATAACATAAAAGCAACATTACAGCAGAAGTGGAGGGCCTGGGGAGGGTAAGGTGAGGACCAGCAGGGAGCAGCCTGGGGAGGGTAAGGTGAGGACCAGCAGGGAGCAGCCTGGGGGTATTGGGAGGGGAGCCAAGGAGGGGATCAGCAAAGACAAAGCAAGAATGAAAATGACTGGACAACCTAGTCACATGGAGAATCCAAACACTGAAAGAAAGAAGAAGAAAGGGAAGGCAAGTTGGAAAATTAACTGGATGGATTTACCTCCAGATTCTTTGTTTATGAAAGTAGAAGCTAGTCATGGTGGTGTACCTAAGTCCCAGCTATTTCACAGGCCAAGCAGATGGGGTGGAAGGGTTGGGGAGCATCGTGAATGGAAGGTCAGCCTGCACAATGTATGACAAGAGAGGAAAAGTGGAAAGGAAGCAACTGGTTAGGGACAAAGATTGGTTCCTACTGTTAGAACACATGGTTAAATCTCCTGATCGCCCACACAGCAGAGGCCACCTCAGACCCAAGGCGCACAGCCCTGGAGGCCCAAGGGACCAGAGGCTGTCACACGCTCACTTCTGTGTCCTCAGAGTTTGTCTGTGACTCTTTCTTCTGGGGCTCCAGGTCTACCACTTTCTCCACCTTTGTGGTGCCCACAAGGATGGCCAATCGCTGGGCTACAGTCTTGGTGTCAGGGAACAAGATAAAGTTGTAGATCAGCGAAGCCAGGACAGCACCTGTGAGCGGTCCTACCCAGAAGATCTGAGGATGGAGACGACGTAGCTGTGAGCACAAGGTCGGTTCAGAAACCTGCCTGCTTCCCTAGCACTGAGTAGTGTCCCCAGCCTCAGCCCCAGAGACTCACCAAACGCCTACAAGGCAGGAGCCCAAGGGTGAGGGGACCTTGCCTGTCCCTGGAGTGGGGCCTCGGAGGATGCGACCAAAGCTAAAACTGGGCTCCAGTCTCCTCACCCACTCCCGCGTCTTCCTCTCACCTCTCCTGTTTTAGCTCTGACTATTGCTGTTTCTGTCTGTGCTCCTGTGTGGTCTATTTCTGTTTGTCTTTTCTTTATTCAAGTTTGAAATTTGGTCCAGCTGGAGAAAGCGAAGAAGGAAACGACCGGAACAGGAAACCTGAGCCAAGGCTGCAGTTTCTGCCCTGGCCCATTTTGTGTGAGTCCCTGGATACTGCAGGATATTGGAGCTGAAAGTCAATGCAAGCCAGGACACTCACCTTGGCTTTTTGAATGTAGGGGAAAGCTGCACTCCAGGGTGGTTTAAATAGCTTGGGGGGGGGGTGCAGGAGCTGGTTTATTCAACTCTATGTGGATTTCCTAATAGCAAAACCTGCTATCTCTATTCCTTCTCCCTAGCCCCCCACCACCACACACACCCTCAAGGCTACCAGTGGAGGACCTCACCCAATGGACCGCAAACTTCCCAACAATGACGGCAGGTCCGAAGGAGCGAGCTGGGTTCATGGAACAGCCAGTGAAGTAGATCTGGTAGGGCAAAGAATGAGAGTTTGAGGCAGGCTTGAGGAGGACATCCCCCACTGTCCTAGCTCAGAACACCCCCCCACCCACACACACACACACTAGCCCCACATTAGAGGACATTCCTTCAGCCACAAGACATGAGGGGCTCAGGGAGAACATTTCCTGGCCTTTTAGGGTCCTGTAGCCTTTAGGGCTTTAGGGTTCTCCAGGGAGAGCTTCTGTATGCATGGTGTCCCCCTTTGTCCCTTACCCCGATGAGGTGGCCCAGTGCCACAGAGGTCCCAATCATGGCAGCTGGGGACGCCAAGGTCTGCCGGCCATCCATGGAAGCAAAGACACAGAGCACTAGCTGCAGCGTCAGAACCAGCTCCACGGCCACCGCCTGGCCAGCTGATGTGCTGTTGTGGACCTTAGCAGAGAGGATTACACCGGAGTGGACTGGGGCTCTGAGCACAGGACTGTGAGACTCCCTAGTCCTTCCTACTCTCCTCGGCTGAGGGCTGACGCTGGAACCTAAGGAGGTCTGTGGGGTCGGTGCAGCCAACCGAGTGAGGCCCGTGCTTCAACGGTGCCACAGAAGTTAAGGAGGGAGGAAGCTTGAGGGAAGAATTGAGGGGCTGCAGGTGGAGGTGGAGGCAGATGGAGCAAAGACGATGAGAGGCGTGAAGCAGGCCTAGGAAACAGGGAAACCAGCAGGACAGAGAGAAAGTACAAGGCCAGTTAGGTAGGGCCTCTCCCTCTCCCTCAAGCCCAGCTTGGCTCCGCTCTGCCAGCTCTTAGCTGCCCGGTCCTTCTGATCCCCTCCCCTTCGTATTGTCTCTGCCTCCCATCTGTTTATCACACCGTGTTGGGGTTTCTATCTGGCCTATGTCAATGCTTAAGTGGGAGAGGAACACCGGGATCTGCTCAGAATAGCTATGGGTGCACAGATACATTGTTTCCTCCTGTCTGGCCTCCCACCGAGACCATCTGACTCCCTCAAGTGCCCTATCATCTGCCACATGACCGGGCCTCTTTGCACCTACCACGTTGACCCCAAGGGTCTCTCGGACACCTCCTGGAGTTACCCCGTAAAGAAGAGCAGCCCCAGCTGTGGCCCCAGCCAGCTGTGCAGCAATATAGGCCATAGCCCGAGGCAGAGAGATATGGGATCCCACGAGGTAGGCCAGGGTCACAGCGGGGTTGGCGTGGGCCCCGCTGGTCTTCCAGGAGATCTGCACAGCTGTGGCTGTGGCCAGGTTGAAGGTGATGGCGATCTGGAGCACAGAGGGAAGCGCCACAGGCCAGGGCAGGACGGAGCCCACACCAAAGAAAACGTACAGCCCCGTGGCCAGGAACTCAGCAAAAAGCGCCTTGCTGATGGCGGTCCAAAGCCCGCCAACCAGAAGGTAAACCCTGTTACACAGCCCTGGCTTCATGTCTTGTCACCTGCTTGCCTTCAGGTCTGCTGCCTCTTCTCCTTCCCGATTCTTGCTGTTCCCTCGTGTCTCTTGGCCCCTCCCCAGCTCTCCTGGCCTCCCTTTCTGTGGCAGCCTCCCCAGTCCAGCTAAGGTGCCCCCAGCGCGCTGTTGGCCTTAGAAGCAAGCTGCTCAGATTCATGGGGAGCCTGCTGATGGCATTGTGGGTACCTGGGGGTGGGAGGTTCAGAGTGCCCACGTGTCTGCTACAGCGTGGGGCTCACCTGACAGGAGGGGGCCAGGCCAGCAAGCGGGAACACTGGGCACTGAGCTGGAACCTCCTGGGACGAACTGGCTGCCAAAAGAAGAAGTCTAGCCTGGGAGCTGGGGACTTGGGGAGTGGAAGTCAGATCCCTAATGTCAGCTTAGAGACAGCAAGATCACAGAGAAACCCACATCCAAGGCCCGTTGCAGGGGTGCTTGTGTGCTAATTTCCTAGTCTCTTCTTCTTAAAAGGTGGGGTGCATTCTGTGCCCCATAAGCACAGGTGTGAAATTAAGTTCTTTCCACCATTGCCCCATAAAACATGGCATCCAGGTCTCAGGTATACGGGCAATCAACTTGATTGAGGATGTGGTCCTGGTGGTGTGGAAAGGAGCTGGGGTTCATCACACGGAAGGACGCTTAAACCACGACAGCTGCCGCATGTGGCCCGAACAGTTCTGCTGTTCTCCAGTGGGGATCCCCTGTGTTCTTTCCCTCGCTTCCTGCCTCTCTGCCTCCCCTCGGGGCCTTGTTCTCAGAGCCCCCACCCCCGTGATTTATTACACCAGATGGGTTATCTACTTATATAGCTATGTTCCTCTGTGGAGCTGCCCAAGCATCCTGCCCTAACCCTGGCTGCACCCTGGCTGCACCCTGGCTATACCCTGGCTGGTTAACTGCAGGCTCCTCAGACAGAGTCTGTCCCCCAAAGCCACCCTCCCTGTCTCCCATGCTTCTCTCCAGCGCAGTTGGTGGCACCCAAGAAGTGTCTTGACCCCCTTTCCAGAGGAAGGCATGGAACTCTGCTAGTTTTGAATCCTGTGTGGTCCCGGCTGCGCTCTTCTCCTCACCGTGCAGCCTTTAGCCGGTCCACCCTCACTTCGCCCTCCTCAGTCCTCCACACTGCAGTCTGAATGATTTTTTTTTTTTTATAAATGCAGCGCTCAGCCAGCTGCTGTCCTGCTACAGTCTCTGCCAGGCTGTGCCACCCTCTTTGGAGGTCTGAGCCAGAATGACAAGGTCCTATGGGATCCCACTCCTCCTGCCTCCCTCATCTTTCTTCCTTTGTCCCCTGGCATCCTGGGATGAACATCCTGCCATCCCCACTCCACCCCCCCCTCCCCCCATGGAGAGCCTTCTGTACTCTTCGCCTGAACCTCCTAACCCATCCTCGAGGACAGCTTCCAGCGCCACCTGCTCTGTCCTAAGGACATCTCTGCGTGTTGCCGCCATACCTAAAGCACACAGATACAAGTCAGCACACCCCTGCCACGGTGTTACTATGTCTCCCAAACAAGGTGATCAGCTCTCAGGGGGAGGAATCACATTTTGTTCTATATATAGTGTCTTGCACAGAGACTGGAGAGGCCCAGTAATGAGAGCAGGTGACTGTGTGGTTGGTTTCATTCCCATCCACTGTTTCTACAGCTGCCCTTCTGCCCCCTCACAGGACCGAGCCCTCTGACATCTTCAAGGGGAACCTCTAATTCTGGACCGCGGTACCCTCCCCATCGCAGTCCCAGTCAGGCCCCTCCCTCTCCCACTCTGTCCTGGATTTCCCTTGCTCTCCTCAGAGGAACCCTTGGTTTCTTACTGGGCACAGCTCTTGCCAGTGCCTTGTTGCCCCGTTGCCCCTCCCCTTCCCCTCTGCTGCCCATTCTCATTCTTGTCCACACCTCTCTGCCCGGTCTGTGTTGCCAGGCCCAGCTGGTGGGACTGGAGGCCGTGCAGGCTCAGCCGTAACGGGAGGTCTCTGTAGTCTCATCCGAGACTGTCATTCCCGCCTCCCTTAGCCTCTTACTGATGTAACGCTGGATAATCAGGATTGGTGGAGACCTCAGCTTGGAGTCAGTTCCAGGCTCGTTTATGCTGGACAGTAAATACACCCTTGCCCCCTAGGATGAACCTGCTGGGGCCAAGCACACACCAGGCTTCCCCCAGCCTCAGGAGACAAAGCTCAGCTCTGCAATCTTTCCACTGTTCTGCTGGCCCCAGATCCTTCTCTTCCTTTTTTGTTTGTTTGCTTGTTCTTTTTGGTTCATTTTTGTTTGTTTGTTTGTTTGTTTGTTTGAGACAGGGTCTCTCTGTGCAGTCCTGGCTGTCCTGGAACTCACTCTGTAGACCAGGCTAGCCTTGAACTCAAGAGATCTGCCTGCCTCTGCCTCCCCAGTGCTGGGACTAATGATTGTGCTGCTACCATCCGGCCATTCTCTCCCATTCTTTTTTTTTTTTTTTTAATTTAAAAAAAGATTTATTTATTTTTATATATGTGAGTACACTGTCACTGTCTTCAGACACACCGGAAGAGGGTGTCAGATCCTATTACAGATGGTTGTGAGCCACCATGTGGATACTGGGATTTGAACTCAGGACCTCAGGAAGAGCAGTCAGTGCTCTTAACTGCTGAGCCATCTATCCAGCCCCCTTTCCCATTCTTTTTGTTTGTTTGTTTTGTTTTTTCGAGACAGGGTTTCTCTGTATAGCCCTGGCTGTCCTGGAACTCACTTTGTAGACCAGGCTGGCCTCGAACTCAGAAATCCACCTGCCTCTGCCTCCTGAGTGCTGGGATTAAAGGTATGTGCCACCACGCCAGGCTCCCCCTTCCCATTCTTAAAAACTATTACTATTATTTACATTTTCATTTTATTGTGTGTCTATGAGTATATGCATATCTAATTTCAGAGGACAACTTTCAGGAGTCCGTTCTCTCCTTCTACCATGTGGGTCCTGGGGGTTGAACTCAGGTCGTCTGTCTGTCAGGCTTGGCGCAGGTGTCTCTCTCCATGAGCCTTCCCTCTGCCTGTCTCCCCCATCCTTCAGACTTCCGCACTCTGCCCAAACTCCTTGATCCCTCTGAGTTCCCCTCATCCTACTCAGAAAGTCAGGAGACCAGCAAGCCTTCTCCTGTCTGACAGCTCAACTGTGGCCTGTACCCTACCCAGCTGCCCATGGTGCTAAACAGAGGTGGCCTTTCTCTTATGTCAGAGATCCTTCCAAAATGCCACACTGGTCACGTCATGCCGCTGCCCACCATAGTTTCAGAGGTACCCCATGACCTCAGGTTCAAGTCTGAACGTCTATGCTCCACCTGCCAAGAGAGACCACTTCCTCCTGCCCTGCATCTCCACCCTGACCTCTGACCTCTTTACTACAGCGGGCCAAACACT
Source organism: Mus minutoides (assembly GCA_902729485.2). Taxonomy (NCBI): domain Eukaryota; kingdom Metazoa; phylum Chordata; class Mammalia; order Rodentia; family Muridae; genus Mus; species Mus minutoides. The sequence goes on along the minus strand of LR750682.1, from coordinate 32,799 downwards.
CAGTGTCTCTAAATGAGCTTTTGAGTCCCCTCCACACAGGAGGGGGCATTTCTCCTGCCTCTCCTTCAGTGCAGTTCTTCTGTGAAGCCAGCAGAATCACAGTGAGCTACATAGAGAAAGCAAGCTTGAGCCACAGATGAGGGCGTCTGAGGGCCTGCTTCTCAGCCTTCTCCTCGGTTGAGCCCGGTAAGAGGAAGGGCATTTACCACAGCCCCCTAATCTGGCTTGGGGCATGTTCCAACAGCATGGTTCCTGTGTGGAAAGCTTTGAGTAAGACAGACGGGAGCATGTGTACTGCGCCCCTCACCTACTGCTTTGCCTCTGAGATCTCAGCACCTTGCTGGTAAGACAGGTTCTGTTCTATCCTCAGGTGTTGGGAGAAGCAGCTGCAGACACCTGGTAAGTGCCTATAGTCAGAAATGCTATCAGGTTCACGTCCAGGGCACAGCAGTGAAAATTAGCTGGAAGTGGGAAGGGTCTTGACCTCTGTGGCAGGTCAAGGCCAAGTGCTGCCTGCAGCCTTGCTCTGGTTTCTGAGGCAAAAGGCTCCTAGTGCAGAGAGGGCTTCTTTCAAGATCACACAGGACAGAGTCTCCTTGGATCCTGCTTAGCCTGGGACAAGGTCTTTTACCCCCTAAGGGCAGGCAGTCATTGTCCAGTTCCTGTTTTTCCAGCCCCAACCAGCACTTTCCTGGGCCCAGATGGTTCTGACTCTAGTGCCAAGCTTAGAGCTCAGAAGCCTTTTGTCTCAGCCCCACACCTGGCTGCATGCTGTTCCTTCTGGATGTCCCCTCTGACTGAGGAAGCCTACTCAACCCTGGGGACGTGAGGCCAGCAAGAGAGAACAAAGGGAAGAAAGGAGCTCGGAGTTACCTGACTCTCACCAAACACTGGTAGGTTGCAAGGTCAGGTAGGATAGATGCTCTTGCTAACCAGGGAGGGGGCTGAGCTGAGATTAGATCCTTCCCCAAATCCTTTCTCCAGCCCAACCATCTAGCCAGCTCCCTTCTGCCCACCACTACCCACGGTTAGCTCCCACCCTCTTCCATCTATCCCAGCGCCTTGTCTGTCCAGCCCTGATGGAAACTGGCAGCTTCAGAGGGAGGCATAGATTGCGGAGGAGGGAGAACCTTCAAATGGAGAATGTGAGTTCTTCCTACACTCCATCCTCAGGCAGAGAGGTGTCTCAGAGAGCCGGCAGAGCATGTGTGACTGGGTATGGCTTCACACAGGTGTGCTGGAGAACGAGTGTGCCTGGCTCTTTGAGAGTGAGGGGCAGCCAAAGGGGTGGGTGCATGGGGGGGTGCTAGGACCGTGGCTCTACACACCTGGAATGATCATGCCCTTGCTGAGAGAAGAGGAACACACAGGGAAGACATAACCTCCCTAAGCACAGCTGACAGCCAGTGCCAGGGCTTGGAGCCCCAGAGGCGGTCAGGATTAGTGTGTGTGCTGGCATGGGTCTTTGTCAGTCCATGAACCAGTACATGCAGGTGCACAGTGCCCCCTGCTGGTCAAACAGCCCAATCACAGCAACCTACCTAAGCCTTGGTTGGATCCTCACCCAACAGCAAGGAAAATGTCACCTGCAGGAAGCTGCAGACCTGCAAGTTAACTCCCTCTGGCTAGATGCCCCACCCCTGCTGAGGTGCCTCCCTCTCGTAGGCTCTGTGCACCCTGTCACACACACCCCTTGGGGGGTCCATTAGAGTGGGGTATGCAAATCAGAACTGTCTGAAAGGTGGAGTGAGGCTTTGTTCTCTTCTGAGCCTTCTCCTGGGTAGTGAGGTGAGTGGGCTAGTGAGAGGATGCTCCCTGGTGGCCTCGGGAACCTAAGCCCAGAGCCCAGTCCCAGAAAAGCTTCGAGTATGGATTTGGTGGACGAGTCTGCCCCCTGCTGGCTGGAACTGGCACTTGCAGCCACCAGGGCAGGTTCCCTCCCCACCCCCAGTTCGTTGCTTGATTTTCCAAGGAAGGCAGTAGGTCAGGTAGGCTTGGGTCCAGTGTTTCCTCTGCCTTTCCACCTCGGGATGTTTTGAAGGATGGCCGAGTGGTTCAGCCTCCTTGCTGGGTCTGCAGTTTCTTCCCACTCTTGTTCCCTCCCACTCTTCTGAGGTAAAGCTGAGGAGCGAGGGAGAGGCTCTGCCAAGGAGCTGCAGACTCAGGCAGTGTCTGGAAAGCAGACCTCATTGCTCACGCATCTCTCAGAGGTGCTGTCCTTACTAGTGTCTAACCCTCGGTCACAGCTTCATTTTCTCCTCAAGGCAACCCACATGGCAGGTAAATACCAACATAAGGGTCCATCACTCCAGTTGCAGCAAGGTTGGTCAGTGGTGGCTTAGCTTTTAGTCCCAGCACTTGAGAGGCAGAAGCAGGCAGATCTCTGAGTTTAAGGCCAGCCTGGTCAACAGAGCAAGTTCCAGGACAGGACTACACAGAGAACCCTTGTCTTGCAAAACAAGCAAACTAAAAAGACTTGGATGCCAGCAGCTAGTTTCCTCTCTGGGCTCCTTAACCAGGACCCTGGGAACTGCACAGTCCTGTGTCCTTACCCTGTCTCTCACAGCGAGGCAGTCAGTACCAAGCACCTTAGCCTTACCTCATCTGGTTCCCACTCCTCCCGAGTGTCAGCGGCAGCTGGACAAGTAGGCAAGGACAGGACAGGAGGGGAGGAGGATGTGATGGACTGCTCCCTACCCCCAAAGGGCAAAAGTGACCTGGGAAAGAGCTGGGGCAATGTTGTGAATGTCTGAGCATGCCTCCCTACCCCAACCCCCCTGCACACTGCCTCTTGGAGACATCAGGAGACCCAGAAAAGGAAGCTCCAGGCAGGGACTCTTGGGACTGAACTTGGCTGTCATCCCTCTGGAATCCCAAGGAGCTGTGGCTGGCCCACTTCTCCACTCTACCTGGCACACTCGGGCGCTGCTCAAGTGGCGAACTTGACATAGCTGAAGGGATGGTTGGGAGGACACGTGACTCCAACGTGGACCCTATTCCTAGCCCTCGGCCCTCACCGGGTCTCTTGTGCTGTTTCTGTATCCTTCTGTCTCTACATTTGATCTCCCCTCCTGCCAGCTCTCTGGTCCTCTCAGCCTCCCTGAGCCTCAGTTTCTCTTCCTTTTCTGGAAACTTGTTCCTGCCTCTTTTTTTTTTTTTTTTTTTTTGTAGTCTCTAGTGGGCATGTGTGAGGATGTGGCATTGCAAGTGGGAGATGAGACTGGCCACTGTCCCAAGAGGCTTTTGGAGGGAGATGAAGGTACAATATGAAGATTGATGGTTTATTGGGAAACGCCCAACCCAAATACCAGCAGCGTCCTCCTGCCCCCATCCTTAACCAGAAATAAATAAGATGGCACTCGACGAACCATCTATCCCTCTTCTGAAGAGTTCTTGGGGAATGTCCCCTCTGTCCACCTGGGGGCCGGCTTTGGCACATGAGATACTGGGTTGGAGAGATAAGCAGGGCTATCGCCCCTTTCTGGGGTGGTCCTGGACCGCCTGTGAGCTTGGCACTGCCTTTACAATCTCTGAGGTCTAAGCTGTGGCAGACATTCTGCCTAATTCCAAAGAGGCCCTCCTGTCCCTGGCCCACACCAAGTGTCCCATCATGGGCTTCTGCTCCCATCCCCGTGTGCGGCACAGGGATCCAATGCTCCCTCTCCAGCTGAGAGGATGTTGGGGAGAGGTGCTCTAATCTCTGTCTTCCTTTTCTCCAGTGGTCCAGGGGCTGAGGGACTGGCCCCTGCCCGGTGCCGGTCAGTGTGCCGTCAGCTCGATGGTCTTCTTCCGCTCCTCTCGATGATCTTCCCAGTCATCCTCCGGCTCATATGTGCCTTTGACGACAGCCACACGGTCGTGGAGGCTCAGCGAGGAGGGGAAGAGCAAGTAGAAGTAGAGGACTGCAGCCAGGACGGCCCCCACAATCGGTCCTACCCAGAAGACCTACGAAGGGTTAAATCAGAAGATGAGCCTCGGAGACCATGACCTTCCCCACCAGAGCACAGACCCCATGGATCCTGAAAGGAAATGGATGCATGGATCTCCAGGCCTTTAGAAGGAATGGCGTCTTTCATCTCGGGACTGATTACTGCTAGCCAGTCTTTACTGACAATGTCATGGACCACAGACCCTCTAAGGAGGCAGGCAGAGCCTAGGAGAGACACGATTCCCAACCCCACTCCAAAGAGAGGCAAATGAGTTTTCTGAGGAGACGGACAGGGCCTCCAATACATGTGTCTTCCAAAGTGCAGGGTCCAGCAAGGCTCTACCACCCTTTTTGGAGCTTCAAACTTGGCTAGCACATGGAGACACTGTCCAGAGGTACAAAGCCAGAAGAACAAGCCCCAATATCTCCATAGGGACAGATAAATACAACATCAGAGGACAGTACACAGAGGGGCAAAGTCCTCAGATTAACACAGACCCCCCTCCCCAGTGTACTTCTAAAGATGTGTTGATTCACCCCCACCCTTCTCTGGCTGCATGTCTGTATTCTCTTCTGGACTTTCAGTTCAGTACACTGCCAGGGGAAGTCCCACACTCACCCAGTGAGAGGGGCTGAATCGATTCATGACCACCGCAGGGCCAAAAGATCGGGCTGGGTTCATGGAACAGCCGGTGAAGTAGATCTGGGTAGATAGGGGGGTCTCGGTGAGGAGGACGCCATCCTTTCCACTCCCACAGAATTCTGACTTTCTCAGGGTCACACAGTGCGGGGACCAGCCACACCTCAAATCCAGGTTTCTCAGTCCCTAGGATACTGACTGCCCATGCAGCCCAGCTGCCCACCAAACCACATTTCCTAAGCACATTCTCTGCCTTCTCAGCCTCTGGCTTGAGTCTCTGTGCTCGCCCTCCCTCTCTTCCACTTAATCAGTTTCTCAGTTCATGGAGGGTTTTTTTTTGGGGGGGGGGATGGCAACATCAAACCTAGGGTCCAGTAAGGCTACAGCTTAGACACCTAAGACCAGGTCTTAAACTCTGCTGGATCTTGTCTCTCTGGAGGAGCTGGCGTTCTGGGGTTCCACTGCTTATCTCCACGACACCCCAGTTTGTGTCAGCACTACTCACCCCCACAAGGTGGCCCAGTGTGACCGACAAGCCAATGGATAGGGCCGGGGAGCCCACTGGGCTGGTGCGGCGGGAGTCGGTGGAGGAGAAGATGCAGAGTGCCAGCTGGAAAGTCAAGATTAACTCCACCACCATGGCCTTGCCTGGTGTTGTATTGTTGCTGAGCTATAAGGAAGAACTAGGTTAGGACCCTGATGCCTTCAGGCTCGGTGACAGGCTAGACAAGCAAGGTTCTGGTCTTCAAGGACACCTAGAGCCTGAGCTCTTGGAATCCAAGTCCCATGCATGATCCAGACAGGCCATTTGTTGGAGAAACTGCACTTCGGTGTGCGCAAGCTTGAAGCTCAGGCCTGTAGCCAGAGGGTAGGGTGTCAGCAAGTTTTCCTGGGTGCCATCATGTCAACGGCTCTGCCCAATCCCCAGCCCCCATGAGCTGGCATTTACCCACCCTCCTGTGGGCAGCTGCCCAGTTTGCCTACTACAAACAGCCCCTGGCCTCCTATCCATGCCTGCCTGCTGCCGGTGCCAACTTCAAACCCGTCTCTCCAGTGTGTCTGACTCACAGCTTGACAATGGCCGAGAAAATCCTCCTCTGTGTTTGATTAATGAGCCCAGTTCACATGGGACAGGGGGCTGAATCTAGGGCTGCAAAGATGGGGAGACAGCAGGGGGCAGGAGCAGGGGTTACAAAGGGGGGAGCCAGCACTGGGGGTGCATCACATCATGGCTTCTAAGTGTAACCCCCAGGGCATTGGCTGTGCTCTGATCACCTCCATGTCATGGGAAGTAAACTGGAAGCCCAGGGAGATCACAGTTGCTCCAGACCACCATCCATCACTATCCGTGGCTCTCTGGTGGGTCCCTTAAAACTACACCACCAAGGGGGATCACAAGAAATAACTTACAGGTGAGATTAGAGATGGAAGGGATGTTTCGGCGGCCCTGGGGAATTAGGCCAGGGAGAGCAGCATAGGAGGAGAGGGGTAGATGAGGGAGAATGTAAAGAGAAGCCAGGTCCCGGGAGCACCGAGGTTGGCCAGGAGGTTGGTCAGCCTGTTCTTACTGGCTAAGTTGTGCCCTGGTGTTTTGGTTATACCCATTCTCAAGATGGAGGAGCATGGAGGTCTGGTCTGAAATGTCCCCAGGGTCCCTGCCCATCCCTCCACAGTCTGGTGGACACTCACCGCATTGACGGCCAGGTTACCCCGGGCATTGCCTGGCGCCAACCAGTACAGGATGCCTGCTCCAGCAATGGCACCCACCAGCTGGGCTGCCACGTAGAAGACGGCTCGGAGCAGAGAGATCTGGTTGCCTATTAAGAGGGCCAGAGTAATGGCCGGATTGATGTGGCCACCACTCACAGGTCCCAGGGCTTGGGCCAAGGTACCTATGGCCAGGCCAAAGGCTATGGAGATCTGCAGAATGGTGGGCAGCGCCGAGGGCCACTTGAGTGCTGAGCCCAGGCCAAAGAAGACGAAGATGAGGGTGGCCAGGAACTCTGCGAACACGGCCTTGAAGAAGGCAACGGAGCACACCTCCTTCTTCATTGTGGCCTTGGGGGCCCGGTGGGAGCGGCTGCGTCGCGGGGCGGCCGTCGGGGCGGCGCCGGCAGAGGCGGGCGTCTGTCTGCGGGGCTCTGCGCGCCGTGCGGTGCCCACTCCGTGGCAGGCGGCCTGGCGCGGACCGGGCAGGGGCGCGCTATATAGAGGGCGCGCGCCCCGCGGCGGGCAGAGAGCGGGGGGGCCGGGGGCGGCTCCCGTGCCCAGGGGCCAGCGCAGCGCGCAGGGAGCGAGCCTGGCAGGCGCGCGCTCGCCGCCCGCCGCTCCGCGCCCCCCCGACCCCCCGGCCGCACAGCGGCGGACCCGCCCGGGCCACGTGACCCACGCGGCAGTGTAGACTGGCCCCGCGGTCTGGGTCGCGCGCATCGTGCGCTCAGCGCTGCTCCCGCGCCCTCCTGGTCGACGTGCGTGCCGGGCTCTCCTGGAGTCTGAGCGCGGTCCCGGCTCTCCTCTCGCACAGAGCTCTGGAAGTCCCTCTCCGGCCGGCCTTTACCGGCGTCCGGGGCCGGCCGGCAGCCTTCCCCTTTTCTCCTCCTTGGGCTCGCGCGACCGGAGCATCTTGACCCGGTCTCACCCACGGACGGGTCAGAGTGATGCGAGTCTCTGAGGACAGCGCCTCTTAGCTCCTTATCCGCCCGTGGCGGGGGCGGTTCGGCGATCGTGGGCCTCTCCCCGGTCCAGCCCGGCGGGAGCGGGGGCGTTGGATCGGGAGCACAGTGCCGGCCTGCTCTGCGCTCGGCAATCCTCGACGCCGCGTGTGGCGGTGCCTCTAGGCAGCGGGCTCTAGGAAGCGTTCTCAGTGGCAGCCCTTGGGGACCCTGGGGTAGTGATCAATTTGGGTTGTTTTGGCTTAGGGAAGTGGCCCTGAAACTGGGGTCAGAGGAAAGGGTTTTGGCCTCTTCTGTTTTCAACCCAGAACTCCATCACTACACTCACTTTAGACCTCCGGAGTGCCTGTTTGCTTCTTATCCCAGTTGGTCTTTCTCCCAACGTGACAGTCTCAGTACCCCCCTTTCCCCCTTTCTCTCTCCTTCTTTCTTACTCTTTCTCTTTGTCTCTCTGTCTCTCTCTGTGTCTCTGCCCCTTCCTCCTCCTCCCCCATGTGTTCCTGCGTCTGTGCCCCACCAGTCTTCTAACCTTGTCTCTTTTCCTCAGTCTATCACTTTTTGTCTTCCTCTTTCTGCCTGTCTCTCTGACTCTTGGTTTCTACATTTTCTTTCTTTCTTTCTTTCTTTCTTTCTTTCTTTCTTTCTTTCTTTCTTTCTTTCTTACTTTCTTTCTTTTCCTTTTTTCTTTTTTCTTTTTCTTTTTCTTTTTCTTTTTTAACAATCTGTCCATTATGGTTTCTAGTCTATCTAGTTCGCCTGCTCTTGGCCTCTTTCAATCTGCGGGTCTTTGTTTCTGGCGGTCTATCTCACTTTCTACGGTTGGTTTTTCTCGTCCTCACCCCCACTCCATCAAGTCCTTCCACTCTTGGACTGGCCGACACATTTTTCTAGTTCCCAGCTTCCTCTTGTCCTTTTTTTCTTTGGGCTTCCAGACCCTCTCTCTCCATTGCTTCTCCCAACCCTACACCTTACCCCTCGGCAGGTTTGGCATGTGTAGAAGGAGATTGGAGGGCTGGCTCTCTAGGCTTTGGGGGCAGGGCAAGGACCCACCCTCAGGATCCCAGAAAAAAGAGCTGCACTCCCTCTACCCGGTACTGTTCGTGCTTCAACACTTTGCCCCGTTGCACCGTACCAGCCATAGAGCAAGGCCCAGGCCAGGAAAGTCGCCTCATGCCTTGGTCAGTTTTTAAAGCTTCCAAGGGTAATTGAGCCCGAGGGTGCAACAGAGGAAGAGAAAAGATACACGTGTCCAGCAGGGGCTGAGGGTGGAGCCTAAGGAAAAGCAAGAACGGGGAGGAGGAACTTTGGGCCAGGTGGCAGCTAAGAGGCCAAAGAAAACAGGGTCCAAAGAAACCCCACTATTGTTCCCTTTTCTGCCTGGCATTTCCTGCTGAGCGACTCCTCCCCAACGGCTCTGGTCAGGTGGACTGTTCTTTTCTCCGGAGTCGCAGGGCTATGCCCCCAGCAGAGCAGGGCAGTACCTCCAGGATCAGAGACCTTCAGGCCAGACATCTTCCTGTGGCTGCACTCAATTTCCTTCCCCGGCTACCCTCTCTCTTTTTGAATGCATCTTCTCTGCCCAGGCACAGTCTTCCTGGATCCATAGGTCTCACAATCTGTCCTTTCAGAGTGGGCTGGTCTCACGTGCTGCCTGGGAATTTGAACCTTCTCTTTCCCAGCTAACAAAGGACTGAGAACTTGTTCTGGCTGGGAATATAGCGCAGTGGTAGTCCTTGCTTAGCATTTGAAGGGCCCTAAGTTCACTGCCCAGCACTGGGAGAAAAGTGGGTTTTGGCCACGCAGTGTTATTTCCAACCTTCGGGAGGCAGAGACAGGCAGATCGCTGAATTCAGGGACAGACTGGTCTACATAGTGAGTTCTAGGTCACCCAAAGGCTACATAGTAAGACCCTATCTCGAAAAACAAACAAAACAAACAAAAGAACTACTTCTTGACATTTTCTGGATTAAAATATAGGTTTGAATTGTCTCTACTTTGAAAGTGATTTAATTTCAAGCAACTTTGTGAGGAGTCCAGAAGTCAGAAGTCCCTGGCTCAGGCTGGGATGGAGACCACAACATGCCACACAGACTTGGTCACAAGGAATCGGGTTTTTTTTTTTTTTTTTTTTGTGTAACTAAAGAGGCTCCATCTGACAAGGTTACCCCAAGCGGCAGCCGATTCTGTTTCCAAGGCTGTGTCTGAGACCTTTTCATATCTCTGACCATCAATCAGGCTTACTAGATCTCTTACTGGGGATAAGGTGTGATAGAATTACTGGTAAATTTTTGGGAATATGGGAAGAGAAAGGTACCCCTTGCCCTAGAGTGTGGGTGAAACTCCCACCAGCTGAGAACAGTAAATGCCAACACATTTAGCAACATTTGCTTAAGGCCTTTCTCCTCTCGCAATGTAAATGCTCAGCTTTCTGGGTCTCTCAGGAAGGACCCCGTTCACCATGAAAAGCTACCCTAGCCAACTTGTGAAGTGGTATCTGTTGCCCGTCCCTTATCTCACTGGAACCCCATCTAAGGCTCCTCTGTTATACAAGGAGGGACTCACTAGCTCAGCCACCTACTCCAAGGCAATTAACATTTGCTTAAGGCTTCTTCCTGCCCTGTTGTGAACTTGTAATTTTCTAGGAATCTCACCAGAAACACCCTTTACAGTAAAACAATGCATTCTAACCTCCCCCCCCCACCCTAGTGGTTTCTGTTTTTTTTTTTTTTATCAGATTGTAATCCTATCTCTCCAGAGCCGCCTTGAAATCTCACTTATTGAAGAAAAACAGTTTCTTAGCAGCCCTCTGAGAGTCACCAAAATGTTATATATGGTGAATACTTAAACATGTCATTGGGACTCTTTATCGAGAAGTCCATACCCACCCACTCAGGTGGTTCTCATTTTTTTCTTTCTCTTAATGAACTCCAACTGGCTTCTCCCGGAGTTCTTTTCTGTGTTGAAGCCAAGGATCCAATTTGAACTAAAGATTAAGGGAACTCAGGCACTTTTGGCTAACGGTGGAGCTGTGATTCTGTCCCTTCCTCTGTTGTCTTAGGTATTATTCTTTAGAACTTGGTGCTGGAGAGATGGCTCTGGGGTTGAAAGCTCTGGCTGCTCTTCCAGAAGACCTGGGTTTGATTCCCAGGGCCCACATGGCAGCTCACAATAGTCTGTAACTATGTCTGAGGGATGTCCTCTTCTGGCTTCTGTGGGCACCAAACACACAGATGGGGCACAGACATATATGCAGGGAAATGTTCACAACACATAGGATAAACAACAACAACAACAATAATAATAATAATTAATAATAATAATGTCTTTGCCCTGTGTACTCAAGGTCCTGGCCTTCCTGCTCAAAGGAAGCCCCCATGGGAACTTTTGGGTTGGAAAGGATGGCTTCCCACTTGTGGTAAAGGGACTAGAATCTTTCAGAGAAAGGCTTTTGTCCCATCTCTCCTAATTAGGGAACCTCTGGATTCCCTGGGAGGAGGTGAGGCCTGGGTGGAAATGCTGGTGACCTAGGACTGTTTCTGGCACCTGGACTGTACTGACCATTTCTAAGTTGTGGGAGAAAACATTTATTGACAATTGAGTCTTTACTGAATGTTTACTATATGCAGAACCCCGATTGTATTGACAAATGAACTCTTATTAAGTGTTTACTCTATGCAGAACATTGAGTTAGACAAAACCAAGAGGGAAAGTAGGTACGAGAATGTCCTGCCTTGGAGAGCTTACACTGCCTGAGAGGATGGTAAATGGACAGGATCACAGCTTGGAGATCCAGACATTGAAGCAACTTTTGGAGGTATGAAGCACTTGGGCACAGAGTAGGAAAGGATGTTACTGGGACAGCTTCAGCCTCTTCCTCCTGTCAGCCCAGAGCCCAGCATCCCCCAGCTTGGGGACCTGAAGGCCTGTCCACCTGCCTTCCTGCTGTCCTGTCTAGTTTAGGTGTGCCTGACCTCCACCTTCTTGGCTGGGTGCTCTTCAAGAGCTGGAACAATCCATGAGTCCTTGTGTCATTTCCTCCTGACCCAGTCACCACCCTCCTCAAGGCTCTTTGTCCACTACATGATTGGGGTCTGGACTGGGCTGGACCAGCCCTGATGAGTGTTCTGGTATCTGCCAGGGGATGGCAGGAAGAGCATATAGTTTGCCTCCATGAAAAGATACCAGGTTTTAAGTAAGATGTCCTGGATTTGAGTCCTGGCTCTGCTGTGTATTAGCTGTGTGTCTTTGGGGACAGACTTTAGGGCCTCAGTTTCAGAATCAAATCGGAAAAGAGGCATTTGTTCTGCCTGTCTCACAAGGTTGGGATGCTAAGGGAATTATCTGGAAATAGCAAAGGCTTACACGGCAGGGGCTATTATTCTGACTAAAGGTTTTCATTAGATAAAAGTTAGCACAGATGAAAGTTGCTGGGACGTAGAGAAGCTTAATCGCCCTTATTCCCCTATTCTCCCATTATTTAGAATCTTGCTGTGGCCTCTGGGAAGGATGTGACTCAGAAAGTGGTTCAGATACATTCTTGACCTTCAAGAAGGGGTGTGTTGGGGGTGAAGTGCCTTTGAACTTTCAGGGTAGTGACTGAGAGGTCACCGATACCCACTCTTCTGGCAGCCATGAGGTCAAGCCACTGTCACCAGCTGCTGGAGTTCGGGAAGGTCCTTTCCACAGCATGTACCTCCAGCACACCTCTTCTTGCCTCCAGTGAGAAATTTATTCAAGGAGACAGAAAGGTCAGTCACAGAGCTTTCCCCTATATACACATAATCACATGAGTGGGATGTTGGGGCATGAGGCTCATGATGGGGACAGATGGAGTCAGAAGCCTTGAGAGTGTGGGGGTGATGACATAGGGCATGGAGAAGGGGCTCAAGATTGTGACCCTTAGATTAGTTAGGCAGCAGCTGGAGAGAGGAAGTGTGGGTGAGGGAGGAAGGAAGGAAGGAAGGAAGGAGAAGACTGTTACGGTGCAGGCAATAAGGAAAGGCTTGGAGACCTGGATGGGGCCAAGAGTAAGGCCATCTCTTGTCTGGACCCTGGGACACCAGGGCTCTCCCCTTTGCTTTAGCCACCAGTTACAAGAAGCAGAGGTTAGAGGTCTGGCCTCTTCTGCCTTCACCTGCCCAAGAAGGCAGCAATAATGAAATGATCCTAACACGGTGTGATAAGGGCATTATGAATCACAGTGAACACAGCATCTTTACACTTAATCCCAGCTTAATCTCATTGGAGAAACGTTGCCCTGACCTGGGCATTTAGAAGCTTGGGTTCTAGATTCCGACCTGCCTCTGCCTGGTCAAGTGGCTTCCTTCCTCTGCAGGCTGCAGGGTCCACACGCAGTAACTGTCGGGCAGTGGGAACCAGAAGAGGGTGGAGCACAGGGCAGGGAGGAAGGAAAGAGGGAGCAGAGATTCCTGGCGAGAAAGGACAATAAGGGATGGAGGGAGGGGTGTTGCCCGGTGCCTGTGGTTGCATGCCTGAGCACCTTGCCCTGCCAGCCATAGGCATGCGCTGTGTGCCGGGCTCCAGGACTCCCTTGCGAAACCCAAGTGTCTCCTTTCAAGCAGTGTCTAGTTGCAAATCTCCCCCTCTCCTGGGACAAAAGCTGGGGCCCCACAGAGGGCTTTTGTTTTCGTTGCCCAAATGGAAGGCTAATCTTTAGGTGTGTGTGGGCTCCCTGGGGATGGGAGTCACGCACACCCGTAGTCCTGGCTCTCCTCTCCCCCTTGGAGAGCCCTCCCTCCGGGCAAAAAGTCCTTGGATACCCAGTCCTTCCTTCCCTAGAGGTCATGTCTAGGGAACTTTGTTCTCTAGTTGACACGTTCCTTCCAGCAAGGAGCCCAGGCAAGTCTTTGGTCTGAGGACTGGTGGAATCTTGTGGAGTCTTCCCAGGGGGTCGTTAGAAGAGGTTGGAAACCAGCTTCCCATCCCTACCCCCCTTTCTGGGGCTGGCTGCAAGGGAGGACTCAACTGTAGCAGAGGAAGTGGATTTATTGCAGGTACAGGAGGAGAAGGCCAAAGCAAGAATGAAAGTCTCCGGCCCTGTATCAACACGGGCACTCGGGGTTACGCTCAGGAACATGCAGTCTCTGCACGTGAGGAAAGAAACACGAGGAGATGGACGAGCACTTTTACACCCTAATAAAATTAGATGCACTAACTACAGACGTCCCAGGGTGGTCTCTATGCACTTCTCCCCAGGCACCAGAGCGGGCTCTCCAGAGCTCTCTGTCTCTGCCCGCCTGCCTTCTCTCCCCACTGCCACGGTCCCCAAGTGTCTGGTTCCCTGCAAGGGGCGAGCTCGAGGGTAGCTGGGGCCAGGGCTTCGGGGCCGAGGTACTGCCAGGTTCCCGGGCGAGCCCCTTCTTGAGGCTCACCGCGCTCGCAGGTGCAGGAGCAGCTAGCTACCCTGCACTGGGAACCGACGGCGGGCCAGGAGGAGGGAGGGGGCGAGCTGTCTGCCGGCTGCGCTGCGCTGCCGGGGCGCTCAGGCCTTGCTGCCGCGCGGCAGGCTCTGCGGAGAGTGCAGCTCCACCGACTGCCGCCGCCTCACTTCGCGTTCCTCCCAGTCAGTGTCCGGCTCCAGGCCCTTGAGCACCGCCAGGCGCTCCTGCAGGCTCTTTGTGGAGGGGAACAGCAGGTAGTTGTAGAGGAGGGAACCGATGATGGCGCCCACCAGGGGTCCGATCCAGAAGACCTGGGGGGGGGGGGGAGAAGGCTCTGGCACCCGCTCGCCCAGCCGGCAGCACCGCCTGGTCACGCTGCTATCCAGTTTAGTGTAGGAACTGGCCCTCCTGTCCTCTGATCGTCAAGACTTATGCAATAAAGGTCATCACGAGCCGCCAAGGGCGACTTGTTAGTGTGTGTGGGCTGGTGGGCAAGTTCTGAAGCCGGCTGCCTGGCTGTGAGTCCTGATTCCACCACTTGTGTGAACTTGGACAGTCACTGCCTCTGAGCCTGTATCTTTTCCCCACAAGAATGCTCACTTCTGGAGATGAGGCAATTAAACAGGCTAAGGTTTGCAAAGCTCCGAGAAAACCGCCCAGCACACACCACACGCGGTTAACTGTTACGTATGAATATCATTTGCTGGGTTCTGAATGCCAGGCACTATGTTATGGAAATAAGCTTGCTTAATTTCTCCCAAGAAAGCCAATAAAATACTGACTGTTATTTTCATTTATAGGAAGGGTCAGGGGAAGAATCTTTGGCACAGCTCTGTAGAGTGGAACCAAGGTTTCCCTGGACCTCAGGACAAATGGAGAGGAACTGAAAGCCCCCAGCCCTCCTGTGTGATATGGCCCCTAGTGTCTCTCTGGGGTGATTTCTAGGAATGGGGGAGGCAGGGGTTTGGCCATTACCCAGTGATCATCAAACTTGCCAGTGACAACTGCCGGAGCCAGGGAGCGGGCTGGATTCATGGAGCAGCCTGTGAAATAGATCTGTAGTGGGAGGGGTAGAGGAGAGAAAGGGGTGAGGATGGGCCCAGCATCCTTATCCTCCTTCCCAGAGCTGGGGAAGCTTGGCCGCAGCTTAGAGTGAACCCTTGAAGGTTGGGACTGGTGATCCACACCTTTCATCCCAGCACTTGGGAGGCAAGATCTCTGAGTTCAAGGACACCCTGGTCTACTCAGTGAGTTTCAGGACAGTTGAGGCTTCCTAGTAAGACCCAGACTTAAAAAAAAAAAAAAAGGAGATAGGGGGGGGTGTGGAGAGATGGCTCAGCGATTAAGAGCACTGACTGCTCTCCCAGAGGTCCTGCTTTCAAATCCCAGCAACTACATAGTGGCTCACAACCATCTACAATGAGATCTGATGCCCTCTTCTGGTGTGTCTGAAAACAGCTACAGTGTACTTACATATAATAAATACATACATACATAAATAAATAAATCCTAAAAAAAAAACCTGGGTGTGGTGGCGCACGCCTTTAATCCCAGCACTCAGGAGGCAGAGGCAGGCGAATTTCTGAGTTTGAGGCCAGTCTGGTCTACAGAGTGAGTTCCAGGACAGCCAGGGCTATACAGAGAAACCCTGTCACAACACCCCCCCCCCCAAAAAAAAAGAGAAGATGGGGACTGTGGGTGTTTAATTCCTGGGCTTGCATTCTCTTGAGACCAGAAGGATATCTGTCTTTTAGGGGTCACAGCTTCTATGGGACACAAGTTATATGTCCTCCTTGGGTGTTCTGTGAGACAGTCTCTCTATGTGTGTCAGTCTCTACAGTGATATGTGGCTGTTTCTTTCGGGAATATGTATGTTTTAGTTCTTGTAGGGCGGCTGGAACCTGTGGCTGTGACTTACCCCAAGGAGGTGGCCCAGGGTAACTGAGAAACCAATGGAGAGAGCAGGGCTACCCAGGTTGTCGCTGCGGCGCTCATCCGTGGAGGCAAAGATGCATAACACCAGCTGCATGGTCAGGAAGAGCTCCACAGTCACCGCCTGGCCGGCTGTTGCATTGTTGTGGAGCTGGAGAGATGGAGGCGTGAGTCCAGCGCGGCTTGTCGCACTGCCCCCTCTATCTGCTCACCTGCTTCTGGCTCCATGGTGACCTCCAGGAGACCGAGAGCCAGAATACCGCCCCCTCCATCCTAACCGTAACCACTGACCCTTCTGGATCCTGGCCCCAAGGCAGAGGATGGACCAGCGACAGCTGGGAGGTGGATCCCAGAACCTGATAGATGAGGGTGCAGAGGTTTGTGAGAGGAAAGAGATATTATGTTTCAGATTTTGGGAAGAGGTTTCTAATGCAGCTGGAAGCTTTGGAAAGTCTAGTGTGATCTCTAGGTCATATTGATACAACAGGATGCTGGGGGGTGGGGTGGGGGTTGCCAGTCTTCCTGTGGTCCCCCTGTCAAGGAACTTAAAGTCTGTTCCCCGCAGCTCTCTCTGCCTCCCCTCCACCCCTTGCATTCAGGCCTTGCTTCTGTCCCCATGGCTGCTCCCTGCATATCCTGTGGAGGCTGAGGATGCTGAAGGCAGAGCTTCCATACCCACGGTCCCTGTAGCCCCTACCCCAGAAAAGAAGAGAATTTGGGCTGAGCTCAGAGGCCATTTCATAACCTGGCCTCACCCAGCACCACATTTCTCTTCCGGTTTTGTCATCCTGCACCCCACACCCTGCCCTCTGGGGCTGAGCACTGCACGGGGTGGATCGATGACAACTTTCAACTCCCACACTCCTCTAGGTCCTGAGCTCCTAGCATGTGCTTCAGGGTCTTTCTGGGGTCTAGCCTCGGCCTCCACTATGCTACAGCCTCTTAGAGCCTCTTAGAGTCTACCTGCTGTGGTCTCAGTGTCTCATTCTGTACAAATGTGGACGATAAAACCAACCCTAGAAGATCGAGGGTGACAAGGACGAGCCTCTAGCCCCACTCTTGCCGGCAATGCTGTTCAGAGACTGATGGTGTAGGTGTGAGTCTGGTGTCACACAACCCCAGGCTGTCCCTGGATGATACTGTTTATTGCCTCCATGATTTGGGTCCACTGAATGTTCGGTTAAAACCATAGGGAGGGGAAGACCTCAACTAAACTTACAGTGCTCTACCAAGGATAAGATAGTATGTGGCCTGGCACAGGGATGCTATCCATTGGTGGCAGCTTCCTGGGGTCCAAACTGACTCTTGATAGCATCCTCAGAGAACACTGACTGGTCTCTGACTAGTCTCAGGGCAAATGGGCCCTCTGATGCCTAGTTCCAGACAGGCAGGGGTCCCTCTACCAGTTAAGGTGAGTCAATGCAGAGAAACAGCCTTTGGTGCTGAGGGTTCGGTAGGCTGGGATATGGTGGGGAACCAGGGGTGGCTGTTCTCCAGGGCTTTCGTGCTCCCAGCGCCTTACTGCTAGAGAAAGCCTATGGTATGTTTTCAGGGGGTTCTTTGACTAGCTGCGTGTCTTCCTGTTGTAAAACAAGATAATTTATTTTCTAATAGACATAGATAACACTCCACCCCTCAGCAGGTCCCTTGTTCCTTTTTGGCTCTAGGTGTCCAGCCTTACCATCTTTTTTGTTTTTTGAAAAGGGTGCTCCCTCACAGAGCCATGTGCAGAGGTGTGTGTGTGTGTGCAGGGCCACAGGACTGAGTCAGTGGAGAAATGAAGGAGGAGAAGGACTGAGAGGCGCTTGCTTTCCTGGTTTGGGGTACTGAGTGTGCGTTGTGCTGAAGGGGTCCCCAGATTCCTAGGTTTGCACAGCGTGGAGAGCAGAGGGACCAGGGCATCACCTTCAACTCTCAAAGTGCCCCGGGTGCTGTTCACCATTATATCAGGAAGGCAGACTCCAAGAGTCTCTTCCTTCAGGCTTCTGGTACTTCCGGTATTAACACATGAGCACATCTGATCTCCCGTCTCCCTTCCCAAGTCTGTTTCTTGGTTTTCAAGACAAAGCCCAGATGGCACTTCAGATAGTTGGTTGAGGCAGAGATTATGGGTTTTGTGGTTGAATCAGGGTCTGGGGTTTTAGTGGTGCTCCCTGCCTGGAACCTGTCCCCCACCCCCAGCCTTCTGCGTTTGCCTTGTGAGGGCCCCTGTCCAATCCTCCCATGCTCAGTACAACTGGGAAGTCTCATCCCTTCCTCTCTAGATTTTTGCCACTGTACCCTGAAGTCCCCGAGGCCCCAAAGGCCTGTCTGTGCTAGGTTGCTGTGACCTTCGAGAGTCTAGCCTAGTCCTCCTATGAAGTCTAACAGAGACCGAGGCTGCTCTTCCTTGGTGGTGCTGGGTGGAAGGCCCCACACCCGGTGTTCCCGGTGACTCTGTTGTTCTCCTTGGGTAGCTGTATTCCTGGCCTTCGGCTCTCTGTTCCCCCACTCAGAGCCTGTCCCACCCATCTCACCCCTCACAAGGGTTTTCAGTGTCTGCCCCTCCCAGAAGGGACGAAACTCAGGCTACTCACAGCATTGACAGCCAGGTCCCCGCGGATTTCTACTGGGGTAATCTCATGGAGGATCGCGGCCCCGGCCACAGCCCCCAGCAGCTGGGCAGCCACGTAGAAGGCAGCTCGAAGGAAGGAGACATGGCAACCCACCAGGCACGCCACAGTCACAGCAGGGTTGATGTGGGCCCCGCTGACATGGCCCAGAGCCTGAACCAGGGTGCCGATGCCCAGACCAAAGGCCACGGCGATCTGGAGCACAGAGGGTGGGGAGCTGGCCCACTGGAGTGCTGAGCCAAGGCCGAAGAAGACAAAAAGGAGGGTGGCCAGGAACTCGGCCAGCACCGCTCGGGAGAACGCTATGGATCGGAGTTCCCACATGCTGTTCGGCCTTCTCAGCGCTGGCCAGTGGTCTGGGCCACGGACGGGGGTGGCTCTTCCTCCCTCCCTCTCTCTTTCTCTTCTCTCTTCCTCTGGGCCTCTGGGGAGGCTAGACTGTGAGCACTTATAGGGCCTTCCTATCGTAGACCTGGGCACGTGAGGTGGAGGAGGCGTTCCGGCCAACCCTGGGCTCCCCAATGGCGTCCTTGCCCCCACCCCTGCTCCTGCCCACCCGAAGGCCTATCACCCCATCTTAGCTTTCACAGCTGACTAATGTTCTCCTCATTAATGAACTCCAGATAAGGATTGACGTCTCTGTTTTCCTCATTTTTTCCTCAGTTACCCCATGGAGCTGCCCCAGGGCTGCCCCAGCCCCACAGTGACCACCAGCACCAGTTCCTGCAGAGGAGGCTGTGTCCAGTGACCTTCTCTTTGAATAAAGGGCTGGTCACGGAAGGGGCAATGCCTCACCCCAAACTGTGAGGAAATGTGGGCGCTGCCTTTCCGCTGACTGGATGGTCTTTCTTCTGGAAGAGGATGGAAAACAACTGGCTGACCTGGGACAAATTTCCAAGGCAAAAGGTCTTGGGCTTGCTTTCTTGCAGTTAATCACCCATAAGTCATTATGTTTCACCTTGACCCAGGAATCTCAGCCAGAGAGGAACTCCCATTGCCTGGAGCCAAAGGTGGCTTCAGCGGCCCTGGGACCCTAGCCCTGCATGATAGAGTCACCAAGGTCAATGGAGGAACACGAGGGCTTCTGTTCTGCAGCACACACTCATGTCGTTGAGATGTGGCATTTCTGCTCTGTGTACATGAGATAATAAAGCTATCTCATAGGATAGAGATTTGCATTAATCTGGCTCCTGGTTCTCAGGAAGAACTCAGGTTTTTGTCAGCTATTGCTCAGTGCTATTTGCATTTTGTGGCAAACAGGTCTTCCCCAAACTCAGAGTCTCCAAGGCTACAACAGACTCTAGATACCATCTTTGAGCTCAGAGCCACCCTCACCACAGGAGGAAGACGTTTCTGGAGTTGCAGCTAGCTCTCCAGGTTCAAGGAGGCTGCTAGTGGCTCTCTGGTCTTGGTGCCACTCAGCTTGGTCAGTGTTCTGCAAGGCCACTGCTGTCACAGCTCCGGTGGCTGTTGAAGCTCAGAAGACGGACCTGCCCTATGCCTCTTCTTTCTTTGGGGATCCAAAGGTGGGAAGGCTTACAGTGCATCCAGATGATGGACTTCTAGTCCTCCTGGCCAGCCACAGTCCCAGGAACAGGAATGTGGGAGAAACTGATGATCATGGGGTGGAGACACTTACGCTAAGGGGTGACTGAAGCCAAAGGAGGGCCTCTTACTTACCCAAGGTGCCCCAGAAGATTGGTGGCTGAGCTCAGGCTAGAACCTAGCGAGGAGTGCTTTCCTGACACCCTCACTCCCCAGGTATGCTCTGAGCCCTGGTCTCCTCCCCTGGACAGTGATGGCAGTGATGTTCCTCCCATACATTTGTTTTCAGAATGTAGTAAGATGAACAATAAACACCCACATACACAACATGGGTCTGTGCACACTCACCTCCACCCCATGATTGGCAACTCTTGCTATTAGGGGGAAAAACAAGAATGAGGAGGAAGAAACAATACATGACCCCAACAGAGGCCAGGTAGTTGGGCTCAGGTAGTGCCCCCCTGTTCAGGGCCCTCCTCCCCACTCCCATTCCCCATCCCTTCAATGCATCAGGTAGTGCCCCCTGTTCAGGGCCCTCCTCCCCACTCCCATTCCCCATCCCTTCAATGCATCAGGTAGTGCTCCCTGTTCAGGGCCCTCCTCCCCACTCCCATTCCCCATCCCTTCAATGCATCAGGTAGTGCTCCCTGTTCAGGGCCCTCCTCCCCACTCCCATTCCCCATCCCTTCAATGCATCAGGTAGTGCTCCCTGTTCAGGGTCCTCCTCCCAGTCCCCATCCTTTCAATCCTTGCTCTCCAGAAAGACTCAGAGGGAAGGTGGAAGAATCTTGTCTTGAGAAGGGTACTTGTGACTCTGTTTTCTTTTTCAACCATAGCACACCCAGAAAGGGTGGAGGGTATCACATTTGTGCCTTGATGATACGTACTATCTTGTATGTACTGTCTACCATACCCAGGGAATGTTTCATGTTTTATCTTGATGATACTTATTATCTTGTATGTAGTTTCTACCACCCTCTATGTGTCCAGTCCCTGCCTAGTTTAGGGGTACCTGGAAAACCCCCAGGCCCTATTGAGCTGAACTGTGACAGTGGTTCCAAACCCACCATTGACTATTGAGTTCCTGCATGACCTTTGGTGAGCCTCACACCCTTTCTGATCTATACACTGTGTGTGATCGTGAGAACAGCAGTCACTGGTTCTGACCCTAAACAGCACCACCTCTAACCAACCTGGTGTCATGGTAGACCCATAATAGGTGTTGCTGCCTCTGTACAGCCCAGGAAACCACACACCAGTTTATGTGGTTTTGCCACACATCCACATTTCCATGGGGTGGGAGGTGTGGTTCTAAGGAAGAGCACTTGCCCAGCACATAGTAATAAATCCTGGGTTCCATTCCCAGTGCCGAAACAACAACAACAACAACAACAACAACAACAAGACAAATAAAACAAAAAGCAAAGATGGGATCAGACAGACCATGATAGCCGTGGGTCTCATTTCACAGACTAGAACATGATGCCCGGGACTACTGACTTCCAGGAGTGGTGAGAATATTCTGGTCTGATCCCAAGCCGGGGGTGGGATGGGGGGTGGGGGTTGGGGGGAGGGGGGGAAGCTCACCAATGATCCATGCCTCGGCTGTGCACTCCCGGCCTTCCTTCATGCCAGGGATGTAGCAGCAGCATCCCCACCTGTGGCCCAGCCGCCTGCTGTGGCCCTGGGGTCGCATGCTCCCCAGAGGCTACTGTGTTTGCTTTTGCTTTTGTTTATCCTTACCCTTCCAGCTTCCCAAATTGTAGGTCACAGATCTGAATGAGGGGATCATGACAAACTTGGCCACAGTAAAAGGTTTCTGAATGCACAACAACAATCAAAATCAAACGTCTGATGGATCCCAAGCGTTCTTGGTGGGGTCAGCTGTGCTCCATTGTGAGGCTTCACTGCTCAGCCTTGGTAGGCACATGGACTCTGGGCAGCGTGCTGTCTTGGATGAATGGGAAGGTACCCCACAGCCCTAAAGTGTGCGTGGGAAGGACGTCTGATGGTTGAGTTTCATGTAACACAACAATTAGAATTTCTTAAATTCAGAGAACTAAAAATGCTTCCTCAGCAGCCAGCGTCATTTTCAGCTACTGAAAGAATCTCTCCCTCTCTCTTCAGAAATCCAGTCTTCAAGCCTGAATCACCCTGCATAGGAAACAGGCCACAAGATTTCCTCCTGCTCAAGCGTAATGGCTGGGAGGAGATGCTCTCTTTTCTTCTTTCATACCTTCCCCACCTCTTGCTTCTTGTTTTTGACAGTATCAAAGGTTGGTTTCAGAGTCCAGTCCTCCTGCCTAAGCCCCCTCCACTTCCACCCCTTCACAGTAGCTTCTTCACCATTCTGTGCCACAGGAGCCGTGACGAGTCATATCATTATCATTAAAAGATTTTAGACCATGTTTATTTAGTGTTTATTTGGGAGTTACACATCTACTATGGCATGAGTACGGACATTGGAAGACAACCTGTAGGACTCGGTTCTCTTACACAACCATGTGGGTCACGGGAATCAAATTTGTCTTCAGGCTAGACAGTAAGCACCTTTATTCTCTGAGCCTTCTCGCTGGCTTGAGGTATGGTCTCTTCAAGACTGACAACCACTGTTTCTTTCCAACTCCTTCCAACCTCAGATACCATGTTGCAAATGCTGTTGCAGGTGTTCGCTGATGAGCGTGAGAGCAACAAGGACTTTGTTCTTTCCTTAGTAGTAAACCCCACAAAGCAAGACAGCTTCGTCTCCTGGTGGGCTCTTCTGGCTGTAGCCTCGAACATTTGGGTACTGCTTGGCAAGAAGACAGGGACTTGTGCTCATTCTTGGATCAGTAAGACAGGGCTCTTGCTCATCTATTTCTGCATCTTCCCGAGTGCTTAGTAACTCTGCCTAATGCTGAACTGTGTAAATTGATGTGTTTATTCATTCACAATTCATTTGTCTTGATTTCTGCCCTCCCTCGCCTGCCCAACTCTTCCTTCCCAAGCTCATCTACAGGTTTAATGAGTTTTGTGGCCCATTACATTTAAGGTTCATAAGCACAGGCATCAGATCGTTCACTTGAACATGGGCAGCTAAGCAATGACTACACGCTTGAGGAATATGACTTCCTCTCTCCCAGCAACCATTAACCTCCCATGGCTCCTCAGGGTGGGGCCTCAGGAGCTCCACCCTCATTCTCGATGGAATGTTAGTGGGCCCTATCTTGTACAGGTTGCATGCAGTTGATCTCCCCTGCTGTGAGTTCATGGGTGCAGCGGCCCAGGAGATGCTGTTCCACAGAATCCCTTCCCATCCCCTGGATGTTACCCGAGCCTTAGAGGGTCATCGATCAGATGATCCACTTAGGATCCACTTGGGGCCGAGCACGCCACAGTTACTTTTTTTCCACACTTTGATGAATATCAAGTCTCTGTATTATCCACTGCCCACTTTGATCAAGGATCTAGAGCTATAAACAGAAGTATTTAGAATGCAGTTTAACACATCATGTCCATTTAGCAAAAGAGCTGTAGGAGTAAGTCTCTGCATCTCCCACCAGAACCTATGATCTCAGCAGCCATGGGCTGTACAGGTGTACAGCACCGAGCATGGATTCCCCCCTGTGGAACAAGCTCAGATCTAATCAGAACGCAGTCTATCACATAACATTTTGAAGATTTATTTTTATCATTCAAGAAAGAGTTTCACTATGGAGCTCAGGCTGACGCCACACTTGTGATCCTCCTGCCTCAGCCTCGGAGTGCTGGGATTACAAGCATGTGTTGGTCACTCGGTGTAAAGGCATTCAAGTGACAGTTAACTTATGTAGCAGAGAGAAGGCTCTTGGAAACTTACCAAGCCAAGTTTGCGCTTGCACGGGCAATGAATGAATGACAGCTACTCCCAGCTGCCATCTCATGCCACAATTATAAGGAACATTACAACGAGGAAACAAGGCACACCGTAG
Organism: Mus minutoides; assembly: GCA_902729485.2. NCBI lineage: Eukaryota > Metazoa > Chordata > Mammalia > Rodentia > Muridae > Mus > Mus minutoides. The sequence continues at coordinate 9,119 of LR750682.1, read as the reverse complement.
GATTGATGGCATAAGGCAGTGACCATATTAAATGTATTTAATTCTCCTCTGTCATACACTGTTGGGGGGACTTGTCTAAGTATTAGCTCTCTGTAGTGGTTTGAATGAAAATGGCTCCCCAAAGGCCCATAGAGAGTGGCATGGCCTTGTTAGAGTAGGGTTAGCCTTGTTGAAGGAAGTGTATCACTGGGGAGAGGCTGTGAGGTTTCCAGTGCTCAAGCCAGGGCCAGTGTTACTCTCTCTTAACTCTCAGCTACCTTTCTAGCACCATGTCTGCCTGCATGCCACCATGATCCCTGCCATGATGATAATGGATTGAACCTTGGAACCTGTAAGCAAGCCTAATTAAATGCTTTCCTTTATAAGAGTTGCTAGGGTCTTGGTGTCTCTTCACAGCAATAGAAACCCTAACTAAGACACTATCTCTCATCCTCACAGACAGCCTATGAGTCAAAAGTTATCTCCACTTTTAAAGACAGGAAAATGAGGCAGAGAGAGGTTGGGTAACTTTCCTGCAGTCACACAGCTAGTAAGGGAGAAGGTGAAATAGGAACCTCAGTGGGCAGGCTTTGGGGAGCCTTTGTATTATAATCTCATGATTATGGGTGTTCTGCCTGCACTGACATATGTGTACCACATGTATGCTTCAGCAGGTCAGAAGAAGGCATTGGGTCTCCAGAGCTGGAGTTTATCAATGGCTGTGAGCCACCATGTGGCTGAGAATCCAATTCAGGTCTTCTGAAAGAGTAGCTGAGGCTTTTGAGCCTCTAAGGAGGGCATTTAAGAAATAAAAAAGATTTGTTGCTGGGCATAATTTACACCTTTGCTGGGCGGTGGTGGAGCACACCTTTAATCCCAGCACTTGGGAGGCAGAGGCAAGCGGATTTCTGAGTTTGAGGCCAACCTTATTCTCAGAGTGAGTTCCAGGACAGCCAGGGCTACACAGAGAAACCCTGTCTCAAAAAACCAAAACCAAAACCAAAACCAAAACTATACCTTTAATCTCAGCATTCAGGGCACAGAGAAGACAGGGAGATCTCTGTAAATTGGAGGCCAGCCTGGTCTTCACAGAGTATTCCAGGATACCTGGGGCTACAGAGAGAGAAAGAGAGAGAGAGAGAGAGATCCTGTTGTTATACACACACACACACACACACACACACACACACACACACACACACGGCTGAGATGGCTCAGCAGATAAGAACACAGGCTTCTCTTCCAGAGGACCGAGGTTCAATTCTCAGCATCCACAAGGCAGCTCATACCGTCTACCTCCAGTTCCAGGGGGTCAGTGCCATCTTCTGGCCTCTGCAGGCAGCAAGTACACATGTGGTACATAGCGATACATGGAGAAAGAACCTTCATTCATAAACATAAAATAAAATTTAAAATATGAAGGACTATTATTATCAGTTAGATTATGTGCTAGCACATGCATATGGATGCAGATGCCCTCCTCGGCCAGAGGCACTGGATTCCCAGGAGCCGGGGTTATAAGAATTATAAGCTGTGTGGTGGCACATGCCTTTAATCCCAGCACTTGGGAGGCAAAGGCAGGCGGATTTCTGAGTTCGAACAAAGTGAGTTCCAGGACAGCCAGGGCTATACAGAGAAACCCTGTCTCAAAAAAACCAATATATATATATATATATATATATATAAAAGCTGCCCTACCTGAAGCTGGGAGCTCTGCACGAGTACTATGTGTCTTCACTGTGGAAGCCATCCTCTAGCTTTTCAAGGGACTTTTTTTTTCCTAAAACCATGAAAGTGAACCTCATTTCATTCTTTAAAAATAGTCAAGGTGGCCTGGGTTTGGCAGCAAATGCCTTTAATTCTAGTATTCAGTATGCAGATGTAGATCAGTGAGTTTGAGGCCAGCCTGGTCTACATACTGAGTTTCAAATAAGCCAGAGTTTCATAGTGACATCCTGGATTAAAAATAATACATGAAATAAACAAAAATTATAAACAAACAAACAAATAAAAAGAGAGCTAGAAACCCCTGATAATAGATAATTATGCAATTGTTAGTGTGTTCTTTGCTAGTAGCTTGAAAGGGACCAGGCACTCTCCCACCTGCCTCTGCTGGCTGTGGTGGCTTTAACACATTTTTAATTCTAGCACTTGGAGAGCAGAGGAAAGTGGAGCTCTGAGCTGAAGATCAGCCTGGTCTTCATATTGAGTTTCAGGCCAGCCAGGGCTACATAGTGTCTTACTTATTGTTTTACTGCTGTGGAAAGATACTGTGACCAACACAACTCAAAAAGGAAACCACTTACTTAGTTGTTTACACTGTCACCATGGCAAGGAGCATGGCAGCATGTATTGCTTTGGAGCTACATCCTCATCCACAGGCTGGAGAGAGAGAGAGAGAGAGAGAGAGAGAGAGAGAGAGAGAGAGAGAGAGAGAGAGAGAGAGAGAGAGAGAGAGAAAGGAACAGGGGCAAGAGGAGAAGAGAAGGGAGCAAGAGCCTTGAACAGCTTTTTATCTCCTCGATGGCTTGGGAACATCTGAGCTGCATCCAAGTCCTCAGAATGACTTTGCATCTCAGTAGCTCTTCTCCACAGCTGCACGGACCTCAGGCTGGTGAGGAATGAGGGCAGACTCGAGTTCCCACCTGTGGCTCTCGCTCAGGACCCAATAAAGGTAGGAAAAGACACAGGTGGTCCAGAGGTGACAAAGAATGCTGCAGCTTCTATGCTGCCCATTGTGGTGAGAGGTAGGGGGACAGGACAGACATGTGACAGAGGTACGGACGTTCGATTTAACCTTCCGTGGCTTTTTACTCCCCCCCCCTTCCCTCTTCATCTCTGAACCATGTGTTCATGGACCATGTGATGAACCATGCCATCACATTCTCACATCCAGGCCCTGCTGTCAAACCTGAGCTAAGGAGGTACATTTCATATTCCCACAAACGTTATTTCACAAATAGATAAAACTAACATTTCAGAAAACCTTCCGAAGTGTGATGTTTTGAATTCTAGTTTACCGAAAAGCAAGCAATCCATAGCAAGACAAAATTGATGTGACCTATTTCCAGTTTTTGCTCTGTTAAGAGATGCTCCTGGCCATTCCAGATGAGACAGGGTGTTCTCCCTGGGGACAGCCACTCTCTCTGGAGACAGCTGCTCTCCCTGGGGACAGCTGCTCAGCCCCATTCCCCATCTGTTGAATCCTGCCTTTCTCACTCAGCAGCCGAGGCTGACCCAGTGAATGTTGGCTTCTCCTCTGCGAACGTCAGAAATCTGGAGACTATTTCTGGGTTGATTCTCATCTCATACCCAGCAGTCTGGCACAATATAGCTTCTCAAGAACTGCTCGTGGAGGGACTGAATAAGCAAACGCCCAACATATGTCCTCAAACCCAGAAGACAAGGCCCACCCTAGCATGAGCTCCTGCTCCTCCCTGGTCAGCTCTAAACCTTTGCTAATCCCTGGTGTCTTCACCTCTGACATTGGGCGTGGTGGGGGTGGGGAGTTGACTAGACTGGAGGTCCAATGAGCTGAGGTGACTTGATGGCTCCTGCTGTCCCCTCGGTTTCTACCCCCTCAGGGCCTGGGGATAGCTCACCAAAAGCCTAGGAAGTCTGGTCTACTCACCTCCTGGGAGACTGGGGAACTGGGAACCTCGGGATTCACCACAGCCATTACCAAATAGGAGTTGGTAACAAACCACACCCAGTGAGTGACCTTGTATGCAAAGGTCACCACCCATGACATCTGTCAGCCACCCTGGCTCCTGTGCCTGCCGCCAGCATCCGTGGTTGGATGCATATTATCTCTGCTCCCTGTCAAGCCTCTGTTCTCCCCCACCTCTGGCCCGCCACCGCAAGCCCTGTCTCCCCAGTCTCTCCCCCTATAGCCTCTGCCCAAGCCTGTCCATTCTTCCTTAGCAACAGGCTGACCTCAGCTCTCTCTGTCCTCTCTATTACAAGACACAGTGGGACAGTATATCTTGTTCAGGGGACAGATCGCTGAAAGAGCTAGCTGGCTGCCACCTCTATCCTACCTCTCCCAACTCATCCCTTGTCCCAGGTCCCATAACACCGTGTGCTTTCCGGGATGAGCCGCAGGACGAGAGCCGTATCTAATCTGTTTTTGTTGTCCTAATGCTTGGCACGTGATTGGCACGGAATAGATGCTGGAAAAAATGTTTGCAGAATGAACGCCTGTTTGCCCAAGGTCAGACAGCTAGGAAGTAGCTATAATTCAAACTCAGCTCTTCCTGGATCTCACCTCACCCCACCCTGACCCTCCAGGAAGCCTTCCTCAATTTAGTCAGGAGATTCTGTCCCCACCCCTTAGAGACCTGGAACTCAGGCATGAGCCACATTCTTATCCTCACCCAGGTTGGGCTCTGACCCCACAACTCTGACTATGGGATGGCGAGGCTGAGGTAGATGCTATGGACAGACCTCAGCTGCCTCAGAGATCCTTGCTCTCAGGACCACTGACCTGACCGTCGTAATAGCTCTCACAGGGCCATCTGGGCCCAGACCCTCTGTTTATTTTGTAGCAGTTTAAAATCAGCCTTCCATCTGCACATCTTCTGCAGTCCTTCTTATTTCAAGCAAGAACCCATTCTGTCCCGTCAGTAATGTGTGGTCCCGAGGGGCTCCTTGTGCTTCCCTTACTCCTAGGCTTGCTTGAGGCTGAGCACAGACCTTGAGTGGAGGGACTGGTGTCTTTCCCAGTGGCCCCAGGCATAGGGTCTGCAGACCCCTGATCAGCTGCCTGGCTGTGGGGCCTGAAGCCACTCAGGCCCTCGAAGGGGTTTCCCAAAGGTTGAAGGCTCTGCTGCTCTAGGAAGTCCCTCATCCTATCTAACCACTCACCTCTGGCCACAGTGTTAGCCCATTCATTCTGCTTCCAGTTGGTGTGACTGTTTTCTCATGACTTTAGAACACTGAGACTATTCTTTGTATTTACTTAGCTAAGCCAGAAATGTTTCCTGAGCACCAGACATGTGCCAAGTATGGGTCTAGACTTTGGCCAACCATCAGGGAACAAGCCTGACAGACCGCTGGGGGTGGGGCTCACAGTACAGAGTATTTAGTCTATGGGCAGAGAATGTTTACAAGCCCCCAGCCTGCTCAGGCATGAAGACAGCAGGATGAGGCTCAGCAGTAGGCAGCATTGTCTGTCTGTCTGTCTGCCTACCCTGTGAGGCCCTGCATAAGATCAGCACAAAACAAACAGCACAGAACAGAACAGAACAGAACAGAACAAAATAAACAAAACAAAATCAGTAAGAGCAAAGAGAGGAGAAAGGGGAAGAGAAAAGATAAAAGGTAAGTATAAATACTGGAAAATAACTGTGTTTATTCTCAGCACCCCTCTGCCTCCTGCCTAATGCAGGAGTCCAAGCAACTCCATTATGAGTGAATGCTGGGCTAAGCAGGTGAGGGTGCTTGCCACCAAGCCTGAAAACCTGAGTTCAATCTAAGACACGGGCTGTCTTGGTTAGGGTTTCCATTGCAGTGAACAGACACCATGACCAAAGAAACTCTTATAAAGGCAACTTTTTTTTTTTTTTTTCGTTTTTTGAGAGAGGGTTTCTCTGTATAGCCCTGGCTGTCCTGGTACTCACTCTGTAGACCAGGCTGGTAAAGGCAACATTTTTTTTTTTTTTTTTTTGGTTTTTCGAGACAGGGTTTCTCTGTCTAGCCCTGGCTGTCCTGGAACTCACTTTGTAGACCAGGCTGGCCTCGAACTCAGAAATCCGCCTGCCTCTGCCTCCCGAGTGCTGGGATTAAAGGCATGCACCACCACGCCCGGCTAAGGCAACATTTTTATTGGGGCTGGCTTACTGGTTCAGAGGTTCAGTCCATTATCATCATGGCTGGAAGCATGGCACTCTGGAGGACCTGAAAATTATACATCTTGTTCTGAAGGCAAATAGAAGAAGACTGGCTTCCAGGCAGCTAAGAGGAGGGTCTCCAAGCCCACACCCAAAGTGATGCACTTCCTTCAACAAGACCAGGCCCCCTAATGGTGCCACTCCTTGGGCCAAGCATATTCTAATTCTTTGTAAAGTTATGCCAAATGATGGTTTGCTGGGGCACACAGGTGAAAGGATATCTTGCTAAAGTAAGCAAGTAAAAGGCTGTTTTCCTGAAGCAGACACAGATGAAAGGATGTTTGGATATAGCAGACACAGGACAGAACACTTGATGAAGAAGTATAAATATGACCCCACAGACAGCGGGAGACGAGCACTGAACATTGGTTAGGTTTGCTCCATCTCGCTATTCTTCACTAAAGACACATATCTATTGGTTCGCCTTACATAGAGTTGTTGAGCTCAACTTGTGGTAATGATGCCATTAAGAGAAACTCACCCAAGAACTGCTCGTGAGGTTCCTGTGGCAGCTTGTCGCTTCTGTGGCCTCACCTCAGGCCAGTTGGTGAGTCCAGTGGTTTCTTCAGGATTGAACTACAGCTGCCTGGTCTCCACTTGCTGAAAAGACTTGACTGAAGCTGCTGGTTTGTACCTGGTGTCCGCCTGCCTAGAGGACTTGTGTGCAGGTTCTGATTCATATTTGCTGTTTGCTATGGGACTGAAAAAGAAGGTCAAGCTCACCCCTAAAAAACTATTGCTGAACAGATCACTTTCCCCATATCCTAGTAAGTTTTCTTTTCCACTACCTCTGCTGGGTGGTTGGCTAGAGGAGAGGTTGAACCCTTATTAAAAGCAGGTTGCAAAAAAATGTATGTCTACACGCATTCATACAGGATGGTAATTCTCCTTCCAAGAGCCAAAGACCATCTAAGAAGAGCACCAGTGCCAGCATGAGAAGCCCTCTTTAGAGTTGTTGGTCAGGGCTGTACAGATGCATTACAGACGATTGCTATTGCCCCTGCAGAGGGGGGAGGTAAGCCCCTATTGCTGAAGACGCCATGCACTTCACACACACACACACACACACACACACACACACACACACACACACACGGTCCAAAGTCCCCTAAGTGGGAAGGGATCTGAAATCCTCCTCCTGAGGGCTAGCTTTCATGGCACCAGAAGGCACCACGCAAACTTCCAATGGAGGGAAGCAACCAACACTCCTGCCCATCTGAGAGACCTGTGAGCCACACCAGTGACTAGCATGACGTGATTGCCCCAAGGGTGCTGTAGCGGCATGCATACATTAGCAGTATCCATCAGCTCTCTAATGGGGCTCAATATTTGCTCAACAAAAGGGACATCATGCATAGCGCTCGAAACCTAGTTGCCTTCTCAGTGTTACTGAAGTCCTTGGAGGAGCACCTACAAATCCCACTTAATAAACCAACACAATCCCTAACTACACTCTTAATATTTGTCCTTATGCCCATGGATAAGTACAGTCTTCACCTCTCAGCAAGGAAACTTTTCTTTTCAACAACCCATTACGGAAGACCACAGGCAATCAAAACACAGAGCTGTGGAACCCATTCCAACGGATTCATCTACAGTACAATTCCCTCACTCAAGGCTCAGGGGTAACTGCAGGGGTAAAAAAAAATATATATATATAATTAATATATATATTTAATGAAAAAGAAGGCCATGAATTTGAAAGATAGTGAAGAAAAGGGAAAAGGGAAACTATGTAATTATTTTATAATCTCAAAAAATAGGAGATGATGAAAAGAAGCGTGTTGGGTGGAAGAAGCAGATAGAGAAAGACACAAGCTACGTGGCACCTTTTAGATGAACTGTCCAGAGCAGGCAAAGCCACAGAGACATAAAGTAGATAGTGGCTGTCAGAGGCTGGGGCAGGGGGATGACAGTCAGTGCTCAGCGGGAGCAGGGCTCCCTCTTGGGGCGATAAACTGGGTAGTAGTAATAGTTGCATCACACGGTGGACTTAATGAATACCGCTGGGCCATCTTCTTTAAGAGGGTTGGAATGGTGGGTTCTGGGTGATTCTGCTTTACAGTTGAACAAAGAGTGTGTGCTGTACTGGCCTGGCCACATGGTCACACTATGTCACAAGCAGTAGGGAATGGCTGTCCTGGCCCAACAAGGCAAGCTCTGGGAGAGGGCAGGCTGGGGAAGTAAGGAATCACTTTCTGGACATCTCTATGTTGACCTGCTTCCGGGACAGGCAAACGAAGACCAGGGAGTTGCAGAGGCCAAAGGCGGAGTGAGGGATGCAAAGTGGAAGGGTATCAGGCAGGGACTTCATGGTTGTGGGAAGGTCAGGTGGAAGCTGCTGGCTGCAGTGACAGGCAGAGGGTGTAACTCCATGTCCTGTGAGGACACCAGAGCCAGGCTGGACCACAGGCTGGGAGGGCTGCCTTGCAGGGGGTGAGGAAGAGCAGGGAACCTGCGAGTGGGAAACAGGAAGGTGGGTGGCCAAGGTCGAGGTGCTTTCTGTGTCTGGGCTTCTGAGCATTCTGTGAATGAGGAGGAGTAAGCTAACAGAGGCAGCACTGGAGGGACCGTTAGCAGTGTGGGACAGAGAAGGGGGACAGCAAAGAGGGGACACTGGAGAGGGTAGACAGCAGTGAAAGAGACAGTGCGGCAGTGCGGAGAGCCTGGCCAGAGGCCAGAGGCTAGAATGGGCCTCCAGTAGGGCTCAGTGTCCCAGGGGAAGCCAGAAGGGCAGCCAGATTTCTGGGTCCAGAGGGCACCAAGTGGTGGAGTCAACCACTGGACAGACAGGGGAGGACTGTAAGGCCGGAGAGTTTCTGGTGAGAATGCATGGTGAAGTCTGAAAGTCTTGGGGTGTGAAACTGAGAGACAGATGGGGTGGCTAAAGAACAGACAATGAGTTTTGAGGGTCACAGGTCAAGTGATTCCCCCAAGTGTGGGCTGGGGACCTGACTGATACAGACAAGGGATAGCTTTTGCAATGAAGCAGAGGTTAGACCCTCACCAGCTGACAGCAGTGAGCCCAGGTAGAACATGGAGAGAGGACTCTGGGACTGTGCTGAGGGAGGGGAAGGCTTGTCCCAGGATGCTGCGCCAGGAGTGGAGGTGGGGGCTGCGGGAAGCAGCGGAAATGCTGAGGGCCACGTGCCTCCATGTGGGTGGCAGAGCCGGAAATGCTGAGGGCCACGTGCCTCCATGTGGGTGGCAGAGCCAGAAATGCTGACGGCCACGTGCCTCCATGTGGAT